>CM044437.1:80207785-80231607 GCA_024363595.1 Xenopus borealis
CTTCAGTTTTGCTGGCAATATCGCCTGAAATGGTCTTTTTAGTCATTTCGAGATAATTGTGGTCTCACAATAAGGATTGGATCTTTTAAAAATCTTTACATCAATGGCCAGCTTAAGACAACCAACAATCAGTCTTGTTCACCTCTCTGTTATTTTTATTACGCACATCAAAGTCAGAAATGTACTATGGTCTAAACTGCATCCTACTATATGTATAAAAACCTGTTTAAACCTTACCCAAACAGTAGTTTGCCAATAAACACTATCACATTATAGAAAAAAATGTCAAAAGTAAGAATACGTCTGGATGTACAATTAGCATTATTTGTCTTTGCTTTATACAATATCTGATTATTGTTACTTGGTGTCATTCTGTAATGTAAAGTAATCCTCTCATTTTGCTGAATTTAGTTTATAATTAGTTTTTTCCCATTTTTGATGACTCTTTCTCAACACAATATATGCCTTCCTTGATACAGGACTTCCTGCTTACTGCATCCATTACACAGCTGTGTTTTTTTGCTTTAAGGGATATTGTACTGTAGTTTGTTTGCCTGATCACCAGGTGTTTCACATATTGAATCAAATATCCAAGTGTGTGCAAGGCAAGCTGTGCATACTTCAGTTAAAATAGATGTATATGCCATTGCCACTTGACACTCCCTTCCCTAAATATCAATGAAGTATAGTCCTCTCCTGAGCTTTCTATTCAATCATGTTTCACCCTGCCTACGACAGTTAATTGCATTTTAACACCATCTTTAAAGAGATACCAACACCAGAATGTTAATTAAACCTTTTGCATCTATCATAATATTGGCTTTGCATGCAACTTATTCAGTAAAGTGCGAATTTTATTGAACGTTACATCTTTCGCCAGAGTTGACTTTGCCACCTTAGAACAGGTGAACTGCTAAAATGAAGCTACTGTACATCTTCCTCAATCTTATGTCAGTTACATCATATCCTGTAGAAACAAACCAGCAGCACACTGATTGTAGTGAAGCAAGTGATCAGTTGTTTATTTTAGCCCATGTAGATACAAGGTAGGGGCAAAGTTTCGGACCCCACTGGGTCCTTTGTCAAGCCTTGTGATTACATACAAACTCAGTGTTTTATAACATACAATTTGGGAGTGGCCTGTAACTCCTCCCTTTTCGAGTGACATCATGATGAGCAGTTTGAAAAAAGTTACATCATATCCTGTCTGCCAAAAATGCATTAAAGTTGTATAAACACTGGCAACGTAATTTTTTTAAGTGGGATTGACTGCAAAAGTCCTAACTTTTGAGGCCATGGAACATTCCTTTTACAGGGCATTATAGGATCAATTTTGTCTTTATTTAGGTTCCTTGAACATTTGTAATAAAAAGGGCCCACTTCAAACATTTGCATCAACTTCTCTAAGAAAGATGTCCATACAACTTTAAAGTGATACTGACACTAAAAATGTTCTTTTGAAATTTTTAATCTACATTTAGGGGCAGATTTACTAATGGTCTAATTTCGAAGTGAAAAAACTTAAAAATTCGACTATCTCATTTTTGGGGGGGGGGTAATTTTCAATCAAATATGGCCGTATTCGATAGAATAAATATTGTTCAATCGCATCGTTCGTATCGAACGATTTGAAGGATTTTGCACGAAATGCTTCTAATTCCTAGGACTTCGAAAAATTTTCAGGACAGGTTCTAGGAGGTCCTCCATAGGCTAAAATGGCAATTCTGCAGCTTTAAGGTGGTGAATAGTCAAATTCGAAGGATTTTTAAAGGGCCAGTACTTTGAAATTCGAAAATTCAAAATTTCAAATTTTTTCAATTCAAATAGAATTTTCAATAGTCGAAGTAGTCCAAAATTACTTCGAAATTTCAAATTTACCCTTAGTAAATGTGCCCCTAAAAGTTACCTATACTGTAGGTCATGTTGATGGGTTATTTTGATAAGTCAAATTCAAATCCAAACAGGCAGTGGCCCTGAAAGAGCATAAAGCATATTTCACTTTCAGATGTTGTCTACTGCCTAGTCTCTAAGGCTTATGTCACTGTGTTGATAATTGTTGATGTTAATAAAGTTTGTAAATAAGTTGCTGTTGCAAAATCCAGAATCTCATTATTAAGGAGTACAGCACAGTCACACAGTGTATTTTTTCCCCCATCAGAGTAATGCCAACCCATCTTTTATACACAATGACAGAAATGAATGAGATCTGCCTGTCACTGCACAAGAGGTGGATTTCAGGCACAAATTGCAAACATGGGCCCAAGGCACGGATTTCAATGATGAGCAGCCTTCACAATTAATTTGTTATAGATATTTCCTTCAAGCAGGTGAACTTGAACATAATTAGGTTGGTAATAACACAATGTTCTGAAATAACCCCTGAACAAACAACTATGGAGCAAACCATCATTACAAAATGGAAAAATATAAAACAAAAGTATTTTAGAAAGATTGCATAATTGTTGTGCTCTAACTGTAGATTAAAATGAATCATTAAAAGATGGATAAAAACGAGAATAAAAAAGCTCTGACACTAATGTCAAAGTATTATAGAAGTACACATGATGGGTGTTAATATGGACATATTGGATTGTAATATCTTAATGTCTGACCTCCACTGTGTCACTATAGAAAAGGGATTTGTGTAGACAAGAAATAATTTCTTAGTCAATAGCTTAAAGAACACTGGGGACTGCTGTAAATATGCCAAGAACATAAGAATTGCAGGAAGCTAAAAGTCTCTGCATCACTATATGACGATGTCCCCACCCCCATCTAAACAAGCACACTGCCTAAGACAGTTCTGAACAGGAGATATCCCCCAGACTTCCTTTCTATTGTTCTGGCATCAACAAAAGAAACCCTTTACTGCCCAGTGTGAAGTACCAAAAAGAATCTGTGTTTTCTGCAAGACCACTTCAAACATTAGTTGCTGATACTTAGGGTGGTGGCAATTGTATAGATTCAGGGGGATTAGTCACTGAGTGGCACATTCTTGCCAGCAAGATGGCATATGGATCGCTTCCCTTTTCCGAAGTCGCCTCGAAGTTTGCCATGTGAGGCAACTTTGGGTGACTTTGGAAAACGAAGCGATCTGAATGCCATCCCATCGGCTATTCACATTCTTGCCAGTAGGAAGTATGGTTGCCACAAAGCTGGTATTTTACTGGCCTAGCCGGTAAAACATTGGCCAAGGCCGGGGCCGGTATTACAAATTTACCGACAATGTAGCTGCTGCTAAATCTGTAATACCCCTATTAAAGGCCCCTGGCCCGCCCCAACTCACTAAAAACATACCTTTTTTTTCCAGGGGTCGGGTCGTAGCGCCGCTCCTTTTGCGTCACAACACTCCCCCTTTACGTCACGACACGCCCCTTTCTTCTCGCCCCCCCCCCCCCCACTGCCGGTAAAAAAAATTTCAAAGGTGGCAACCCTAGTGGTAAGGCATTTTGGGGAGATAAGTCGTCCACGGTATACAAGATTTGTCACTGGGCAACTAGTCTCTGCTTCTGCTCTACCCTGAAAACAAGTACCTGACTTTTAAATTCCTGGCATACAAGCATGTGTAGAAATCATTTAAACCCTTTTTTAATCTTGAAATTCGTTTTAATTTTACTCGACTGCAAAAAATTCCAAAATTCACAAAGAGCACAAATTCGCACACAAATAAGAATATAAATTGCATGCAGCAATGTAATATTCTTAATTAGACTTTTATTGCATTGTGAATCTTAATTGTGCACTTTTAAGACATGCTTGAAGGTGGAGTAAACTTTTGGAGCAAACATAGCATGTAAATCATACTCTACATGCAATCTAACATAACATTTCGCTATCCTACTGTCCTGTAAGGGTCAAATGGTTTGCAAAATGTTTGTTTCATTTGCACAAAGGCAAAATAGTTTTCTGTGAGAATATTTATTTGCATTGTGAAGGATTTTTCCATCAGTGACCAATATATAGGGTTGCCACCCTAAATATTGCCAAGGCCGGGGCCGGAATTACAAATTTACTGGCAATGCAGTTGCCAGTAATTTGTAATACCCTTTAAAAAAGTCCTTGGCCTGCCCCCATTTCACGCAGAACTTACCGTTTTTCCAGTGTTCTGGACATTGCATGATGTTTCTCCACCGCCCTTTTGCATGGCTCTGCCCCTTTTTGCATCACAAATTGCCCCCTTTATGTGTCCGCCCCCCCACTGGCCGGTAATCTTTTTCAGAAAAAGTGGCAACCCTATGGTTACATTCCCCCATTTGACTGCAATGAGTTTCCTCCCATACTCCTAAAACATACAGGCTACTGATAAAACTGATGATAGTGTGTGAATGTGTTCAGGACCTTACATTGTAAGCCCCACTGAGGCAGGGATTGATGGGAATGATGTAGAATCTCTGTAAAGTGTTGCAAATGATGTCAACATTATATGAATAATAATAATGTAGAAGTAAATGGATTTTAGTGTTGCTATCTAGCTTCTTTATTCTGGCTCAGTATTAAAGGAGAAGGAAACCCTTCTGGTGCAAAACCCTTCCCCCCCAAATGCCCCAAACTTGTTACTTACCCCTTCTTCTAGGTCCTCTCATTGCGGATATACTAAAGTCACAAAGTTTTCTTCTGCGTATGCGCCAGAAAACGCCAATGGATCCAGGAAGAAGACCGCTCGGGGGAAGATGGCGTCTGTGAACTCCGCTGGAGAGGACATAGAAGAAGGGTAAGTAACAAGTTAGTGGCATTTGCCCAGGGCAGGCGGTAGGCCGGGGGGGAGGGGTTTTCCGCCAGCTGATTTGTTGTATGCGATGCTGGCCGCAAAAATGGATGCGACAGGAACAAGGTAAGTAATAGAAAAGTCGTATGGTGTCGCAGAGTTGATGCGACGTGACATGTCTGTTGGATGAAGATGTAGCATTTTCATCCGACAGTCGTGTCACGTCTCATCAACCCTGTGAACCATCCGTCTGTATAGTCCTGCCCCAAGGGTGTGAGCTACAGTTTAACCCCTAATACAACATATATTAACCTTCATGGTTCCTTTCCAGCTGAGTTTCTTTTCAATTCTCAATTTCCTCCAGTGGAGCAAGCATCCAAAATGGTCATATTGTAAATTAAAATGGATATCTAATGCCCCCCTGAGTATGGCTTCTTAAATAGTCAGGCAAAAAGCAACCAAAAGTATGTGAAACATACAAAGGACCTGCTTTTGTCCTAAAAAGTGTTCACACAATATTGCTTAAACACTCTTCCTAAAGAGAGGGGCTAAAACCACACTGCTTCTTAAAGGTTCTGTATAACCATTTGTTCAACTCGAGTTCAACGAATTGGGCATGTAATGAAAAAAATTTTACCTATTGTTTTCATCTCAAAAAATAAATGGGCTTTGTGAGTTTCTGAGCTTAAACATGGAATCTAAAGACCTTTACACTTTCCCTTTAAAGGAACAGTAACACCAAAAAATGTAATTGTTTTAAAGTAATGAAAATACACTGTCGTGCTGTACTGGTACAACTAGTGTGTTTGCTTCAGAACCCAAGCTGCTGTGTAGCCATGGGGGCACAGGATATACAGCAGATAGCAGATAAGCTTTGTAGTCGATAATTCCTCAGAAATTATCTGTTATGTACTGTGTTTCCTGTGCTTGAGTGGCTGCCCCCATGGCTACTCAGCAGTTTGTTTCTTTTAAGTAAACAAGCAAGGACATCAATTTTACCAGTGTAGGGCAACAGTACATTATATTTTCATTGCTTTAAAACAGTTTAGTCCAAATAGAATAGAATACCACCCAAGAACACACAAAGTAGAACTTATTTTCGAGCAAGATTCTTGGAACTCTTGCATTATATTTGAATTTGGCACCATAAGTGGACACCACATCGCCGCTCAGCTGCACACCAGATCCATGGGTGTGGCCATATTGGATGTGGTGTTGAAGAGGAGAGCCATTGGGCTATCCTCACAGAGTGGCTTTTTGCTGCCCCTAGTAACGTGTGGCAGTCTTAATTTTCCTCATTGCAGGAATACCCCCGCTTAAAGCACAGCAAAACACTCCACGCAACCCTAGGCCCCCTACATCACCCTTCTCCATGCTCTTGCCCCAAAATCATCTGTGTCCTTATCTCTGTCCATGATATAAATATGCAGAGTTGTGTAGCCGGGTTGGCAGGTACCATCTTACAATGCTATAGATCCTCTTCTGTCTGATTGCTAACACCTGCAGGAATATGTGCTGTTGAAGCAGATCCCAAACCTAACTTCAGCTTGACATGCTCCTGTTGTGTGGTTCTGCATTTTTATATCAGGTACACACATGGGGTATTTTTTACAGTAACAGGTAGTGCAGGGATAGAGCAGGGAGGGGGACCAATGAAGGGGACTTGGAGTTGGATAAAGGCTTTCTTTCTGCTTTAGACTAGGACCAGACAAGGCAGAAATCAGCCTGCTGAAAGGCAGGCAGATTTCAGCCCCTGAACACTAGCTAGTAGAATCCTCTTGTGTTGGCTCCGGAGCTAACACACTTGGCGGATTTCAGCAAAGAAAGGCAAGCATTTGGGACTGTGAGGCTGGGGAAAGCTCTGCCTGGTGATGTTTCGATGGTAGATTGCCTATGTCTTTAAGAGGGCCTAGGATGTTATTTTGGACTGGCAAAATATCAAGGGCTACAGTTAGTTTGTGTATGCAAGTAAATATGTAATTTTTCAAGGGGTCTCCAAACTTTTTTGAACTGTGTATGCTCACACACACAGTCACACATGCACACACATAGGGGCAGATTTACTATTACTCACTAATTCCAGGGCTAAAAGCCCTCAAATACGGCCAAAAACATTTGACTATTGAATACTTATCGAATAGTTTTAGGCTATTTTTACAGCAATATAAAATCGATCGAATACCGATCATTCGATTTCACAAAAAAAAAATCTTACGATTCGAAAGATCGAGGAGTTCGATCATACGAATGATATTCGAGCAGGTGATAGAGAAAAAAGCCTATGGGGGGCTTTTGATAGGCTACTATTGCAATTCGGTAGGTTAAATCTGGCGAAGTAGGCAGTCGAATAAAATTTTAAAGTTAAAGTACTTTGATCATCGAATGGTCGAACTATCGAATATCCGATCATTCGATCTATCCAATTTTCGGTATTTGATGATCAAAGTAAGTGGCCAAATTTGTATGTTCGAATATCCGATTAAATGGTACAGTCGGAATTCGATCGAACTTCGATCTATTCACGTGAATTTAGTAAATCTGCCCCATAAACATATATGAGGGCATTTATTTTGTGAATATGTATGTGAGCAAATACAGGCAAAAGCAAAAGTTAGGGCATTCCTTGAACAATTACAATAAAATGTAGCAAACAAGTAATGCGCTTAAAAAACAACATACTGTATTAATTACTTACTAGCGTTAAGACAAAGGAACAAAGAAAGTAATAATTGTGGCATGTCTGAACACCCTTCCACTTTTGCAGTGATGAACACTATCTGAGCAAGAAAAAGAAAGTAAACTAGTCAGGTGATTTAATAATAGGCGAGTAAAAAAAATGCTAGATCACTAAGTAGTAGTGATGTGTGGGTCAGGTTTTTCTTGACCCAACTGGACACCACCAGCACCCCCACCAACCTGAGCCCACTAACACCCGCCTCCTCCCCTCTTTTTATAGACCTGCGCCGACCTGCCCCTCCCATGACATCACAAAAGGGCCAGGGCAAGTGTGCGCCTATAAAAATAGAAGCAGGATGCCGGCAGTGTAAGGTCAAGGGCGGGGAGAGCAGGCAGCAGAGCAGCAGAGCTTGACCCACAAACAAAGTGCTGAGGTCAACCAGAACCCGTCCGACCTGCCCACCGATCACTACTAAGTAGCCCAAAATTGCACCCCTCTAATGGACTCCTCTAACCAACTAAGTAAAGACACAAACATGAATCTAATTGATGATTACAAAGCAGGAGAAGGCTATAAAAAACTAAAAAAAACTCCCAGTCATTTTTTTCATAAAATAGCAGTTAAAGGGGAACTGTGGAAGTCAAGGCAAGATTTGAAAGACTAAAACAAGTCTTAGGCAAGGCAAGATTTGAAAGACTAAAACAAGTCTTAGAGATAACTGCTGGTATGCTGACCAGAACAGCATGCCCTCATATGACTGCAAAGAACCTGCAGGAAGGTTTGGCTAAAACAGTATTGTGTCATGGTGCATTGTTGCTTACACACAAACCTGATCTGCAGGGAAGAGCCATTATGAGGATACCTTCCCTGCAACATCATCACAAACATCAATGTCAATGTCTGAGGCATGCAAAACAGCTTCTAGACCAACCAGAGGCCTTTTAGAAACAAATTTTGTGGACTGATAAAGTAAAAAGGTAGCTATTTGCCCACAATCACCACAAGTTTTTTTGGAGAAAAAAGGAGCACTTCCCAACTGCTGGAATTAGGTGGCAGCCAGTTGGAAACATTGTGCAAACATTAAAAATGTAACCTGAGTTTTGACCAAAAATCTATTACGTATAAAACCATGCTGGCACAAACTAATAGTATTGTTATTTGCTATGAAGTCCAGTATCCTATCCTTTATTAATCCTTCGAAAAGCTTTCCTACGACCGACGTCAGACTAACTGGCCTATAGTTTTTAGGCTGAGAACGGGATCCCTTTTTGAATAGCAGCACCACATTAGCAATTCTCCACTTTCTCTACAACATGCCATACCTCAATGAATCCTGAAAAATTAAGTAGAGAGGTTTGGCAATCACAGTACCCTGGGATGAATCCAAGCCCTTGCCCTTTGTTTATCTTAAAGGAAAACTATACCCCCCGAACAATGTAGGTTTCTATAAACAGATATTGCATAAAACAACTCAAATGTAAAACCCTGCTTCATGTAAATAAACCATTTTCATAATAATACACTTTTTTAGTAACATGTGCCATTGGGTCATCCTAAATAGAAAATAGCCATTTTAAAAAATAAGGACAGCCTCCTGGGATCCTAGGATCCAACGGTGCACACAAACATACCAAACAAACTATAAAGTTAGGTCACACGAGCCAATTAACAGACAGAGTTCTGTCTTTTGCTTCAACACTTCTTCCCTTTACACTTAGAATTGAAATATTTCTGGTCAGGTGATGTCTGACATGATACCAAGCCCCACAAACTGCTGCTTTCTAAGATAAGTTCTTTTCGGCTTAATGAAGTCGTTTGCATATGGATGGATAGGAAACTGGGTACAGGATCAGGTACAGAGGATGGTTGTTAATGGAACATTCTCTACTTGGAGTAAGGTTCTAAGTTGGGTCCCTCAGGGCTCGGTATTGGGTCAACTTTTATTTAACTTGTTCATTAATGACTTAGGGCAGGGTATTTTAAGTAATGTCAGATCAGTGTTTGCAGATGACACAAAACTATCCAGCCCAATTAATTCGATCCAGGATACGGCATTCTTGCAACAGGATCTTGACAAACTGGTAATCTGGGCAGCTGAGTGGTAAATGAGATGAGATTCAATGTTGATAAATGTAAAGTCATGCACCTGGGATGTAAAAATATCCAAGCCACTTATACCCTTAATGGGACTGCACTAGGCAAATCCTTTATGGAAAAGGATCTTGGAGTCCTTGTAGATAATAAACTTGGCTGCAGCAAACAATGCCAGCTGGGTCAGCCTAGCCTGGCAGAACACCGGGAAAAAAACTATAATATGCAGTACAGTTTTAGTCTCCATCACTCAAACAGGACATTATTGTATTAAAGAGGGTACAGAGAAGGGCAACTAAGCTAGTAAAAGGTATGGAAAATGTTAGCTATGTGGAAAGACTGGCCAAATTGGGGATGTTCACGTTGGAGAAGAGGCGCTTAAGGGGAGATATGATAACTATGTATAAATACACAAGATCACCCATTCAGTTTAGAAGAAAAGAGGTTCCACCTAAATATACGGAAGGGTTTTTTTTGCAGTGATAGGTGTGAAGCTGTGGAATTCTCTCCCTGAATCAGTGGTACAGGCTGATATATTAGATAGCTTTAAGAAGGGGTTGGATGGCTTTTTAGCAAGTGAGGGAATACAGGGTTATGGAAGATAGCTCATAGTACAAGTTGATCCAGGGACTAGTCTGATTTTTGGAGTCTTTTTTGGAGGACTTTTTTCTCCTCTGAGGCAAATTGGAGAAGCTTCAGATGATTTCTGATTGTATAATATCAAAAGCAATGAGAGTGAATAAATTATTGTTACAAAATAATGGGAAAGTAAATCAAGTTGCAAATCCCACATACAGGCTAATCTTTTAGTTCCCTTTGAAGCGTCTTATATTTAAAACAATGATGAAATAAGGAAATCTTAAAGATAAGTATCATTTAATTGACTATGACTCTTTTGTAATTCTGTTGCTCTGTTTTAAAGAAACCTAGAATGACAGGAAGAACAGGTCATATTACTGTTTGTAAACACATTGCCATGTTAAACATTGTGATATTATAACATTGTAACAAAGCCTCTAAAAATAGGTGAAGGCAAGATTAGTAGAATTCAAGGTAGAGTAAATATGGAACCAAATCATTGATTACTATGGAGGCAGTCACCATTATACATATGGAGCAATTACTGCAAAAGATTAATCCACTATTTTTACACAATAAGCTTCAAGGATATTAACTCACAACATTTGCAATTTAAGTAAAGCCTTAGGCTTATCGTCACAAATTGTAGAAATCAAAAAATGTGTCAAATTATTTTACACTGGACATATATTAAAAGACCCATCTCCAAAGAGTAGATCTTTCACTGATATGACCACCTTGATGTGGGCAATATTGAGCTGATCCAAACATTGTGTCCCAGGGCCAATTATCGGATCACTAAAATGAAGATACAGCCAGATATCAATCAGGGAAGCTGTTGTGTTTTGATAGCCGAGAATGAGTAGAGTATAACAGTGCTTTATTAGCAGGCTCATGCAGCCATTACACAACTGTAACCTGAACTCTAATGCTCTAAACAGTATAGTAAGTTTGCACAGTGTAAGTCTTGAGCACAGTGACATCTACAGGTCATTTGTATAAACACCACAGAAGCCATCAGGGGAAGCACATTGGTGGGGCCCCATATCAATTAGAGCACAGCCTTACAGACCTTATTTATCAATCCTTAGAAACACACGCCATATAAATATTGTTGCTTTTTTGCAATGAAATTTCCTTTCTGTGATCCCCCGCAAATCTCTTTTACTCTGACTGGGCCCCATATACGGGCCAATAAGATGCAGACTCTGTCGCTACCATTAATTAGCCTGCATATGGACACATTCAAGCTAGTGCCACGTAGTTTTTCTCCCCACAGAAGTGCAGGTGTTTGCACTTCCCATGGCTCTTGTTAACTTCTATGGGGGGGGGGGGGGGGGGGGAAGCAAGAGGCAGTTGGGAGGTTGTCCACCAGGAGAAAAACAACTGGTGAAAATCCATGATGCAGGACAATATCCCTATACATCTTGACATTAACTTTTGACCTGAAATGTAATTTAAGACAATCATTAGGGTATTTGTTCTTGGATAAAACAATACATTTATCAACAGTGGGCAAATTTGCCATTAGGCAGTAATCCATAGCAGGCAATCAAATTGTTGCATGCATTGTTATACTTGCAGGTAGCTGAAAAAAGCCAACAACTAATTAGTTGCTATGGGTTACAACCCAATGGCAAATTTGCCTAGTATTGATAAATAAGTCTGAAGTAACCATCATATATTACAATCATAGGAGTTTGGAATTTTTATTTATATGTACACTCTATAAATGCATGGTAGATTATTTATCTGAGAATTAGGCTTTTCTTCAGCTCCCAGTCTTCAGGTTCCAGACATTGTCTCCTACCATTGTTCTTCATTTCCTCAAAGTAATTCCACAATTCTGTTCAAGCAAGCAAAACAAAGCTACGTACTAAAAAATCACAAGAAGGGAAGCGTTATTTTCTGCAAATAACTTTATAAAAAGAGTACAGTTTGTAATTAATTAAAATATATTGTGGAAACTGTCTTAGAATTAAATTTTCTTTCATGATTAAATTTTTTGATTGGGATTTTCATACAGCATTTTTGCAGATAAAACAGAGGGTATACCATAATTATGTGGTTCTGTGTTTACCAAATAATTTATTGGTAAAGCTAAGCAACAGCTAAACATTTTTCATGGCACAAGTTACTGTTTTACTGGACAAATGTTCTAGCAAGACATATTATATTAACTTCCTTTTATAAGTATAGATAAACAATGTAAAAATAATAAAGGGGTGGTTCACCTTTAAGTTAACTTTTAGTGTGTTATAGAATAGCCAATTTTAAGCAACTTTTTAATTGGTTTTTGTTATTTATTTTTTTATAGTTTTTTAATTATTTGCCTTTTTCTTCTGACTCTTTTCACCTTTCACAAAGGGGTCACGGACCCTATCCAAAAAAACAAATGCTTGGTAAGGCTATAAATGTATTGTTATTGCTACTTATTATTACTCATCTTCCTACTCGGGCCCTCTCCTATTCATATTCCAATCTCTTATTCAAATTAACCCAGATAGGTGGAATTGCAAACTAGAGAGCTGCTGAATATAAAGCTAAATAACTAAAAAAAACACAAACAATAAAAAAATTTAAACCAATCTACATCATACTAAAAGTTAACTCAAAGGTGAACAACTCCTTTAATATATGCTATTTAAATATTCTTTTAGTACCTCTCACTTAAAAAGGGAAGACCTAAAACATTGATTTTATTCTCTGTGTACGACACCGATGTCTTCCAAAATTGTAATACACGTCTCTTGCTCTCGTTGATCCAATAAATACAATAATTTGTTCAAGTTAAGCAGGAGAGTTAAATATAACAACATATTTTATTAGCAGGAAAGTAAAAAGGGTTAGTTTTGTCGTATTCTTTTCTCAGGGTTACTCTGGCTGTGATTTCCTAAGCTAGAGGCCATCTCTGACTGCTCAGCTCAGAATTTCCTGTGACTCCCAGTTCAGCTACGCCTTTTCCTCTTTCCATCTAAAATCTCAGAAATTATTGGTGCTGTTGACTGGTGAACGTGGGAAAGCCTCAGCAAAAAGCAGACCTAACACTGAAACAAAAGGGGGAAAAGCGAGCCAGGAACCATTAGTAAAACAGGAGCTTGACGAAAGTACACCATGCTGTGAGACCCAACGAGAATGAAAGTATGGAAAAAATAATATGAAGGGTGCCCCTGGAAACTCGTGTGTTGCTTACAAGTTCTACTCTAATCAGTAAATCAAGCTTGCTGATCTTGGAATTACAGACTTTGGTTGAAATTTGCTGTGATTATTCAGCTGCTGGCCAGGATTACTGGATTCATTTATTGATCTTGGGATTTCTTGTTTACTTCAGAGAAGGAGACACAGGAAATTCTGTTTCAAACATGCTCTATGGAATGATGATAGTTTGGTAGGAGTGGAATACTTTCCCGGAGAGAGGGCTAAACAGACAAACAGACTGGATCTTTCCTCTACTGACTTAGAACAATGGTTTTGCGTTTGTCTCTGTCTTTGGTGTTCATTTTCTTCTTGCTTTTAGTTAAAACTGGTAAGATTTTTTTTAACTTTCCTTATGTATAGTTTGCTTTAGTTACATACACGTTCAGTTTCTAGGTAACCCTGAATTATTTCAACATACACATCCAACATACATAAGATACATAAGAGATACAGAGGTTTCAGAGATTTTAACCTTTCTTTTATACATACATATGAAGGCAAAATTATATGAAAGGTGATCTGTGTGACCTTACATTTCCACCCTCTGAGAGGGTACAATTCACAGACAAAACCACTTTTAATAGTAATGTATTGTATATAACATTCTTTACAAGCTTTACATTCCTTTGCACCTCTCTCCATATAGCGTCTCTTCTCTCAGCACTTTTGGGTTAGATCTTTAGGACCAGCTAATGACAGCCTATTGTTCATAGAGGTCATTACTAGAGCTGAGTTACAAACAAATGTATGCTTCCTAATCGCCTCCCAGTTTTGGAACTTTATACCATCTACCATCAGATCAAGCCTTCCAGTAAATGTTTTCTCAAGGAGCACCACATCTGATTTATGAAGTTCCTCACCCTCTTTATATTTTGACATCAGCTCATTTACTAACATTATAAAAATCTTAATTAAATCTTAATTAAAAAACAAAATCTGATTGTTGTCATCGGTTACTGCACTAGAACGCCCAGTGTCAGTATATGAACCCCAAGTGCTTTGGGGCATGAACCCCCATGAACCTTAGAAAGTCATGATTTCTCAGCAATTTTGTATATTGTACTAGTTTGTATTCACAGAACCCCTGTGTAGTTTTAATATTTTATAACAGACTGGATAGCCTTGTTAGACTATAAAAATAAATATTATACAATGAGGGATTACACTGTTAACAGCAACATTTTTTAAATAAACATGTTAATATGAATCATGTCAGTTTTATTAAATGGAACTTCATAAAAAAATTATTTTTGTTCAAGGCTTTCAAGGCTAAGATGTATGTCTTTGGTAAAGCCTATACATTAAAGGGATACTGTCATGGGAAAAAACTTTTTTTTCAAAATGCATGTCAATAGTGCTGCTCCAGTAGAATTCTGCATTGAAATCCATTTCTCAAAAGAGCAAACATATTTTTTTTATTTTTAATTTTGAAATCTGACATGGGGCTAGACATTTTGTCAATTTCCCAGCTGCCCCAAGTCATGTGAATTGTGCTCTGATAAACTTCAATTACTCTTTACTGCTGTACTGCAAGTTGGAGTGATATCACCCCCTCCCTTTTCCCCCCCAAGCAGCCTAACAACAGAACAATGGGAAGGTAACCAGATAACAGATCCCTAACACAAGATAACAGCTGCCTGGTAGATCTGAGAACAGCACTCAATAGTAAAAACCCATGTCCCACTGAGTTCCATTCAGTTACACTGAGAAAGAAAAAAACAGCCTGCCAGAAAGCAGTTCCTTCCTAAAGTGCTGGCACAAGTAGGGTTGCCACCCTTACCGGCCTGGCCAGTATTTTTGATGGTTGATCCCAATGTTATTAATAGGAAAAAAAAGACAAATATATAGGAAGGCCGGTATTTTTTTCAAGAAAAGGTGGCAACACAAGTCACATGACCAGGGGCAGCTGGAAAATTGACAAAATGTCTAGTCCCATGTCAGATTTCAAAACTGAATCTACTAGAGCAGCTGGGAAATTGACAAAATATCTAGTCCCATGTCAGATTTCAAAACTGAATCTACTAGAGCAGCACTATTAACTGATGAGTTCTGAAAAAATGTTTTCCCTTGACAGTATACCTTTAAGAAGGATATAAAAAGTTCAAAAGTTAGTTAAACCAGAAACACAGTACAAGTCTTAAAAAATGTTTAGTACATATGTTACACCATCTATTTACAGTCAGCTATTATTTGAAGTACACTGCAAAAATGTATTATTTCATTGCTAACTAGAATCTAGTATTATGTTTTAGAATAAAATCTTTTTGTGTCAGCCCATTACTGGTAGTTCAGGGATCGTTGATATTCTAATTTGTTGCTAAAATGCATGATATGTAGGCAGTTTTGCATGTGGTATTTGCAATTCAAAATTAATGTACAATGCTGTTGGTCTATGCTCTTCAGAAAGCCAGCTGCTTATAATATGTGCTTCTGAAGTACAATGTAGCAAAATAGTACCTTTTTTTTAAATTAAGGGGCCTCACATTTCTTTCCTGTTACAGGAATCTTGGTTATCAGAACTTCCTCTCTCTCACAATGTTGCTTTATGCCAGAAATCCTAATGGTAATGGCACACACTACATGTCTTTTCCAGGGTGCATGACTTTTCCAGGGGTTAGGCGATTCAAATGTTTTACTACTGGCGATTCAAAATGACACCAATGTGAAGTTATCTTCTAATGCTTTGTTGACCACACTAGAAGAGATTAAGCTCTGGTAACAAAATGCCTATCATCACCCCAATAGTTTGAGGGACATGGAGTGTGTGGTGTTGAGGAAATGCAAAACTCCTGTTTTTATAAATCTATAGGTGTAAATGATAAAAGGCAATTATGTTTACCATTAGCATACTGGAAAGAGTTTTGATCAGCAGTGATGTACTAAAAATGCCTTTCTGTCCCACCAAGGGACATATTTTTAGCTATAAAGTGATGATGAAAGGTGGCCATACTTGGGCAGATTTAAGCTGCTGATTTAGTGCCTTCAGAATGAGTCAGCAGCTTATCTGGGCATGTATGTGGTCCACTCTTTTTCTGTGTGAAAATGTATCCCCTGCTGTCTGGCTATATTGTCCAGAAATATGGGCACATTTTGTCCTCTTTGAAAACCATGCTCAAATTGCATCAATATGAGCAACTTGCAGGCATGTTGTGGCCATTATCTTAATGACCTCCATATATGCACAGTTAAGTTGGTGCAAAAAAAATAATGTTTGAACACAGAGCTTAATGTGTAGCCAGTGGCAGGTTTAATCTACAAGGGTCCTTTAAGCCCAAAGTTTTAGGCTGGGGACAGACAGGGAGATTCGGGGAGATTCAGTCACCTGGCGTTTAATAGCAGGCGACAATCTCCCCGCACGTCCTTCTCCCTGTCCGTCGCTAGTTGAAATGTAAAAGCGTCGGCTCTGTGCACACGCGGTGCGGCGATTTCCGGAATCGCCCGAAGTTACTTTGTGAGGAAACTTCGGGCGATTCCGGAAATCGCCTCACCGTGTGTGCACAGAGCCGACGCTTTTACATTTCAACTAGCGACGGACAGGGAGAAGGACGTGCGGGGAGATTGTCGCCTGCTATTAAACGCCAGGCGACTGAATCTCCCCGAATCTCCCTGTCTGTCCCTAGCATTATAAGCATACCCTATGCTATAGGCATGCTAGAGACATTACAATATTGGCACTTAATCCTACAAAGGAATGGAAAAGATACAACATTGTTCTCTCTCTTGAGGTCCTTTGAGATCCACTGTCTTTGCAAAACCACAGATAACATTATTTCTTAGTAGCTTGTACAATCCCTGACCCCAAAATGATAAAGAAGTGTGTTGTGGTTCATCAGGCTACTTAAAAAATATAAAGGTTTCTCTGACATCATCTCAGGGCTTCATCTTTGTCTAAAGCTGGCCATAGACGTAAAGATATTTGAAAGATCCAATGATTATCGTGAGACCCGATTGTCTCAAAACGATCTGATGTGTCCATCAACTAAAAAGACCATTTCAGGTGATATTGCCAGCAAAAACTGAAGGATCGCAGCCTGCTTGCGCTGCAAACATATGTAGATTGCATGGGGAGCGATAAAGATTTTCTAACCTGGCCGATCAATCATCAGACCAATGTCGGACGAAAAATCGTGAGACGAACGATCGTTTGTATCCCACTAACCGCACGATAATTTGAAAGATTGGTCGGACTTCCCTTAGATCGGTCGTTCGGCAGGGAACGATCGTTGCGTCTATGGGGAGCTTAACTGTTGACCCTTTCAATGGGTTGTAAGGTCATAGAAATCTCCCAAATCTCCTGCATACTAATTATTAACCACTGCTTGGTATTAGAGTTTGTATTTGTTATTCACAATATAATTGCATGCTTTGGAAAGTGACTAAATATCTGACTTTTCTATCCAACAGGAGCAGTTCTTGATGTCACCTTGGTGTCACTTGGAACCATTGTAAAAGACTTTTCCTTGCAATGTGTGACAGGGGAACGAGATATGCATGGCTCAGACCTGCATATAAGGCGAGATAACAGTATTGTACGTACTACACACAAAACACAATTTAAAACTGCCTCTGGTTCAAACGATGTGAATGCTCATGAATTTTCAACAAGTGAACTAGTTGGGGTCCTCATCTGTACTGGAAAAGGGCCTGCTGAGCAGACTGAAATACTTTATGTGTATAACAGCCCAAATGGTAAGCTTTCTTTTAATTCCTAATATTCCTTGTAAGCTAAATGGGACTCAGTTACTAACATTGGTTCTAAACTGCACTAGGACAATTTACCCGTTCTACAGACAAGAAGATATTTATTGTCTTTCAATGGTTTTATTGTTTCAATCTGTTCAGATTAAATGTTTGTGTAAATTATTAGATTTTTGACTGGTAGGTCATAAACACTAATAAATAAACACATAATACTTCAAAAACTAAGAAAACAAAAATCACATAAATTGCAGTAATACCAATGAAAAAATACATCATTCTGATAGTAGCTGTTCATTGCTAAAATCCCTATTATGGGATGTACATACATTATAAGATGTGTGGTGCTGATACTGGGGAGTGGTGAGGTTGTAGCTGGAATGCTGAGCAGATGTATTTGTAGAAACCTGACATTTCAGCATCATAAGTGAGTATTTTGCTACTGGCTCATGTTCCCTCAAGATACAGTCAGAAGCCAAACACTCATTGTAGCTATTAGGGCCCTATGGCTCACTGGGGCTGCTGCTTCAGGGGGCCGCACACCCCCCAGGCCCCCCATCCCAGCCACTAACCACCTCTGGCCCCCAGCACGTACCTTTTTTGCTTGTTGCCATGACCGGGGCCAGGGAGGGAGGTCGGGGACAGCAGCAATATCGGTCTGGTCCAGAGGAGCCCACCAGGTTTTTTCACAGAGTTCCGCCATCCCAGTCCGACCCTAAATGAGCATTACCATTTTGGCATATTTCTTATTAAAGGAAAAGTAAATGTTTTTCTTTTTCTTTCTGTAAATTTGCTCTAAACAGCCCCCCAGATTAATGTACCCTAGTCCCTGCTGCAAGTCTGCTCTGGTTTCTGTGTTATCAGCAGCTTGTTTCCCCTTCTTCCTGGTGCAGAGTGAAGCCCAGCCCCTTAGTTTACTGAGCAGTCCATTTGCTGCTGTTCCACAATAGAGAGGAAGAGGGAGCCAGTGTGTGCATTAGTAAGCTAGTTTCCCCAAGCAAAAGGTGCTAAACACACTGGTCTCTGCTATGTCATAGTATGCAAATGATCTCCAGGACTAGTCCAAGATATAAGGTCAGCTCAGTAAGCTAAGGGGCGGGGCTTCACTCTGCACCAGGAAGAAGAGGAAACAAGCTGCTGATAACACAGAAACCAGAGCAGACTTGCAGCAGGGACTAAGGTACATTAATCTGGGGGGCTGTTTAGAGCAAATTTACAGATAGAAAAAAAAAAGGTTTACTTGTTCTTTAAGTACCTCTGTTATGACCAATCTCCTTATTACAAAAAAACCTAGTATGAAATATGAACCTTTAAGTGACAGATTTTATAGATCCCTAGTAAGACTTTATCTGGAGTATGCAGTGCAGTTTTGGACTCCAGTCTTTAGGAGGGATGTAAATGAGCTGGAGAGAGTGCAGAGACATGCAACTAAACTGGTTAGAGGGATGGAAGATTTAAATTATGAGGGTACACTGTCCAGGTTGGGTTTGTTTTCTCTTGAAAAAAGGCTTTTGCGAGGGGATATGATTACACTTTACAAATACATTAGAGGACATTATAGACAAATATCAGGGGACCTTTTTACCTATAAAGAGGATCACCGCACCAGAGGCCACTCCTTCATACTAGAAGAAAAGGACTTTCATTTGAAGCAGCGTAGGTGGTTCTTCACAGTCAGGACAGTGAGGTTGTGGACTGCACTGCCGGGTGATGTTGTGATGGCTCATTCTGTTGATGCTTGGATGATTTTTTGGACAGACACAATATCAAAGGCTATTTTGATACTAAACTCTACAGTTAGTATAGCTATGGGCATATATGGTTTGTGTGAAAGAGTGGAGGGGTGTGTGTATGCTGGGTTTTAATTTGATGGGGTTGAACTTGATGGATTCAGTCTTTTTTCAACCCAATGTAACTATGTAACAGAGTTCTATTTATAAGTGTGTAAACAATTCATGGGGCAAATTTACTAAAATGTGAAGTAATTGTGGCTAGCGAAAATCACCAAAAAGACAATCTGCAGGGACATTGTCAATTTACAGGTGTAGCGGACAATTCAATGAGGTTTCACACCCATTTTCCAGACTAATTTTTGCTCAGGTGAATGATCATTACTCCGCTATGATACCCATTTCACTAGAGTCTGTTTCGCCATGTTATACCTGGCGAACTGATGGATCTACATCCTCCTCATATCCTGTATGCTGTCAGTCATAAAAAAAGACAAAATGCTGGTGTTTTTTCATATTCTAAAATGTAATTATGTTTAAAAGTTGCAAATGTTGATTTGTTTTTAACCATTTAGGTGGGCTCATGTCTAGGCCAATAGAGGATCTCTTTTGTCTTTATTTTGCTTCCTTTGACATTTTTTTATGATTTTATAATAAGAGGCCACTTCAATGCACTATTTAAATACTTCCAAATAAAGATGGCAACCTGCAGTTTAGCTTACCCTTGCTAAGAGGATAAACAACTGTACTTTTCAGGGTAAGTTTACATACTTGTCTTCATATTTCCCTTCAGCTGATCTAATTCCAGTCAAAGTTACTGTGACAGTAAGTGTAAACAGTGATGTAACATTGGAAGCTATGATAAACAAGCATAAACATGCAGACATCTTGTGGAAATACAATGGTAAGTAATTTACCTTATAGCTTCATATAATTGAATGGTCTTAAAGGGAAACTGTCATGGGAAAACATGTTTTTTTTAAAAAAAACATGTCAGTTAATAGTGCTGCTCCAGTAGAATTCTGCACTGAAATCCATTTCTCAAAAGAGAAAACAGATTTTATTATATTGATTTTTTAAATCTGACATGGGGCTAGACATTTTGTCAATTTCCCAGCTGCACCGGTCATGTGACTTGTGCCAGCACTTTAGGAGGGAACTGCTTTCTGTTGTTTTTCCTTCTCAATGTAACTGAATAGTACGCAGTGGGACATGGGTTTTACTATTGAGTGCTGTTCTTAGATCTACCAAGCAGCTGTTATCTTGTATTAGGGAGCTGTTATCTGGTTACCTTCCTATTGTTCTGTTGTTAGGGCTGCTGGGGAGGAAGGGGAGGAAAGGGAGGGGTGAAATCACTCCAACTTGCAGTACAACAGTAAAGAGTGATTGAAGTTTATCAGAGCACAAGTCACATGACTTGGGGCAGCTGGGAAATTGACAAAATGTCTAGCCCCATGTCAGATTTCAAAATGAAATATAAAAAAATCTGTTTGCTCTTTTGAGAAATGGATTTCAATGCAGAATTCTACTGGAACAGCACTAGTAACTGAAGCATTTCGATTTTTTTTCCCATAACATGATCCCTTTAATTTATTTGTTGTACACTGTTTCTTGCAAAGTGCTTTGACATGTGTAATTATGTATATAACAATATCATATCTTTATATTTAAGGAACCATGTTTCTCACCACCTACAAAGGGGAAGTGACTGATAAAACTGCTCAGCTGAACATGCAGGCAGTGAAAGTATCTCATGCAGGGATTTACAGTGCTGGTTTTATGGGAGAAAGCCCTCTCTACAATGCCTTCTTTCGTCTCATTGTCAGAGGTCAGAAAAGAATTGTACTGTACTTGTTCTATCCAATTGTCAGTAGCAGAGTTCTACTGAAAAATCAATAACCACGATGCTTTGGCTGAAAGATATAAAAAAAAGAAAAAGAACAATACATATTTTTAAATAAGATTTTTATTTATATAATGTCAATGCATATGGAAAAAATAGGTGGATACAGAGAGTGTATGAAGGAAGGTTAAGCACATTTCTTCTCCATACAAAATTAACCATATGTAAATTAGGGGTGGGAGGGAGAAAACATTTTTTACTTCCTTGTTTTGTGACAAAACGTCAGGCGATTTCCCTCCCTGACCCTAATTTGCATATGCAAATTAGGATTCGGTTCAGCCAGGCAGAAGGATTCTACTGAATCCTGTTGAAAGAAAGGTAGAGTCCTGGCTGAATATCGAACCAAATCCTGGATTTAGTGCATCCCTATTAATTCTATCAGGAGCCAATTTTCTGTAATATTATAAAGCATTACATTTCAATAATATGCTTTTTTCATCTATTAGTTCTGACACACCAAGAGCCTGCTTTTTTTTAATAATATAATGTATAAGAGTGAAGTGAAGGAAAAGAAAGATGTGATAATTCAAGGGTAAAGAAGAAAAACAGGAAAGGGAAATAAGAAATAATTGAAACCCTTCATAGACACGTAGGTGGAGATTTATCAAGTCTGAAATTAGACCTTACTGCAGAAAACATTTTTAGAAGATTTGTAGAAGCGTATTTATTTATGGGTCAAAGTTAGAGTTCACCATTGATCAAATGGCGACCTCTTAGCTTTTACCCATTGATAAAGGTGCTTCTAAAATCCGTAGGAATAAATGAAAAGTGGGTATGTTTTCCTGTGGTGAGCTCTTGGCATGTTCCTTATGACACATTCATATAAAAACTAAAGAAAGAAGTGATAAATTAAAGGTAAAGATTAAAAAAGAGGAATATTTAGTTAGTACCCCACCCCTACACAGACAAATAGTATTCTGTTGGAACTGTTCTTGCAACAAATTCAAATAAAGTTCTCAGATCAAAATAGAAACTAAGAAAACAGTAGACATGGAGGAGTTTCTTAAATATATGTAAGTTGTGATTAAATAACGTTCTTTCTTTTTGTTTTTCACTAAAAGAGAATAGAGTTTACTATAAATATATTAAGTGGGCATGTTTGATTTTACAGACAGGGGAATTTGCTGTGACATTCAGGACATACAATCTCATCTTAAATCAGCAGAATATATAAATAGATTGGCCATTGCCAATTGCTATTTCTTTTTAAACCCAAATCATATGTATAGTAGCTGCTTTTATTCTCTGTTTATTCTTAGATTTCTGTAAAACAACAGTTTCCTGTGCTTTTCCTCTTTTATAGGATGTCCAGATAATAAATGGGGCCCATCCTGTCAGAAGGATTGTCGTGAGTGTTTAAATGGTGGAATATGTCACGACAGCAGTGGAGAGTGTATCTGTGCTCCAGGTTTTATGGGAACACGATGTGAGAAAGGTATGTGCATTGCTATTGGCATGTGCATGTGTATGTTTGAAGAGTTTGGCAGCAGATTTATGGCACATGCAGTGTTAATGTACCTTCTGTACCACAATATTTTCTCTGCCATACTTTTTCCACTGGTAGAGAAATGTTTAGTTTGGCCTGTTTATGTCTGTCACTGCACACATGGGGCATAAATGGGGGGAAACAAAAGGGGCCACATTTTTTGCTTTCTCCACAAGCAGAGAAAATGCACTTAAGGGTTGTATAACTTGCATTAGTTGAGAATATAATAAGTCGGTATTATAAATTTTCATCTGATTAACTGCATTTCTGTATTTTTTCTTAATCATTTCAAAGTCGTATTTTACATATTTAAAATATGCCTGTAGCTGCGCAAGCAAGGAAAAAACAGTGATAAAGGTGTCTGAAAAAACCCTTTCTATTAACTAAAGAAAACCACTGGTGTCCATACAGTCAGCTAAAGAGTAAAAAAAAAAGTTCTGTTATTGGAACAGGTACTATAAAATCGAAATAGTAGCTGATGCAATAGTTGTATTATGAAGTGTTGTTATATTATCAGTACCTGAACATTTGCACAAGTATGTTGTACCTTCCACATAAAAACTATGCATTGACACAGAGTTCAATAGAAAATATGTTTCTTGCTGTCAAATTCAAATCTGCTTAAAGGGATACTGTTGTTGGAAAAATGTTTTTCAAAATGCATCAGTTAATTAATACATACATACATAGTAACATAGTAAGTTAGGCTGAAAAAAGACTCATGTCCATCAAGTTCAACGTTTTTAACTTTTTTT
>CM044437.1:80233642-80249393 GCA_024363595.1 Xenopus borealis
AATGTGATCCCTTAACAAGCCTTCAAATAATTTGCCAGGCTGAGATCGTAATCCCTTTTTTAAATATGGGTATGGCATCAGTTTTCCTCCAATCCATAGGCACAATACCAGATGAAAGTGAATCTGAGAAAGAAATAGGGGATGGTCTAAGTTCTCTTAGTGCAGAAGTCTGCTGTAGTAGCATTATTGAAAAAAAACATGTTTTCCCATGACAGTATCCCTTTAAAGTTTAGGAACTGTCTTCACAGAATGATACGCCTTGCAGTGTTATGGCTATAATCACAGCGTTAGCTTAAATTTTGTACATTGCCTTTATCATATCATATTGTGATTTTTAAAGTAATTTTACTACCTGCAAACATGTCTATCACTATTACTTTGTCAACTACCACATACACCATTATATGTTTATTGCCCAAATTGTGCTTGGCATTGCATAAGGTTTTTTTTTTTAGCCTGCAGAGAAGGAAACTTTGGCAGAAACTGCCAGGAAACGTGTAAAGGGGTGCACGGCTGCAGGGGGCGGACCTTTTGTCTTCCAGATCCATACGGCTGCTCCTGTGGCAGTGGCTGGACGGGTTCACATTGTCAGCAATGTAAGAAATATTTCATAAGTTACCGGTCCATAATTTCTTTGATACATATTTCTTGTTTCATGGTTGCATTTACATGCCACATGAAACTTTATGACCTCAAATTTGTAAAAAAAAAAAAATAGCTCTTGTAAAGTATGCCATAGCAATTAGCAGAATATAGTCCAGCCTGATAAAGGCACCACTAATTAGGGCTCTTTTGAAAGGCTGAAAAAGTAAAATCCACCTATGTGCGACTATGTGTGATAACTAAATATTAAGTAAAGAGGTGATTTAATTTAATCCTAAAAGGGGTTGTTTACCTTTAAATGAAAGAGAGTGATAGTCTGAGACAATTTGCCTGTTGTTTTCATTATTTAATATATGTAGTTTTTTTTGACATTTTTACTCAGCAGCTCTCAAGTTTGCAATTTCAGCGATCTGGTTGCCAGGGTCTAAATTACCCTAGAAAACCATGCATTAATTTGAATAACAGACTGGAATTTTAACTGGAGCAGTCCTGAATAGAAAGATGAAACCATAAATAGTAGCGATAACTATAAATATGTAGCCTTACAGATGATTGTTGTAGATGGGGTCACTGACCCCCATTTGAAAGCTGGAAACAGAAGGCAAATATTTCAAAAACTATGAAAGGCCATTTGAAAATTTGCTTTGAGTTAGCCATTCTAAAACATACTAATGTTAATTTAAAGGTGAACCACCTCTTTAGTTACTTTTTTCCTGCCTGCTTAGAGAGCCTTATTTCCTAGTAATTATGTGATGTTATCTACTCCCTTCCTGTAAAATCAACAGCTTACTCATGTTTTGCATGTATAAGGCTTTTCTTAAAATTTGTAGATAAAGCCGGGCACAGGTGATTGTAGCTCAGTCAACAGCTGAATTATTAGATAATTTTCTCTGTAGGTTTTCACGTGATAACCCATAAAATAATATTTTTCTCAACTGATTTGAATCTGGTCCAGTGTATTAATATGCCCTTTCTATCTTGGCTTTGACCAGGACTTATTCCACCATTCATGCATATATTGACATCTTGTAATTACAGCTTGTCCTCCTAAGAAATATGGTGCAAATTGTGCCCTACATTGCCAGTGTAAAAATGGTGGCTCTTGCAACAGTTTTAGTGGTTGTGTATGCCCCTCAGGATGGCATGGACAGCACTGTGAGAAATCAGGTAAAAGTAAAACCTCTTTATATCCAGTATATAAGTTTATGTGTGGGTTTAGGACCATGGTGATCTTTTGTTTATTGTACCTTGCAGACAGGATACCCCAGATCATAGATCTTCCAAATGCAGTTGAGTTTAATGTGAATTCCACTGCTGTATTAACCTGTGCGTCTTCTGGCAACCCTCAGCCCACCCGTGAAAGCATTGAGCTTCGCCGTCCTGATGGCTCTGTATTGGCTGTAAGTTATGTGCTCAGTTTTTATATATATAATTAGTAATCAGAAGAATTGGTAATCATTTGTATCACAATCTAGGGACTACTTTTGCAGACACTGATGTGAAACAGTTCAACGATCATGAGAGTAAATGGAGGTGTAGGAAAGTAAAGTGTGCAGTAGTGCAGTAGTGCAGTAGTGCCTAAGTGGTTTTGCATCTAACTCAGCATGCAGAGGATAACAAAATTCTCATACTTATCCCTGCCATTGACCAGGCATAAAGTACAGTGTTACTTTTCCACCATTTGTCCATGTAAGCCAAAGAGAGGAGAAACAGGAGTGACACTGCTCCCGTCCCCCATCATTCCACTATCTTGTGCAATGCAAGGTGAGAAGGTATGCCTTGGATGCAAGTGTTCACACAGTTCCCTATCCTGTCCCCTACCAATCCCTTAACTTGCACATCCATCATTTAGGGGATTTACTAAAGGCCAAATTTTCAAAGTGAAAAAACTTCCAAATCCGCTTTTTTTGATCGGAAAATGGACCTATTTAGACAGAATAGGTCAATTTTTCGATAGAATAAAAAATTGTTCGATTCGAACGAGCGATTCTCGCAAAATCCTTCGAATTCTTGGAACTTAGAAAATCTTTCAGGACAGGTTCTATGAGGTCCCCCATAGGCTAAAATGGCAATTCGGCAGCTTTAATAGTTGAAGTCGAAGGATTTTTAAAGGGTAAGTACTTTTATCAATTTGAATCGAATTTTGGCTATTCGATAGTCGAAGTAGCGCAAAATTACTTTGAAATTCGAATATATATATATATATAATTCTAATTTCATTTGAATTTTCACTTCGACCTTTAGTAAATGTGCCCCTTAGTGTATGTGAGTGGACATTTGTAAATGACCCCTAAAGTCATATATTATGCACTCATTTATTTATGTATGAGTGTGTTTGTTGTTCTGTACAGTATGGCACAAAAGCAGATTCTTAAAGGTTCAGTGGCCTACAGTCCTATAGCAACATAAACCCCCCTGGGATGCCAAAAAATACCTTCATCCTCTGCATCCAGGACTTGAGAGAAGAGACAAGAACTATTCTGTCTTAACATCTAAGTTATTTGATGCTCAAGCACAATAGAATCCTGCACACCAGGGTGTAACACTCTGCCCAAAAGATTGAATGGTTGAGGCGCAGTAATGCTAGGAGGCCAAGTAATTTTGTTCAAATGGTTTCTTTACTGGAATGGCACATCAGTGCTATACCATAAAAGTAATTAATATATTCACTCTTATTCAATACGGTCCAATAGATTTAATCAAACATTAATTGGCCCAGTTAGTTTCCAGGTATGTGTAGCAGTAGCTTGATTAATTGATATATTGGTACAATACAACAAATGAGGGTCACAGAAATACTTTTGTTTCAATTAGTAAGATTATTTTCTTTAATTGACTCATTTCATTATTCATGTACAACGTAAGTCCACTCTTTGGTTTTCTTTCTCATTTTTTGTTTGTTTGCCCCACCATTCTCTCAGGCTAGTAAAGCAGTGTTAGATCGAGAGCGCAGTACGTGTGAGTTCACTGTGCAGTCACTTACTCTGACAGACAATGGGTTGTGGGAATGTCGTGTATCCACTACTGGTGGGCAAGACAGTCGCAAATTCCAAGTTTATGTTAAAGGTAAGGGAAGACATTACTTGTTAAACAAATACATTGTTATGATGTGACTGCATTATTTCATGAACACCTCCTATTACACTATGTCTATTTCATTTCTTAGTGCCACCTAAGCCTATAGAGCCTCCACTTTTGCTGAATCGACAGAGTCAACAACTAACCCTTGCCCCACTGCGCACTTTTTCTGGTGATGGACCTATCATATCAATCAAATTACTTTACAAACCTAGGGATAGTGATACTCCCTGGGAGCATATAGTAGGTAAGAAACACTGAATACTGTATAGTACCGATTTCTGAGTTAGTAAATATAATGATAATTAGTTATATATAGGGTAAACCTCAGTTTAGGAACTATTGGTATAACCATAGCCAGGTGATTGAATATACAGATGGTTTGATCTTAAAGGGGGTTTTCACCTTTAGATTAAATGTTAGTATGATTTAGAGAGTAATATTCTGAGACAAGTTGCATTTTGTTTTCATGTTTATTGATTGTAGTGTTATTATTATTTGAGTTATAAAATTTTATTGTTAGGGTGCATATAACCCGAGAAACCATACACTGATTTCAATAATAAAATATAAAGAGGGCCTGAATAGAAAGCTAAGTAATAAAAAGTATCAATAACAATATATCTAACACAAGTAACTCAAAACAACTGGACTTTTAATGAAGACGTTTCACTACTCATCTAAGCAGCTTCTTCAGTTCAACTGGTTGTGTAGGGGAGTTCTTGGCAAATAGACTCTTCCAACAATCCAATCACAATGGCACATTGTAACTCTTCAGAGAGGTGACATCAGAAATTCACAGAGGTGTTGATTCTGTGTAGTTACTATGATTACAATGACAATGTGTCATGCAACTCCTAGACACAGGTGTTACTAGTCATAGCAATAACAATATATTTGTATCCTTACAGAGCATTAGTTTTTTGGATGGTGGCACGCGTTAAGATTTGGGGAAATTTGTCGCCCAGCGACAAATCTTCTCTACTCTATCCTGACAGCAAGAATGCAAACCACCGGCAAGATGGCATGTGGTTCACTTCAGTTTTCCAAGGTTTCCTTGTGAGGCAACTTCGGAAAATGAAGCCATCCTAATGCCATCCCCTGGTGATTCACATAACTGTTTTCGAGAAGATATTTCTGGGAGATTAGTCACCGACAGTAGCAGAAATTTGTTGCTGGGCAACTTATCGTCCCGTGTGCCATCTTATCTCTTTACAATGTATGGGAGTGAGGTGGCAAAAGCTCAAATCAGAATAACCGTGAATAGCAAACCTTCCAAACAGTATTGTAATTATTCTTATTTTTGATTCAGTGGCCAAGTACAGAAGTTGACACTAGATGGAAGTTTTAGCCTATACAACCAGCACAATCTTTGTTATGCACATAACTGACACATAATTACTCCCTTATTTTAATATAACCAACATATTAAGAATAATAGATAATTCCTAGCATACTTAACGTAATTCTCTTTTCCTGGAGTTCCTCCATGGCAGCAACTAATGGGTTAATCTCCCTATTAAGCAAATCAACAGGCTTAATAAGTGACCAATTAGAAGACTTAAGAACCCCTCCCAGCCCCCTGTATGCTGTCTTTGTTTAAAGTCCCAAGGGAACGTGTGCTACCATGGAGGAACTCCAGGAAAAGAGAAATTACGGTAAGTATGATAGGAATTTTTAATTTTCCTGGGTTCCCTTTGGCAGTGGGAATTAGAAAGCTCACATGGAGAGAAAACATTACACCATCTGCGATTAGATAAATTTAGGGCTCTTATACATGGGTGTTTTTACCTGTGCTCCCCTGCATTTTGTTTTGTTCTGTTCTGTTCTGTTCAGCCGTAGAGAAGGAGCGCAGAAGTAGACACAGTTGATTCTTTTGAATGGGACTGTACTCACAAAGACATGTGTAAGTGCCGAATGCAGGTAAAATGCAGCATGTTGCGTCTCAACCTGGATTCTGTGCTTACACTCCTGTGCTCTCCTGCGGCTGAACGGCACAAAATGGAACGCAGGGGAGCGGAGGTAAAAATACCCATGTGTAAGAGCCATACTGATGAGAACCTGGGTCAAGAACTGCCAAAGCAAAGACAACAGTATCTGCAGGGTTAACTTCTAACTTGCAGTGTGTCGGGAAAGTTCTGGCTGATCTCCAAATGGCTGTCCTGCAGATGATGTCAGTAGGAACATACTTTTCTGCTGCCCTGGACGTCTTCATACTTTTCTGCTGCCCAAACGAATGCATTGTGATGCCCACAGGGCTCTCCATCTTCTGCTATATATATATATATATATATATATATATATATATATATATATATATATTCTTTCTTGATTACTGAAACTAGCCATCTTGCTAGTGTAACTTTTGTAGCAGTGTGACCCCTTCCTATCCCAGCTGGGATCACGAAAAGACTGTCTGATCTGATTCTCCAAGAGGCAGAACAACCAGATACATCCTTAAGCTTCTTACTGGTTCCAGAAGGTGGATAGAATCTGGACCAGATTTGATAATGCTAGTAAACAATCTCTCTGTTAAGATGAAATTAGAAGACCCCTTTAGGAAGTACTGAAGGAAGTTGTCTTGGAATAGCCTTGCCTACATCATGCACTGTGAAGGGAGAGCTAGCTGAAAGAGCAATAATTCTGAAACTCTGCTTGTCGTGGCCAAGCTATGAGGAAAGCTGCCCAGTGAGTCAGAATCCCAGGGAGACAGACTTCAGTCAGACTCCTGACATGAGTCTCTGCCCACTGCATAATCAAAGCAGTCTCTTCCAACAACTATTGACTTTTGGTCCCTCTCTGTTTTCTTACGTAGGCCACCACCATAGAGTTGTCTATTCTCATTTTTACATCCCTGCCCCAAAGGAAATCTTGAAATATCAGAAGAGCCTTCCTCACTAATCTCCGCTCCAGAATATTGGACAAGCCTCCTGACTCAAGAGAGCTCCATATCCCCTGTACACTGAATTGTTGTTAATGTGCTACAGACTCCAAAATGGCTCCTTGATGGGCAAACCTCTTTGAAGATTCCACTTTTGTAGGAAGTAAAACTGAATGGCTCTCGTATACAACCGATTCCATTTTACCATCTGTAAAGTTGATGACAGAAGCCCTAGAAGGTTAAGCTATTGCCTTGCTGAGAAACACGCCTGTACCAAAGCTACCACCACTACCTGCTGTATCTTCCTCACTTTCTTGGGAAGAGACACTAGATCTCTCTGTGTATTGAGGTGAGCTCCCAGGTATATTGACTGCTGAGATGCAAGCCAAAAGAAGCAGGTCCTTCAGATAATGATAAATTCTGATGCTCTGCTCCCTCAAAAAGGCAACTATCACCACCAGGACCTTTGAAAATACCCTGGGAGAGGTGGACCAATGGTAGACAGAATCTCAGACCTAACCAAATGGTACCAAACAGTAGACAAAATCTCAGAAATTTGTGAAGTTGTGGGGCAATAGCAATGTATAGGTAAGCATCTAGAAGATTGATGGAAATCATATGGTCTCCTAAATTGCAGAGTTTGAATGATCGGTGACAGTGATTCCAGCTTGAAATGAAGCTGAGGAGTGATGAAGCTGAGTTCCCTTAAATCCAGAATTGGTCTGTATTCTCCTGAGGCCTTTAATATGAGAAAGAGAGGTGAATAGAAGCCTTGAAACATCTCCTGTTCTGGAACTGGTAGGATTGCTTTCTGGTAAAGAAGTTTCTGCACATAATGATGAATTGCCTGAATGGCAAGGAATGGCTGAAGGAACATAATACGGGGTTAGAGGTCTCCGATCAAACTCTATCAATATCCCTCGCTTACCACCGTTCATTCACAATTGACAATCCAAACCCTAGCAAGCCCTTTAACCAACCTCCTACCTTCTGGGGTTGGACTGGCAAATCTCTTATCTCATCGAAAAGGAAGTAGACATTCTTCCCCTTTCTGATTTGACAGAAGACTGCCCTCCTTTCCAAGCCCGAGGCTTCCCATATTCTCTTCCTGGTCTATAATTCGTCTAATCACTTGAGAACAGGTTATCCATAAAAGATCTTCTATTCGAAGAGGGGAACGGGTGCATAGACTGATTCTCTTGTGGTAAGAACATGATTTTTCCACCAGATGCCTTCTTAATGACATCATCCAGCCTTTGTCCAAAAGGCTTTGACCCACAAAGGGAAAAATACATAGGTTGTACTTGGAGTTGTTGTTTTTCTGCCATGGACGGAGTCATGAAGCATGCGCAACTAGACCGACAGGACAATACTTCTAGGGTCTAGAGAAGCCCCTGCCAATCAACTTCAGTTCACCTAAGGCATCAATGATCTAGAACATCAGATGGCTCTTTGGAAGTCTCTCCAGCCACTTCGGCAAGGTAATTGCAGCATAGATATTTCCCCATTAAAGCCCTATTAGAGCAAGCTCTACATCTGGGAATATCGTATTCTTCCTCAACCCTCGCAATTGAGGGAATAATTACAGTGATGCATGTTAGAGAAGAAGAGGAAAAGAGAAGAAAAATAAATAAATAAAAATTGATCTCACCTAGAACCTGAGCGATGTAAATCGCGAGCAGTGGGGGAATCACCCATGGTTAAGGATGATTGTGAGTGCTGACTTAAACAAATGAAATTTTTTAGGAAAACAGTCAGGCGCAACACACTAATGCAATGGAGCCTGTGGAACATACCCAGGATGATCAAAGCGGGCACCAAACAGCCAGGAGCAGACAGGAAGCTCTCAAACCAAACTGCTACTTTAGAATGTCTTTTAACCTAAGTTTGGTGTCAATTAACCGGAAACTAGTAAGTGATGTCAATTCCTCCCAATGGAATGCATCAGAACACATTTGGAATGCAACTCCATCTTCCCCCACTGCATGCTTAGAATGACTTATATCTCCCCCATGCCTGATAATCAGGGAGTGGAGGGGGGAGACCCTCTGACAGTAAGAGCACTGAGTGGATACCTTTTGCAGAGGCTTCACCGAGGTGGAACATGCCAACAATGATGAGAACAAAAGAAAAAAGCCTAGCCAAACCAGTGGACGGGGGGCTGGTAGGGGTTCTTAAGGCTAAGGCCAGACGGGGAGATTCGGGGGAGATCTGTCACCTGGCGACTTCTCACCGCGATGAATCGCCCCCGAATCTCCCCAAATAGCTAGTCAGCGCTGCGCACCCGCTAGGTGTAAAATCGCCTGCGCTTGTTCACACGCAGCGGCGCGATTTTAAAAGTCGCTCAAAGTTGCCTCGCCAGGCAATTTTGAGCGACTTTTATAATCGCGCCGCTGCGTGTGAACAAGCGCAGGTGATTTTACGCCTAGCGAGTGCGCAGCGCTGACTAGTTATTCAGGGAGATTCGGGAGAGATTCGTCGCGGCGAGAAGTCGCCAGGTGACAGATCTCCCCCGAATCTCCCTGTCTGGCCTTGCCCTAAGTCTTCTGTAAGGTTACTTATTAAGCCTGCCCATTTGCATGATATGGAGATTAATCCATTAGTTGCTGCCATGGGGAACCCAGGAAAACGTATTTACATCATGCTTAATAAGAATCATAATATAAATTGCACACCTGTTTTCACAAAAGGACACTGCTCATTTACAGCCTACTCAAAGTAATTCTAGTGTTTCCTTAATTGTTGATATGACATCTCCTATTTATATTCCCTTAACAACTGAAAGGAATCAATACTAACTGCTTCCACCTTTAACTATCAAAAGAGATGAGGGTGCAAAAACCAAGATATGGGATATAACAGCCCAGCTCTCAGGAAACCAAACAATTATCTGCTCTGTGGGATGGTCTCAGTGCTGAGAACTATCACCTGTTCAAATCCTAGCTCCCTGATGCAAAATACATTTTCCAGCATTATTGTTGTTAAGGATAAAACATGTGTGAGCAGTGGTCTGCTTATATACTTCTTTATGTCCATAAAGGCCAGTGTGGCCATGACTTACAAAGAAATATATAGTCATGCAAAAAATAAAACATAAAAACTAATTCCTGAAGCAAAAACAAAACAGAATATTCTTTTTTCCTTATCAAAGCTAAAGCTTTTACAACCACTGTACCATTAAAAGCAACATGGGAGAAACAGTGGCTTAGTTTAGTGCAAGGTGATTGCTTTATACGAATTAGCGAAAGACCTTTCATAATAATTAATGTAACTCTTTACGTGATCCCTGCTCTTTAAAACATATTTTTTGCTTTGTATGGCTCACTTCCTGGTCAGGTAGCTTCAATGCATTGCCAAGAATCAAAAAGAAGTGGTCTTGGATAAACGAATCTTCCCCCTACTGAAAAACACTACATACACTGTTTACAAAGATGTTCATTCATCCCATTCGTGATAAAAAAAAAAACAGCAGAAAATAAAAATTCGAAACCTGGAAACAAGCATAGGCACAATGGACAATTAATGCAATAAAATGGGTGGAAGTTTTTCATCAGTCCTGCAACCCACACCAGTCAAATATTATTTCTCACTGCAGATAAAATGTTGAAGACAAACACTCAATACGCTGTTATCTTATTTAACTGGGAATAAACATTGTTATTGCTTCATGTAAATGTGCATACTGAGTTGCAATAGGCAGCATGCTGGGAAAAAGGATAAGGGCATAGGAAAATATGCAAAAAACAAAAATATCAGAGGTTGTAAATAAAAAAGACTGCTTATGCCATGAGAGTATTTCTATTGCTTAGATTACAGTATAGCAGAAATGTCTTAAATTCAACGTTTGTATTTTTCACAACAGTGAAACAGAAAGAAAATATCACTCTGGAGAAACTGAAACCTGTAACCACTTATCTGATACAAGTGCAGTTGAGCCGGTCAGGTCCAGGCGGAGAAGGCCCATTAGGACCATTAGCTGTCATGGAGACTGACTGCCAGGGTAAGAGTTAAGCAGTAGTTTGTGGTGGGTCTATGAGCCTTGCAATGGTAGAGTTGGAGAAAGTTAATTTTATGTAAACATAGGCCTATAAGATCCCAGATCAGGGACCCACTGCTTATTACCCTAAACAACTTTATAACAGAAATAAGAGCTTTATTACTAAATATAGTTATCCTGTCCTGGGTTTATAATCCTGTATGAAAAGATACAGATAATTTATAAATTTAAGTTTTTTTTATTTCCATTTTCTAATTAGAACCAACAGTGAAACCAGTCATTAAGGGTCATGCAGTGGAAGATAGAAATACATTGTACATCAGTTGGAACCTGCCTTCAAGTTCAGTTATTGGCAATGGCTTCCTGCTGCAAATTTACCATCCAGAAAACCATCTTATTAGACAGGAGAATATCACATCTATGAATGTGCTGTCTAGAAAAGTATATGGCCTCAGCACCAATAAAGAATATACTTTGCGGGTCCTCATATACCACTGCAGTAATCTAGGACCGCCTTCAGAACCTTTTGTGGTCACCATCAACAGCAAGGGTAAGTGAAATCAAACATACACTTTAAACAGATTTCATAACTGTTGAAGACATATAAAATTGTTTTCTTTGATGATATATGTCTTTAACATCAGAAATGGTTGCCATCATGGGATACTCCAAGGGGGACCCAGAAAAAGTAAAAGTGTAATTTGCATGGTCTTGTTATATTGAGGTGTGTCCAGGAAGATCAAGGCATGATCATGCATGCACAGGGAATTTTTCTTTATTGGTGTCCTTGTCTTCAATCAATGATGGCTATTAATCCAGAGCTCTGCTAACCTAGTAATATGTGGCCCTATGATTACTCACAGTGGCCCTGCACAGTGCATTAGCAATAAAACTGGTTCATAAGTATGGTTCATACTGTCTTAAAATACTCCTAATGATTCTGAGTTTTTTAAAATCAAATTGTATGCTTATTTGCAATGTAAAAATGCAAGTTGATACAGTGTGTTCAATTGTGATGGCCTCAGGAGATACTGAACTTAAAGGACTTTTGCAGGTGAATTAACACCAAAGCAATAGTGTGTCTGCGATATTAGCAATTTAGCACAAATGGTATGACATAGACGAGATGCTAAAATTGCTGCTGTATCTTTATAATGGTCATTTGCCAAAATTAATTTTTGCAAAATAACAATTTGTCACTGATAAATTGGTGCATTTTTACATTGGAAGAATAGCAAAGATTAAAAAGTCGCAAATGTATGTCAATGCAAAACTAATACACATGTCACACTTGCAACATAGTAAAAGTAAAACTTATACGTACATACATATTGGAATTAAACATTTCCTGGAACAAAGAGTTGACAGTTCCTGGAAATATGTGACAGTTGCCAATTATGTGATTCAGTCTGTACAACTTTTTAATTGTTAACTGCAAGGGGCAGAGTTAGAGTAACAGCCAATATCTCTGCAGGTCCATCTCCACCAAAGGACCTACGTGCTGAGGCTTTCTCCAGGGATAGCATAAAGCTAAGCTGGTTGCCCCCTGATGACCCCAATGGTGGTATCATTAAGTATACAGTTGAGAGCCGTCCAGTAGGGATTCCTGGGGAGCCTCAGTGGGCAGACACTGAAAGCCAGAATCAAACTTGGTATATTTTCAGTGGCCTGAATGCCAGCACTTTTTACCAGTTTCGAGTACGGGCAAATTCAAGGGTACCTGGTGACTGGAGCCTTTCTGTGCAATCGACATCTCACAGTGTGGGTAAGAGCATGTTTTTATACCTTAATGCAGTAGGCTCAAAGGATATACTTTTATTCAGTAACTGTTGTGCTCACTTATCTTTTATATTTTTATACCTCTAGATTCTTTAAATTGAAATTATTTATAATGTATCTGGAAAATAAACCAAATGCTAAAAAACTGACATACTTGAAATTTCTCTAAATCTATTAGGCCTTTCGCCCGTGAATGATTTTGGCCCAAGAATGCTAATATGTGATTTAGCAGAAGGTGGCCAGATCAGCATATTCTCAGCATACTGGTGGAGAGATGGCATGTGACAGACAGTGCTAGACAGGGGCTGTAACAATGAGGCAAGCTGAGAGACTCGCATGTTACCAGGGGTGGCAAAAAGTTGCTCCTGGTACTTTTAAGAGGTGGATTTTCAATTGTCAAACCCCTCTGGAAAGGAAAGCACGGGGGGGGGGGGCAGCATGAAAGCCGCTTCAGGGTGGCAAGAATCACCCCTGGTGCCAGGTGTTATCAGACAGGGGAAGTGAGGTCCTGCCCACACATTACAATATTCAGGGAAATGATAATCTTTATTCAAACACTGATATTATAGTAAAATAATTTGTAAACATTTTTTTAATTTCCTGGAGTTGTTGGACCTTTTGTCAGAAATGTAGAACATGTGTTGCTGACAAAATGTTCTTGTTTCACGTATTTGAAAAAAATAGGAAAAAAAGGTAATTGTTTGGCAATGTACAGTGAAAGAGTTGCTGCGCCACCTAGCAGTGAAAGTGTTCATACGAAACAAGTCAGCATGAAATCATCAAATAAAGATGAATAACCTTGTGCATTATTATTATTATTAATATTAATAATAATAATAACACAACATTTATAATGAGCCAACATATTCTACAACATTGTACAATTCAAGTGGGGTATACTTTAAACCTCCAATAACCTCACAGGCTTAATCACTGGCTTATTTACATTTAGGATGGTCTAAATAAGTTTGTATTTCAATCTGAAAAAAGGACTTATTTGCCCTTGTTGGTAATGCCAGTTGCTATTTTTTTTTTTTTGGTAGATAGTGAAGTGCAGATCTGGTTTTGCACAGACCAGATCAGGGAGATAAAATAGCAGATGTAAATTAAATAAAAAAAATTTAGCATGCTACATACTGCATGTACAAGCATAAGTGCCTGCATGGTCCTGCTATGATCTTCCACTACTGTATGCCATTTAAACTGCCCCACATTATGTAATAAGGAAAAAACTTTACTGTAACTGTTATAACAATTTTTTCAAAGCTGCATTACTTGTACTTATATTTAAGGTATATTATACAACAGTATGTGTATTATTTTTACCAACATGTCCTGCAGCTGAACTTTATTATTTTCTCTGTTCTCTGGGAAATGCAACTATCTGTCCCCTTTCTTTTGCTAGAGATAGGGAGTCAACCTCCAAGCATGGAGAGCAGGAACCCTCGTCCTTCTGGGTCAGGTCACCAGCTCATCCTGGCCATAATTGGCTCTGTGTCGATCACATGCTTCACTATCATCCTTGCCCTGCTTGCTCTCTTCTGTATTAAAAAGAATTTTTTCCACCGTAGAAGAATGTTCACCTACCAGTCAGGTTCAGTAAGTGTTCTTTCTTTTTCACTAAAAACAACTTTTACTTATTTGTAGTAAAGTATTCAGCTTACGAATAAAGTCAATTGTACCAATAGTGTAAAAAAGTTTGCGAAATGCTGCATAGTGCTGCACCTTGTACCACCTTTCTGCAAATAGGGGACATATGGGGCATGAACTCATGTTGTCAAAAAAAGACAAAAGCGACACTGGTACTGTATTGCATACAGCAGCCACTGGAACAATACACTCAGTATTTACAGGGAGCTAACGTACTGTGTTGTCTTGTTTATGTATTTCTCTTTACAAAGTACTATAAAGCATGAAAATGTTAGAATGTAATCTTCCTCTAAATTCCAGCCCATTTTTTTTCAAGTTCAAGGCCACATACAAAGCCTTAGTGCAAGCTACATTTTAAAAGCACGCTGTACAAATGTTATATGTTTTCTTTATTATCAGAAAACTACTGCTGAATAAATCAGGGGTGTTCTACAGTATAGAACAAAAGGGCATGTATTGCCTTCAGATTTACATCTTTTTTCCATGCACAGCTTTTTTGGTTGGGTGTAAATGGCAACATTTATTTGCTTAATGTTTTACTAGACAGTTTTGGAGATCATAGAAAAATATAATATCAAATAATTTAAAGGGGTTCATTATTATTATTTTATGATGTAGAGAGTGATATTCAGAGACAATTTACAAAAGGTTCTCATGTTTTATTATTTACATGTTTTGCATTGTTTAGCTTTTTATTCAGCAGCTCTCCAGCAATTTTGGCAATCTGGTTGCTAAGGTTCAAATATCCCTAGCAACCTTGCACTGATTTGAGACTGGACTATAAACAGGAGAGGGCCTGAATAGATAGATGAGTAATAAAGCAGCAATAACTATACACGGGTAACCTTACAGAGCATTCGTTTTTTTAGATGGGGTCAGTGACCCCCATTTCAAAGCTGGAAAGAGTCAGAAGAAAAAGTCACATAATTCAAAAACTATAAAAAGAAAAAATGCAAACCAATTGAAAAGTTGCTCAGAATTAGCCATTCTATGACAAAGATAGGGGTACAGATAGGAACATGGGGAGGAGAGAACAGTTGTACATAGTACCAAATACAAACCATAAGAATCATGTAGCTATCCATTTTAAGAACAATTCCAGCTATATGATATTGAAGCAACACAGTTTTTAACATCACCAATCTGATATATATTTATACCTTTAAGAAAGGACCTGACTTAATGAGAAACATAAAACCTTTTATAGAAAATAAGCTCTTCATTTATGGTTCTTTATTGCTTATGTTCATACCTCAGTATTGATTACTCAGTATTGATTACTCTTCATAAACCACTATAGGCAATTCTAAATTATTGAACAAGAGTGCACAACTAGCTTTATTTCATTTCTGTAACTCTCAGCTTGAGCTCACAGGTATGTAAAAATGACTATGTATTACATAGTCATAATCTTTAAATGACGACCATGCTGATTTAGCATCTCTGGTATTTTCTGGAAAGGGAGAGGAAACCATTTTGCAATTCAGTTCTGGAACACTGACCCTCAGTCGTCGCCCAAGGCCCCAGATAGAGCCTTTCTCGTATCCTATTTTGGAATGGGAGGACATCAAATTTGAGGATGTAATTGGAGAGGGGAATTTTGGTCAAGTCATTAAAGCCATGATTAAAAAGGATGGACAGAAGATGAATGCAGCTGTCAAAATGCTGAAAGGTATGACATTTATCAGTCTAATAAATGTATAATAAAATCCAGGGCAGGGTCGGACTGGGCCAGCAGGGAACCTGGAAAAAACCCAGTGGGC
>CM044437.1:80270491-80292235 GCA_024363595.1 Xenopus borealis
AAGGGATATTGTGTTAAAGGGATATTTTTCTTAAAGGGATAGTGTCTTAAAGGCATGTTTAAAAAATGTGTGTTTAAAAAGTATATATATATAACAACACATGCCATTGGCCTAATGGCATGTGATGTTATATATATACTTTTTAAACACATGTTTTTAAAACATGCCACTAGTTAGGGCACGAAACGCGTAGACTGTATGCACTTTTCATTGCCACCCATGCTATGTTTGCTTAATAAAGCCGGATTTTAGAAAGAGTTTCTGGAGCTTCTTGTTTTCTTCGGTTTAGCGCCATTGCACTGGTCTACACACACCTTCTGAGCCTTTGATGAGTGTCTGTATTCTGGATGGCGGTATTTTTGCCCATTTGTCCATACAAAATCTCTCCAGTTCAGTTAAATTTGATGGCTTCCGAGCAAGGAGAAAGGCTACAAACATCTCTAAATTGGTCAATGGACCTTTCTCATTGACTTATACATGAAATTACGCCTAACAAAAATTCTCTTTCATTCCAAACAATTGTGCAAAAAAAAACTTTTTAAAAGTTTTTAATAACTAATCATAATATTACAGTATATAAGACAAAAAGGAATCAGTAGTGAAAAAGGTGTTTAGAACCTGTATGGATAATCTCAAACAAGCTTCAGATATGGGATCCATTATCTGGAACCTGTTATCCAGAATAAAATAATTACATTTTTAAAAATGATTTCCTTTATTTCTATAATAATAGAATAGTACCTTGTACTTGATGTCAAGATTTACAATAATTAATACTTCCTATTGGGTTCAATTGATGTTTAAATGATTTTTTTAGCAGTCTTTAGGTATGGTGATTCAAATAAGAGATAACCCCCATATTCTGGATAACCGGTGCTATGCCTTTATAAATTACTTACTTACTTTACTTAATGGGAAGCATGGCTGAGGTTAGCATTTCAGGAAATCTATGGCAGATTCAACAATGTAAAGTAAAGGAATTTTAAGTACAACATTTAGGGGGTTATTAATTAAAGGTCAAGTTGAGTTCTCTCGAAAAATTTGAGTTTAAAAAAAAATATTTTTTGAGGAAAAAAAGTAGAAGTTTGAATCCGAAAACATGTCGAATTCATGTAAAATCAATGACAGAGGTCCCTGTAACCATTTGAAGATGTTTTTTTGCCTTCATGATTTTTGGGTGTTTAATGCTGGTTTTTCGCTTAACAAATCTATAAATTTGAGGTATTTTAGCATATAAACACGATAAATTTGAGTTTTTCCCCAATTGCATTCAAACAAGTTTTTTTCATTCTAATTTTTTCATAAATAAGCAAACATTCAGCTTTGTTTATTAGAGGTAGAAAAAAACAAACCTTACCACCTCGACCTTTAATCAATAAACCCCATAGAGTTAAGCTGGCCATAGATGCAAAGATCCGCTCTTTTGGAGATAAGCTGTCAAATCGGTCTAAACGACCGATATCGGCAGCTTTATCTGCCCGTGTATAGCCAGCATTAGACAGAGTTGGACAGCAGTTGGATCATTAGTTGCATTGGAGACTCCCAGCAAACATTGGACATCTCATTCAGACATCACTGCTTCTGTAAACAAGATAAGCCATTTAACTATGTTTAATTTGATTGCTTTGTTTTTCTCCCTCTCCTCTATACTTTTGCATATTTCCTAAGCCCTCCAACTTCCATATAACTATCCTGAAATTCTAATCCCCATTCACTGTTCCCATGAGGCACTGTCAATCTAAGCACACTGCCTTGCATTGTTAACTCAATAACCCCTCTCAACCCATCAAACATACAATGCTCATATTTTCAAGTCTAGGTCACACCTTGTGTCACTTATTGCTGTTACTGGCAGCTGGGGATATCTCCCCAAACCCTGGTCCCACTATCTAATTGTTCCTACACTCGGCTATTCCAACACACAGACACTTGTCAATGTATTTTCCAATCTCTAAAACCATACACACTTGTAATCCTGCAAACCTCATTTACATAAAGCCATCAACCTCTTGTCCTTTTGTATGTGCCCTCTGGAAGGCACAATCAATTTGCAATAAACACAGCCGTTCATGACCTCTTTATATCCAAATTGCTTAACCTTCTGGCTATCACTGAAACATGGCTTTCTCCTAACGACACAGCTTTACCTGATGTACTCTCCTATGGAGGCTTCTCATTAAGTCATACCCCTAGGCTGGGACACTGTCACTGTGGTGGGGTTGGATTTAGCCTCTCCTCCAAATGTAGGTTTCAAACTCTAACTGCACCAACTTTTCTTTCCTTCCCTTTTTTTGAAGTCCACAGGAAACACTTGTTTTCTCCAATCTCCAATCTCTCTGATATCATCCCCCTGGTCCCTACTCTACTTTCCTGGATCACTTTGAAGCTTGGCTTCCAAACTTTCTCTCAAGCAACACACCAGCTCTCATTTTAAGTGACTTCAACATTCCCATTGATAACTCTGTTCTCCAGCTACTTCTAAACTCCTCAACAACTTCATTTGGTCTATCTAAGTGGACTGACTCTCCTACGCACATTGAGGCTAATGCTCTTGATCTTGAACACACCAGCTCTCATTTCAGGTGACTTCAACATTCCCATTGACAACTCTGTTCTTGTAAGAAGAGCTGGGAGGCCAGCGCGTGTTCTTACCTCCAGATGTGCCGGATCCCGGGCTTCCTCCCTGATGCCTGTGCGAGCTCGCGCTTGCGGGTTTGCGCAGTGCATCAACCCTGAAGTGCATATCGTCAGGACGCCGGCGGACGTGATGATGTCACGTTGGTGCCAAATTCAAAATATTTAAGTCACATTTTGTATTTTAACATTGCCCAAGCTGGTTATCACTACCTTGATCCTGCTTAAGCTACTTTTTGATATTCTGGTTTTGACCCTTTGCCTCTCTGACTTTGAACTTTGCAACCCGCCACTGACCTTTGCCTGGAAATTGACTACGGAATATTGCTGCCTGCCATCCACCTTGCCTGAATTAGACTACACCTTTGCCTGATCCCTCTGATACCGCGCTTGGCAGAGCTAGGATCCCTGCCTTCTCTCGCAGCAGAAAGTCCAGGGCCCCAAATGGGTGTTGGTGAACACCGGGGGTTGGTAGGGCTCTCCTACTCATCTTAAAGTAGGCCCTGGTAGCATTCCAGGCTTCTAATCTATACAGTTCGTAACAGTTCTATAGCTACTTCTAAACTCCTCGACAACTTCATTTGGTCTCTCTCAGTGGACTGACTCCTACTCACATTGAGGGTCATGCTCAACCATCTCTCTCCACCCACACATACAGAAAGCTCCACACATTTAATCCACAACAATTATCAACAGTATCAGCTCAGAGGATCTCTCACATTAACAACCTTTCCTGTCCAAATATGGCAGCTTCATTCTACAATGATGCTCTTTAAATAACACTTGACTCCCTTGCTCCTTCTACCACCTGTCACAGTAGACCAGCTAAACCCCAACCCTGGCACACTAGTTCAACTCTGTACCTCAAAATATATAGTAGATCAGCTGAACGACAGTGGAGAAAGTCACAAACTGATCCTGACTTCATCCACTTCAAGTGCTACAACTGAGCGCTAGCAATAGCCAAACCTGTACTTCTCTTCTTTAATCTCCACTCTATCCTCTAAACAACAAAGACTGTTTGCTACATTTATTTCAATACTATGCCCCCTCTGCACCATCCACCCATTAATGTAACTTCCTAAGATCTTGCTAATTTTTTAAAAGAAAAAATCGATCTCATTAGACTAAGCAGTTCATCTGACAACAATCTCAGATTATGTTGTAGTCCACTCAAATTGCACTCCTTCACTCCTGCAACACTAGATTAAGTTAACAAACTTCTAGCCTGCTGAAAACCGACAACCTGCTCCTTTGACCTCATACCTTCTTACCTCCTTTACCCAGTTTTTGATACACTCTCTCCTGCACTTAACAACAGGGCTGGTCTTACCATCTGCAGGGCCCAATTGGAGTAACTTTGGTAGTAGACTTTATGTATGATGATCTAAATTACTGAAATACCTGATAATTATATATTATGTATAGTAGGGAGAGATAGTGCCTATAGTAACAGTGGGATAATAGTCTCTGGGTATATCTAATATAAGTAATTCTAAAACAACTGGACTTGCTGAGTAATTATTGAAGACGTTTCACTACTCATCCGAGCAGCTTCTTCAGTTCAACTGACTGGTATGGGAAATTCTCTGCATTTAAACTCTTCCACTAATCCAATCGCAATGACGCATTGTAACTTTTCAAAGAGGTGACATCTGAATTTGATTCTGTGTAGTTACTGTGATAGGATTACCAATGTGTCATGCAACTCCTAGACACAGGTGTTACTTGTGAGAGTTGCATGAATGGATGTGTGAAGAGTTCTGAAACCACTTGGGTACTGATGTGAGAACAGCATTGTATGTAGTAGCAAAAAATGTAATGCAAAATGGGGAAAAGGTATTGGTGCTGGCCTCTCCCACCGCCAGTATAAATGCCAGAAAAAAGAAAAAAGGCCAATACCTTGTTTAAAAGTGGGGTGTTCCCAGATTTATTGTAGTGCTCCAGACACGTGAGTCATGTTCAGATGTTTCGGGACAACAACTGCCTTCCTTGAGGAAGGGCAGTTGTTGTCCCGAAACGTCTGAACATGACTCACGTGTCTGGAGCACTACAATAAATCTGGGAACACCCCACTTTTGAACAAGGTATTGGCCTTTTTTCTTTTATGTAGTAGCAGACAGGTGGTGTTAAAGCCCCCCCCCCTATTCAGGGATGGTTTTTCTACCTTGACATGAATTGCTTCTTTCCCACCTCTTTCAAACCAGTGGTCTTCTTTATCCAAGATTTGGACCTTTCTATCTTCAAAGGAGTGTCCCTTGTCTTTGAGGTGTAGAAAGACAGCTGAGCGATTTCAGAACACTTCACACATCTGCTCAGCTGTCTTTCTACACCTCAAAGACAAGGGACACTCCTTTGAAGATAGAAAGGTCCAATTGGCATGTGATAAGTCAAACTAACACACTGTGGCCCTGACAGTTCTGGGTTATTGCAAGTTTGCAATGCTTAGCATTTGTCTTTCTCCTCTCCTTTGCCCCCATGTACAGCTCAATCTGATGCCTGGCTGTTTAGAAACGGAGCTGTTCCTGCAGTCTTCTCATGGGCTTCTTCTGCATTTCTCTGGAACTCTGCCTCAAGCTGTCAGACTCTACTTCTTTCCAAACTTTAAAATGCTCCCTACAGACCCACCTGTTTAGTGCACTGTATTCAATGTATCTTAATCAGTCGTATTATAAATCACAAAGTTATTAATAAATGTATAAAATAAAATTAATTTTACACCACTTAAAACCCTAGTTGATTTAGACTCTGAAATCTAGATGATAGAATATTTGTTGGGCAATTATAGACCTTACATTCCACAACCTATATGATCAGACTTAAAATAAGAAAGAAGGATTCTGTAAACCCTTTCTTTTTTTCCAATACCCATCACAGAGATGAAGAAAGTGAATGTCCACTCACCAAACAAAATGGAAACCACACTCTCTATATCTGTGTGTTCCCAGAGAAGGATGTAATTATGTTTAATGATTTAACTATAGAAGTGAAGGATATGTGTTTAAACAAAACCCTCCACAGTCGTAAAGTAGCAGTAGAAGCTGTAGGTAAGTGCATTATTTACAGATCAGAAAAGAATAACGTGCCTATCTATGAAGAAGACTATCACAAAACTTTAACTTCTTAGAATGCTTATATTTCAGTCTTTTTTTTCTTCAGGTTTACTAGATCATCCAACAGATATCACTGTTTTTTGGAGTGGTAATGGTAATACATTTCAAGCTGTCTGGAAGATCTCAGAAGATAACGAATTTCATGTTTTCTTCTTTTATGAAGTCCAATATTGGTCAGAGGGTTTGTCAGAAAAATACATTCAAGTAAGACATTCTGTTGAAGCAATAATACCTCTGCTTAAAAAATAAAGGATAATATGCATTTAAGGTCATGTGGGAAGGTCATAATCTATAAGCAATTTAACTCCAAAACATAGTTCTTTGGAGACCATTACATTTAGTCATGTATATCCAGTGTCTGGGCTTAATAAAAACCTACACCTGGCCTTCCAATGTCCTGCATGAAAGAAATGTCACAGAACAACTTAGGACATACCATTTGGTTCATAATATAGTTTCAAGATGAGTATGTACTGTATACTGTATATTGTTGTTGTTAAACTCAGTTTTTCAACTCCTTTGGCAATTATGTTTAAGGATAGACAGCTCTTCATGATCTTCAAGATAAACAAACGTGTTTCCTTTCTTGAACAGACCTTACAAACTGAAGATCAGTTCTGCAGCCTTGATAACCTTCTATATGGTCAGCTCTATCATCTTCGGGTCCGCACCAAGCCAAATGGCCCTTTGGATGGGTTTTGGGGCTCTTGGTCACTTCATGCCAGCTTCCTGACTCCACAGTCTACAGGTAGCTTGCAATAAAATCAGTTACATAGTTACATAGTTAAATTGGGTTGAAAAAAGACTGAGTCCATCAAGTTCAACCCCTCCAAATTAAAAACCCAGCATACATACACACACACACATCTCCACTCTTTCAAACACAAACCATATACCTGTATGCCCATAGCTATACTAACTGTAGAGTTTAGTATCAAAATAGCCTTTGATATTATGTCTGTCCAAAAAATCATCCAAACCCCTCTTAAAAGCATCAACAGAATGAGCCATCACCCGGCAGTGCATTCCACAACCTCACCGTCCTGACTGTGAAGAACCACCTACGCTGCTTCAAATGAAAGTCCTTTTCTTCTAGTCTGAAGGGGTGGCCTCTGGTGCGGTGATCCTCTTTATGGGTAAAAAGGTCCCCTGATGTTTGTCTATAATGTCCTCGAATATATTTGTAAAGTGTAATCATGTCCCCTCGCAAGCGCCTTTTTTCCAGAGAAAACAACCCCAACCTGGACAGTCTCCCCTCATAATTTAAGTCTTCCATCCCCCTAAATGGAATGACTGTGACTCAAACTGGCATTTTATATAACTGCAGCATGTTGAAAAAGATGGGACATGAAGTCTAATGTATAAAATAGAAGAGATATCTGAAGCTAGTAAACATGTGTAGCAATAAATACAGATCAAGCCACTTTGGTATGTGTGTTTGACACTAAACACAGATATCCCATTTATCCCATTTAACACAGCAAATTGTGTCACAGCATCCCATCTAATTAAAGAGTTCACCATTGCAAACAATGGTGCTTTGGTATGCTAATGAAAAGGTTAAATGCATTAATAGAGATAAGAGAACTTTAAGTAACACAGTTTCATCAATTAATCCCGAGTAATTTAACACACAAATTCAGGTGGCTTCATGTTAATGGTTGACTCATCATGCAGTTTTTCAGTTGCATTGTTTATTAATAGCACATACACTTTAGGGCAATGACAGACAGACAGCCTAGCATTGGTTCTGGATTTTGGGTGCCATTCGTGACAATAACATGTTTTACTTGCAGCATTATATTTATAAAATACAGCAGATACTCAAAGATCCAATGTTGATGTATTTGATTAAATTAAAATGTTGGCTGTCCTATGAAGTTGGATCTTTCAATACTTGCTCTATTTTGTGAATATTATGGGACTCACTCTCCTTCTGGCTGTAGGTTTGGGGCAAGGCACCCAAACTCAACGTCTTTACTGGTGAATATACTGGCATCTACATCCACAGGGTTATTATTTCCTCATACTTGCAGCATTTACAATGTTGCCTGTGGTACCTCAGATATATTGTGGGCAACAATTCTTTCTTTGTGCTATTGCCTTAAAATCTAAAGCCCTGTCATTGTTCTGCCTTCCATATAATGAAATTGTGAACCTGCTCTATGTCACACTCATTTGCTTATCTGCTTTTTTTTTTTAGAAGCTATCGGGTTACATTGCTTTACATCAGACCTGTCTGCAGTGTGCTGTAATTGGCAGAAAAATACAGAAAATTATGATCAACTCTTTTATAAATATGGGTAAGAGCACAATGTAGTATTTTCTTGTTATAAGTCATATTTATCATATAGGTCCTCTTACTTAAAAATGGACTGTACAAGAAAATAAAATGTTGTCCGCTAAGCGAGATTCTCATTTTGCTGACAATCTTTTCCTCTGTGGACTAAACTGTAGTAATCCATTTAAAAAAACAACCAAAGAAAGTCAATAGTTGTTATAGAAATATATTTGTTCTAAAATAGTACCTACAGTAGCTGCTTATTATTACTTATGCACAGATTAAAGATGTCTATCTTTATAATGGTAGTTCATCAGCCTGAACCTTGAGACATTTCTCTTGGTGAAAATTAATTCTAGTGTCTTTTATGAATTGGTGAATGTGGTGAATGTGCACTGGGGAAATTTCATTTGGTGAAAGGGTTTGTTTTTGCCAAGATGAAAAGAATGTTCTTCAGCAACTGTATCTAGTTAGCATCATGCCTTTGAAATATTTCTGCAGCAAAGTTGCAGTAAAGAATATGCCCTAGGACTATGTCACTGTACTGGAAGGAGTTTGAAAAAGGGTTTATGTTACATAGCTTTTGCAAGTGACATTTTAAGATTGCACCACCTTTGGGGTGGCTGAAGGAAGTGTGATATTAAAAGATAAGAGACAGTGCCCAGAAAGAGGAAAGGATGAGTTGGAGAAGTTAAGGATATTGCAAGAGTGGGTGAATACAAGGTCAAGGCAGTGGTAATCGATGGTTGTTTGTGAGTGAAATAACAGGGAAGGTTTTGGTCTGCACCAAAATCTATTTTAAATTCTACTACACTACTTGCAGAATTGAAAGAAAAACATATACAGCATACATCTCTCCATCTTCAATTTCCCTATTAATATTATTGGGCACCTTAATATCATTATAATATTGTATAGGTTTACTTAACATCAAGTACAATGTACTGCCTTATTAAGCAAAAAACTTCTTGTTTACCATGGCTCTATGGAAAATAATGTTGTTATACTTTGGTGATTTCTGGATTTGGGTTTCTGGATAATTGATTCCAGGGCCATATTAATAAATAGGCACCTATGGACCCATGCTTTGGGTGGTAGTTGTAGAATACTGTATATGGAAGATAGAATTCTCCATGTTAAAAATCCATCATTCTGATCAGTCTTACGACTGATCCGTTATGCAACAATATCTTGGATTGGGTTGTTTTCTTAAGTGTCTATTGTGTTTTCAGATAACTGTTTAATATGGCTGTTTTAATTAATTGTAGGATGATTAAGTCTGAGCTAAATAACCTATATCTTCATTAATAGGGGATTGGAGTGGCTTCCCTGTATGGAATCTGTTACAATGATTAATTGCAGCTGTGTGTTCATGGCAAGAAGTGACAGTGCAGTGTCTTTGATAATGAATGTGTCATCCCTTTATAACCCAAGGAGAATGTACTACAAGGAACCTTTCTGGATTAACCACATTGGTGAGTATAAATTACCTAAAACAAATACAGCTTGCCTCGTGTCATTTTTAAAGGGTGAGATGGAAACCTCCTGGGCAGAGGGTGTCATGTGTTTAGTGGAACTGGGGAATGCCTGTAAAAACTGTAGCATGCAATGCAGAGTGTGAGAAAATCTCTTCAGTAGAAACCAGGACTGAAAATTATCTTTGAAGAAACTGGCAAACCACTCTGCTGGGTAAAATGCTACTAGGCTCAAATATATTCTTTATATGGAGATGATGGAAGGGAAACATCAACACACTGTGGGGGCTGCAGAGATTGACAGACAACCTGACCCCTAACAGCATCACATTTTACAGTAGGGAGCACAATACTCACACTACATAGTCAACTCTTGATGAGTTGTATATAACTTAACATGCCACCCATATGCTACCCCTTCCAGATGCCCTGGTGGGGTCCAACCCTTGCACTTGAAGAATGGCTGATGGGTCCAAATCCTTAGGGGAAATGTGAAAAGTGGAAAAAGCATTACATATTGCATGTATTTTGTACATTGCAGCTTGCTCTCAATTTTAATTTGGCCCTCATCTCTTTAATACTAAGCATCTCTTAAAAGCACACACACAGTCTACCCTTACACTTAACATGATGACATAACCTGTTGCAAGGCCACCTAAATATAAGCAATGGCCAAGACTGAGCTCATGGTCTTTCCACCCAAGCCAAGCCTTTCTCTTCACCATGACCATCAACCCCGTTAACTCAGCATACTGTCATCTTCAACCAGTCCCTCTCCTCCTCTAATCATATTAATAATACTGCCAAAACCCGTTGTTTCTTCCTCCTCAATATAGCCATGATATGCCCATTTCTTTCACAAACAACAGCCAAAACACTAATCCATCCCCTTATCGTATCCCATTTAGACTATTGCAATCTCCTCCTAACATGTCTTCCTGACTCCAATCTTTTTCCCCTCCAATTAATCTTAAACTCTGCTAACAGGATCCTTCTGCTCTCTCCTAAAAGGGATCCTGCTCAACCCCAACTAAAATCCTTAGCATGGCTGCCTGTTAAGCTAACATTCAATGCCCTTTACTCCTCTGTGCATCACTTAATTTCGTCTATTGTCTTGCTATACGTTCCTGGCCATCTTCTCAGAGCTGCCTTTTCTTCCACATCTACTGCCACCGCTTGTCTCAAACCCTTCTATCTTGCTGCTCCTTACTTCTGAAATTCCATCCATGAATTCCTCCTTAAAGAACCCTCTCTTAATCCTTTCAAGAAAAACTAAGAGTCTACCTTTTGGAGCACTAGAGCATTAGCCTAGTCCTGTGCCTACTGACTATGCCTTACCTTTATAGGGCAGGGATCTCCTTCCCACTATGTCTCTTACTACATAAGCTCTTTGTCGTGATATGATTCTGTTTATATTTATGTGATTTTTCTTCCCTGTGTATACTTTTATATATATATATATATATATATATATATATATATATATATATATTGTATATATATATTGTACTTTTATGCAGTGTACTCCTTAACAGTGCTTTAGAAATAAAGTTATACATAAATACATCCATATGACAAATGTACTACAGGTACATTTATTACCAAGAAACCCAAACCATACATTTTAGGCAAATGCTTCTTGTTTGCTTGACTTCTTTGCTTCTTTGGAACTAGGGGTAGTCAGAAGAGGCACATGCATAGGGCACTATGGGGAGGTTATCTGACCCTACTGTAGACAGATTTGGACTTTTACAAGATGGCAGTAGATGAAAGGAATACTGCACTTTACTTACTGTTTTTTCTAGACTTTGCATATGACCTATAAAATTGTTAAGGAACACCCAATAAATTTAGCACTGGGTGCTATTTACTCTCAGATCAGCCCTGATAATCTTACACCCATATACAGTATAGGTGCCCCAAAATAAGGTAATTTAATATTCCTAGTTAAGCAATATTAAAATGGGCAAATATAAATTAAGAAGGTATTCCAGTAACTAAACAAACATGATATACTTTGCAGAATAATTCCCATGAGCTACATAACACAAAATATGTTAAATAAGTTATCTTTTCTCTGTATATTGTAATTTACATGATTATATCTTGATGTTTGAATGCAAGTTTCTATGTCCAGATAAGCACTATGTTGCATTTTTTGTTATTTCTAATATCTTTTTTTGTTTTGAGTTTATAGTCCTTCCACCCCCTCCAGAATTCAGTGTAAAACCTCTGTCAGGGGGCAAACTGGAACTAAACTGGTCTATTTCTGAGCTCAGCCTAGTGAAACACGTGGTCTATCAAGTTCGCTACTCACTGGGTGGAAACACAACCTGGAAGGTAATCAAAAAGTGTACAGTCAATAACAAAAAGTCACAAAGGGAAAGGGATCAGATCAAGTAACAGTTGTGCTCATTTAGTAACAAAAGAAAATGGAGCTTCAAGGCAATTAAACATATAGAGTGATTGATGCTGTCTTTTTACAACTGGTCTGAATAGGCCCCTATGATATGATATCATCCTGCAGATCATCAATCGAGCAAATAATTGCAAATTGAGATGATCCACCTAACAGGGTCCTTTGCAGACCAAATGGGAGATGGAGGAAATAATCAATAGCCCCCTACATGGTCCATGCCCAACAAAACATATTGGATGGATACCTGGCTGAACTCAGCCAGATACCACTTGGGCAAGCAGCAAGGTTTGGTCCATATATAGCTAGCTTTTATATGGGACTATCTGATAGAAACAGAAATGGAGGGTAAGTGGGTAGATAAATGACTGGGTAAGGCAAAATCTTCACACCTATTTACTGTTTGTCTGTAGACTCTGCAGTTTCCTCAAGGAAATCAGTGTGATGTACTTGAGCTCACCCCAGGCTTACAATACACCCTGCAGATGAGGGCAAAGCCAGATGGAGACAAAATACAGGGATTCTGGGGCACATGGTCACCTTCAGTTACCGTCAAACTTTCTGCAAGCACTGGTGAGATTGTTTCAAATAATAGTTCTGGAAAACATAGATACAAACAAGTAGCAAGTACAAGTCAGCAGGGCCGGATTTAAATAGCGGGCGCCCCTAGGCCTGCTGATGTTTGAAGCCCCTGTCCCCTCCCTTTTATTTGCTCAATTTTTCATCATCGGGAAGGAGCAATGGGAATTGGCACAGAGGAAATTGACATTTCTGAACCAATGTGGGTGTGGTTGGGCAGCATGCCGCCCCTTAAGATCCTGCGGTCCTAGGCCCGGGCCTAGGTGGCCTCTCCACAAATCCAGGCCTGCAAGTCAGATCTGAAATTATTGTATTGCGAGTACAGTTCTCCAGTTTCTTGTTATTACTGTATTAAACATTTGCTCTTCTCCATACCAAAGCAATATACTTGCACATTATGCTTTATACTTTGAGTTTGAGGGTTCATTAATAACTATAATAATGGTATATAAGTACTAAATAAAATACTTGTCCTTGTTGGAACTGAATGTAAAATTAAGTCAAGCTAAGAACTAATACAACGAGGCTAAACTAATATACAAAACAACAGGGTATACCAATTTGCCCTGGACCCTCTGGTGTCTTAAAGCAGCCACGCTTAGCCCTGACTATTATGGTGCCTTAAATAGTGATGGGCGAATTTATTCGCGGTGCATTCCCACAATTCGCTAAACGCCAGAAGATTCTCCGTCATCTCGTTTTGGATACGGGCATCCATTTTTGGATGCCAGCGCCCATTGCCAGCGTCCAGAAAAAACAGACGCTGACGTCCAAAGCCAGACGTGGCAGTGTTTTGCAAATTTCTACTAGAAATTCACAAAATTTCCGCGAAACGCCCCAGATTCGCCCATCCTCTAGCCATGGGTTACCCTACAATGCCTAAAACATGCTCTACCTCTACTGATGTCAGAATCAGTTGCCTTGCCAGGCACAACAGTACAAAGCACGTACTGCACTCTCTACCTCTAACGATGACTGTCTTGAAAATTCATTATGCTGGTCACAGGGCCTGCTGTGGGGTAGGTGGGGAGAGGCATGTAGCCCCTGCTTATTATAAGCTTGTTTCTACAAGAGAAATGAGTTACAAGATTCACTTCATAATTGACACCATACATTGCAGTGACAGAAAGTATATCCGTTAGCCTGAAAGCTCCAAATTACGGAAAGATTGTCTCACGTAGACTCCATTTTATCCAAATAAAATGGTTTCCTTTTTCTCTGTAATAATAAAACAGTATCTTGTATTTGATCTTGTACAGCAGACTGTTATATCCCATGAAACCACAGCAGAAATGCATTACATAGCTATGTAACTATGCATTATTTTCATGGTGTCTTATTGTGTTTATAAAGAGATGCTTAATTGGCTTAATTGGTTTTTTATTTTTTACATAGAGGGGTTAGAAGTAACTTTTGGAACAGCATACTCTAGACCATTTAGGTGCAAATTTTTTGATACTCATATAACTTTAGCTTAATAGTTAATAATATAATTGTTAATTGCCACATCTTGCCTAATCAACGGAAGCTTGAACCCAAATATCTGAAGTTAAATTAAATTAATTCCATCAGGCATGCATTACTTATATGTGCCCTGTTCATTTTGCAGGCTGGATAATTCCAGTAATTACTGTATCCCTAATATTGATTCCTGTGTTTGTGCTGATTACCTATTGTGTGTTCCCATCCAGTTTCAGGTAAGTGAAATTGCTCCAGCTTTAGGTATTATATAGATAACCTAGAAAGATGTTGGAAATCAGTGCATTATTAAATGTATTTGCTTCTTGACCTTAGACTCTCTCTCATAAATACACTAGTACAATTAACATGCAACACCACATTAACATACAAGACATTAACAACATAGCAGTTGTGGCCTCCAGAATTTTTCAGTTGTACATAAAGCCCAGTTTACAGGTACTTGCATCAACATGCGCTCATTGCACTTTTGTATAGTTGGCCCTGCTGCCTTCCTCCATGTCCTGTTCTAAATAAAGAGTTACACCAAAGAATCAAGCTCAAACGATACTCTCATGGTGAACACCAACAGGGCCTGATTTAAAAGTGGTGCTCCTCTAGGTCACTCCTCACAATCTCTGCTCCCACACAACAATCCTGCTCTCGCACAGCCCTCACCTACTCCCCACTGCTACTGCTGGTGTTGTTTGCTGGCACTGGGGACTGAGCGGGCAGGAGGATCTTTGCTGGCCTAAATTAGGGCCTGTATGGGCTGTCCACAAATCTGGGACTGAGTGACAACCAGACTTAGAAAACTTTCAGAACAGTTGTTTCTCATTTGTGTTGAAGTGGGCGCGCAATTACATAAACATCGCCACATTGGCTGCAGGTGTACTGTGTGCAACTCCCCCTGACCACTGCAACAATTTCTGGAACAAATTGTGCATTGTGTAAATACAAACATGGTGATTGCTAACAGGAGAACTGACCTGGGGTATTGGGTAAGCAATTAAAATCACTGTGGGTGCTGAACATTTGGCGCTGCCAGTGATTTTCACTTTAGTTTTCCTTTAAAGCTGACAAGTAAACCGATGGAGAGCTCAATATTACACATTAAATTTGTTTCTATATTTGCACTTTCACTTTGTAATGTAATTCATTGTTTGAATGTTCTGCCTCTATCTTTGGTTTTCAGAAAGTTAAAGGATAAATTGTGGCCACCGTTGCCAAATCTACACCGTGTTCTGGACACTTTCTTAACAGAAATCCAGAAACAGTACCAGGTATTTACATTCATGTGTCTATACATCCAGCAAGCACTACTCCCTATGATCCCCTACAAAGACAGCTGACATACCGTATGCTCGCAGGGTTGATTTACAGCTGCAGCAGCTTTTCAGATGGGCAGGAGGAATAAGTCACAGTCTGTACAAAAACAGATAACATTTTAGTTTCATAAAAGCCAGTTTTAAAGGGGAGGTTCACCTTTTGGACAATAGAGCTAATTTAACAGCCCATGTCATTTTTATAATTTATCTTTATTATCTAAAATGTTTGCTTTTAGAGATGCATACCACATAAGCTATGCATTATTTCTGCAAAAACTCTCTCAGTTCTCTTCTCTGTTATGGGATTGCCGACACGCTCTATGCAAGAGATGCAGGCTGCCAAATAAGGAAGTTCACGATTGAATCTTCACTACGCATGTTCTCTCTCTTCTGCTTCATTTGCATATCTTCAATTCCATTGGCTGGCAAGCTTCAGCCAATCAGATCAAAGAGCATGTTCCACAATCACTTGAGGAGAGAACTGCAAGCATTTTGGGATGGCAGTGGATGTGATTTACTTAGACTTTGCCACACAGAAGGGTACTGGTTAAATTAAGGAATGTTGGCCTGGAACATAGTATTTGTACCTAGATAGAGAACTGGCTAAAAGATAGACTTCAAAGAGTGGTGGTAAATGGAACATTTTCTAATTGGACCAGTGATGTTAGTGGGGTAACGCAGGGCTCTGTACTGGGTCCCTTGTTATTAATGACCTGGATGTGGGCATTGAAAGTACAGTTTCTATTTTTGCAGATGATACTAAATTGTGCAGAGCTATAGGTTCCATGCAGGATGCTGCCACTTTGCAGAGTGATTTGTCTAAGTTGGGAAACTGGGCAGCAATCTGGAAAATGAGGTTCAATGTTGATAAATGCAAGGTTATGCACTTCGGCAAAAATAATATAAATGCAAGTTATACACTAAATGGCAGTGTGTTGGGAGTTTCCTTAAGTGAGAAGTAATTGTCTAATAATTATAATTATAGATCCCTAGTAAGACCTCATCTGGAGTATGCAGTGCAGTTTTGGACTCCAGTCCTTAGGAGGGATGTAAATGAGCTGGAGAGAGTGCAGAGACGTGCAATTAAACTGGTTAGAGGGATGGAAGACTTAAATTATGAGGGGAGACTGTCCAGGTTGGGCTTGTTTTCTCTGGAAAAAAGGCGCTTACGAGGGGACATGATTACACTTTACAAATATATTCGAGGACATTATAGACAAATATTAGGGGACCTTTTTACCCATAAAGAGGATCACCGCACCAGAGGCCACCCCTTCAGACTAGAAGAAAAGGACTTTCATTTGAAGCAGCGTAGGTGGTTCTTCACAGTCAGGACGGTGAGGTTGTGGAATGCACTGCCGGGTGATGTTGTGATGGCTGATTCTGTTGATGCTTTTAAGAGGGGCTTGGATGATTTTTTGGACAGACATAATATCAAAGGCTATTTTGATACTAAACTCTACAGTTAGTATAGCTATGGGCATATATGGTTTGTGTGAAAGAGTGGAGATGTGTGTGTGTATGTATACTGGGTTTTTAATTTGGAGGGATTGAACTTGATGGACTCTGTCTTTTTTCAACCCAATTTACCTATGTAACTATGTTTTTTCAGAAATGATCCACCTCTATGGTATTTATCTCTAAGTAATAAAGATAAATTACAAAAACATTTTTATGACATAGCCTGTTAAAACAGCTTTATTGTCCAAAAGGTGAACCTCCCCTTAAAAGGGATTTGGTCATGATTTTTATGGCATAGTTTTTATATTTAAACACTGTGTACATTACAAATAATTCACTCTACCATATAAAATCTTATCCCTGAACCAACAAGTACATAATTTGTTAGCTGTAATATTCGTGTGTAGGCAGCCATCTCAGGTCAACTCAGGCCTGAGTCAGCATTTCATGATGGAACTGCTATTAGATTACACTTGTTGTTTCTCCAACTCAATATAACTGAAGGAGTTGCAGCGGGACTTGGATTTTTTCTATTGAGTGCTGTTCTTATTTCTACCAAGGTGCAGTTATTTTGTTGGGTTTTTATTGTTCTACTCAACGGCTGTTTGGGGGGTGAAAGGGGAACGGGGTAATATCACTCCAACTTGCAGTGCAGCAGTAAAGAGTGACTGAACTTTATCAGAGCAAAAGTCACATGACTGAGGGCACCTGTGTACTAAACATGTCTATCCCCAAATCAGATTTAAAAATTAAATATTTAAAAATCTTTTATATTTTGAAAAATGAATTTTAGTGCAGAATTCAGTTGGAGCTGCACTATTAACTGATGTGTTTTGAAAAAAATCAAACCTTGATTATGTGGATGTATACAGGTTTACTTTATATACACGACAACCTCGGTGTTTAGTTCAGTGTTATTTTCATTGATAGTGATACATAAATAAAGATGTGCAAACCTACATGATTTTGTGAATTGTAGTTCAGATGTCAAATGTTTTTGTTTTTTTATTTACTGTGACCCCAGCCTAGCTCTACTTTGTATGAAAAGCCTATAGAAGAACCCCCCCAGTCTTCTCGCCTGGAGATTCTTAGCGATGAGATGGTTCCTACTGAAAGCCAGCAAGTATCTCGGGATTATGTTCAGCTCTCTCCTCCAACCTACCAGAATGAAGAGTACTGGCCAAAAATTGGCTTGCTCTTGCTCAGTCCAAACCTAAGCTCAGTGAGCCTTGAGCAGCCTTCTACCGGCATTACCAACCAGACTTATTTCCCCACTGCATGGAACAAATGAAATCATGTTTGAGCAAAAAAACTGTGTATCCAGCTACAAACAAGTCACAGAGTGTGTTATTACAGCTACACAAGTATTGAAACAGTGGAATTGATTAAGACTACAGTATGTTAGGAAAATGTCAATTGTTTCCATAAAAATGTGTTTTTATGTTTCACATCTACACAGTGGTAATAGTACTTTTTGCTATGTTCACATTTAAACCAGATATTCTATATATCAAATTATTATTTTGGTAACAAAAAAATGGTGGATCTATATAATAATTTCAAAAACATTTTCTAATGTGAATTGTTTCTGAAACTTATGAAATCCAAATATGATCAATGTTCTCAGCTTTGGTGCTAAAAGCAGTAGTTTATACCATGGTTTTAAGAGGGAAGATATAGATCAGAGTTAATACACAATCTGTGTTGAAGTGGGGCAGTAACAGCCCTGCTAAAGAACTTTATGTCAACGGCCTACCAACCACTAGCAAGACAGAAGCAGGAATAATGCTATTAGGACAATTGTGTTTCCTGTGTGTGGTTTATAAATAATGCAGTGATACAGACAGACTATAGAGCAGGGGGCTCAACCTTTTTTACCCATGAGCCACTTTCAAATGTAAAAAGAGTTGGATTGCAAATAAGTCAAATTGACTATTTGGTAGCCCCTATGTGCACTACAAGCCTACAGGAGGTTCTGTTTGGCAGAACACTTGTTTTTATGCAATGTGCATCTGCCTTTTACCTGATCCCATCACAGAGTCCTTAACTAACTAACTAGCAACAATTATGCTCCATGCTCCAGAAAAGAGGCCTGGTCACACATAAAGCTAATTTGTCCATTAAACCATTCCGTAGTCATTAACCCCATGACAATGATATTGCTACAGTACATTACAAGTACACGTTGGCTAAATGGGCAGGAATATGATCATTTTAATTATCCTCAGGGTTGCAATGATAGAATTTGTTTCACTTGTGTTGCTGCCTTTGTATATTTAGCCATCCCTTAAAAGAACAGTTCAGGGTAAAAATAAAAACTGGGTAAATAGATAGGCGGTGCAAAATAAAAAAAAATTCTAATATAGTTAATCAGGGAAAAATGCAAACTATAAAAGTTGGAGTGACTGGATGTCCAATATAAAAGCCAGGATCAAACTTCCTGCTTTTCAGCTCTCTAAATCTGAATTAGTCAGCGACCTGAAGGGGGGCCACATGGGACATAACTTTTCATTGAGTTTGCAATTGATCCTCAGCATTCAGCTTAAATTAAAAAGCAACAGTTATGACCCATGTGGCCCTCCCTCAAGTCACTGATTGGTTACTGCCTGGTAACCAGGGTAAACCAAGAGAGCTGAAATGAAGAAGTAGTGTCCTGTTCTTTTAGGTTAGACTTACAGTTACGTCAGCCTTTATACATTACATTTTTGCCTAACTAACTATATTGAAAACGTTTTATTTTGCACAGATTATCTATTAGCCCAGTTTTTACTTTTATACTGAACAATCCCTTTAAATGTTAAGCGTTTTCTCTGGTAAAAAGTCAGTGTTTTGGTGTTGTGTATAGTGCTGAAACTATTTTTCCAGCAGATGGCAGCATCAGTATTAAACCTTCAGTATTAAACAGTTTCTAAATGTCTCACAATGAAAACAAAAGACTAAATATTCATAAACAGAAAGCATATAGAGGTATATTATTGGTGTTTTTTTATGGACCCAATGCATTTAATATATACTGCATTATGCCTAAATATTTCAAGGGACATATTGCTCAAAGCCATAAATGTTTTTTTTAATAAATGTGTCAAATCATGATGAGATGATGACATACCCAGCTTTTTTAATCCTGTGCCTACACTCATAAACACACATGCCAGCTGTTAAAGTAGTTAGTACTAAAGCTTCAGCGACATGAATGAATAACCATAAGAAGCTAATTATGGTTCAAGAAAGGCAAGTGAGACAAATGTATCTGGGACATCAATTCTTACAGGACAGGCTTAGTGTGATATACATCTAAAAGCCTATTTTGTTGCTATATACCCTCTCTTAGTTCCATTTCAAAGTTTTATCACTATCATGAGACCCAGATAAGTATTAGCCTACCTGGTCTCACTCTAGGGTGGGTGCCCAAAACCTTTTATACCTGTGAGCCACATTCAAATGTAAAAAAGAATTGGGGAGCAACACAAGCACCACAAACGTTCCTGGGGGTGCCCAGGGGCTGTGATTGCTTTTGGGTAGGCCCTATGTGGACAGACAGCATATAAGAGGGTCTATGCAACCAAAATCTGCCTCCAGCGCATAAATTAAAAAAATAAGCACCTGCTTTAAGGCCACTGGGAGCAACATCCATGGGGTTGGTGAGCAACATGTTTCTCGCAAGCCACTGATTGGGGATCACTGTATGCCAATTACCAAGAAGATATCCAATTCATAGATAGAACTCAGAGCATCTTAAAATGCTTTCCACTATATGGCTTATTTTTGGACAAAATTAATCAAATGTTTGTTAGACCATTTATGTCAGTAAGGCATATCTATGCCTCTTGCACAATTTCAAACCTGCTCTACATTAGAAAAAAAACGACTGCATAATTTTATCTGGTCATTGTAATAGCAACACTTCATCTTAATTATCAAACTATCCTCACCCAGTAAGAGGCATCAGATATAATGTTTGACAGCTCTGGCCATGATGCACTGATCAAAATAACACCTGCCATTATTTAAGATGAAACAACAGAATACCATCTTTTGTATTACACATAAATATGAGTGTTCTCAACAGCAAATATTTCCCCCTGGGAGGGATGAATAATTGTCTAGGCCTGCTCCAGCCTCGCCCACTGTAATAGAAAACTATTTTGGCCAATCAAACCTTGGGATTCAGGCCAAGTGATTACACTTGAATCAGTTATGTAGGTGAGCTATCCCAAAACCTCATGGACTTCAACTAGTCTCAAAGGTTATGCCATGAAGTGGTCAGTTTTAGGGTGATAGGACTAAAAGTACAACCTATGTTTCTGTATATACTGTAGATGAATTTTTATAAGATGCATACATTTGGTAGAATTTTGTAGAATGAATATTGACTCTTTATCACGTAGCAATATCCATCCATTAATAAGCTTTTTAGAACAACCGGATTATTTTAATGCAATTTAATCTAAAATCTGTAGCGTAATTGCAATGTGTCAGTGTTCTGCAGTAGATTCATAGAACATTGTGGTTTTATATTGGAAAACTGTAAAATCCATAGTGGTTGTTAAAACTTCATTAGTGAGCTTCACAGTGTTTTTTATGTGTAATTTACATTTTGTGAAGAAAGATGTTAGAAAAGTCACTTACTAATAAAAAGGAAATTACACAAATAAAGGCTCAACTTCATCTAGGCAATGTTTATGTTTCCATAAATGTATTCAACATTACATTGCTGACATTACCGTTTTTTCCTGCATTAACATGATTTTTTTGTAAATATTGCTCAAGAGAGGAGATCAGTGCAACTATTTAAAGACAATGCTGTAAGTTAAATAAGAACAGTTAATGGCTTACATCCATAAAATGAGAGATGCTCAGCACAATCAAAGCTGATTTTATACCTGCTATATAGTTGCTTTTACTTGGCATGAAATTTGCATTTTAATCATGCCATAAATAAGAAAGCGTAATCCTGCGTAATACAAAGTTAACTACAATGTTTTTCTGAAGTTTTTAT
>CM044437.1:80298955-80313617 GCA_024363595.1 Xenopus borealis
TATATATATATATATATACTGTAGATATATATTCACAATATTTCAGTCTATAAGCTCAGGTAACTGGCAGCAGCACCGATGAAGTGCAGTGAATAAACAGAAAAAAAGAACCCAAAAACATTCAGTTTTGATTTTCTAGCCTAATTCTTTTTTATACTTTAGTTATCTTTTAAGGTTGAAGGTTTCAAGGGCCTCATGTATTTGAAACCCTTGAAACCTTCAACCTTACCCCCCCCCCCACTGGCAATGAATAGGAGTAAAAAACATTAGAACTGTAAGGGTTCCTAAGACCCTTTCCACCCCGCTCTTGTAGTAGGTTGTGGGTTTTGGGTTTTTTTAATGGAGGGAGCCTTTTCTCACCCATCATGAAAGATGACCTATTTAATTATGTATTGGCTCCACGGTGAAGGCTTCTGACAAATGTTAATAGTTCTGATGCATGCAACATTGTTTATTTCCCCTTTTCCTCCAAGATCAATGGTAATAAATACAGTGTTATTTTGAACAATTACCTTCCTCTTTTACTAATTTACATATATGCAGGAATAGATTGTCCCATCATGACTTTACCTGTCCATATGATATCACCCATTAACAGAACAAAGACTCACTGTTTTCTGCAGTCACATGAATGTAATTAAAAAGAAGGGGGAATGTTGGTTTACAAATTGCCCGAGGGGGCTTGTCTTTTCTAACTTGTGACATTTCAGACACTGAGATTATCAGCCTTGTCCACCTGACTAAACCAACTTGGGGTTTACCATATCTTAAAAGGCAATGGGGCCTTCTGTGTAAGATCTTTTTTACTGCCTAAAATGTACAAAATTATTTCTTTCAGCAACCACAAACTAAGGGGCTGAATTATTCTTAGTCAAAGGTCAGGTTTTGTCATAGTGTAACTAAGATCTTTATCTGTCTTACCTTTTCTTGCAATTTATTTCATGCCCTAAGGGACAGATTTATTAAAGAACAAACTTGGCAATATAGAAGGGTTACCTTCAGCTCAATCTATTTTACTATTCATCAAATAATTTCCTTTTTCTCTATAAAAATTAAACAGTACCTTGTACATGACCCAAACTAAGTTGCATGAATACATATTTGGGGCAAAACAATCCTATTGGGTTTAATTGATGTTTAAATAGTTTTAGCAGACTTAAAGGGCAAGGAAATGCAAAGAAATAAAATCCAATTTTTTTAATGAAAAAGAAAACTATCTCCAATATACTTTAATTAAAAAATGTGTACTGTTTTTATAAGAAACCTGACTGTATGAAGTGAAATTCTCCCTTTATTTAGTGCTGTGGATAGGAATTGTCAGACAGTCCCTAACTTCTGGCAGGGAAACAATCATACTTATGAACAGCAGGGGGGGGCCCTACCTTACTTACCAGCCATGCAGAACTCATTTATGACAATCCCTAAGAAGCCCAGACCACACTGAGCATGTGTATGTAGTCTAGTCTTGCAAAGATGTATAACAAAGTTACAAGATGACAGCCCCTTGTGGACAACTTTAAAAGCATAAATCATTTGTTTGATTAGGCTTGTGGTGCAATAAGTTCATGTTTATGTTTAGTATACAAAATACAGCATTTCCAGCCTTATTCTATTTTACACTTTCCTTGCCCTTTAAGGTATGAAGATCCAGATTACGGAAATATGCCTTATCCATGTTCTGAGCATTCTGAATAATAGATCCTATTCCTGTAATGTGATCTGAAATTGAACTACCCAGGATTCTGCAGAAAATAAAGAATATTACTACTACTAGCCAATAATTCTTTATCTAAATGGTAATACCAGCTGGAACAGTGGCATCCAATGTATTCCTATTTTCCCTAACCATTGAGTTTAGTAATCTGCATTATTAATCTTTTTGGCAACTAAGTGGTTATGGTACATTTGTACTTTAGAATGCCGTTTTTCAGAGAATAAAGTACGAGTCTCCCTGGTAAGATAAGCTTTCTTTCTTATTAACAGAATAGTTAAGCTTTAAATAAATTTTTGTTGCAACCTAAACAGTGATTTTCTGAGATAATCTGCAATTGATTTTCATTGGTTGTCCCATATACTGTATACTCTCAGCCTAGCAATGGTCTCAATTAAAGGCTGGAAGCAGATCCGGACTGGCATTCACAATAGGCCCTGGCTTTCCGAGTACATAGAGGCCCAAGCAGCCCCCCACCAGCCCAATAAATAGTAACTGTCTATGGCAACTTACAGCAGCCCCTCTGGAATTTGCCAGAACCAACAGATTTCTAGTCCAGGCCTGGCTGGGGGGGGGGGGTCTGAAAAGAAGGATAAGTAATAAAAAGCAACAATAAGAATAAAATTGTAGCCTTACAGAATAGAGGGTTTTTTGTGGCTGTTGGGATCAGTGGCTCCCCCTTTCCCACACACACATATATATATGAAAGCTGAAAAGAAGATAACCCTAAAACAGAGTTTTTACATTTTTCCAGGACATACACCAGCTTTTCTTACTTTGCATAAAGATAGAGGAAACAATGACTCAAATAGGTAAAGTTTTGTTAAGCAAATGTCACTGGCAAGTCTACAGAACATTCCATTTCTTGCCCATAAAACAAAAATACAAAGCAAGAAGCCACAGTATAACCACACCTCCTCTTTGATGCCACAAGAGCAAGGTATCTCCAATAGCTCTCTCTGTTTCAGGTAATTTGCCCATTATGAAATGTGAGAATGCTTGGTTTGGGGACTACTAGCACCAAATGACAATATATGTGTTTTGCTTTATAACTAAGCAAGAACAGATCTCTACTTAAATGAGCAAGGAAAGGTTTAAAAAATATAATGGGTTGAAGAATCTCCTGACAGATTATGGTTGCAAGGTTTGTTGGTTTACAGCTGGGGGAAGTGGTTTGCAAGTTAGGTTTGTAATATTGATGTTAATTTAATTTTAATGAGTTGCTGTAAATTTTATATTTTTCATTATACAGTTTGGAAATGTACAGAATTGTACACAAATCTGCCCATTAAATCTGGAGAACTCTGCAATTGCCACCCCTCCTGGGACATAATTCCAAGGTTCCTGCATTGGGTTTCCTTAATAGGCACTACAGACTTTCTATTTTATGACATGCATACTGCAAGTCTGAACAAATGAAGAGATTAATTGCAACTTTCACCTAATTTATGGTACAAAGTACATTTCATGTGTTATGATGCATTGGGCATAACTCAGTGAATAGCTGGGATGGGGCTGAAATTCTAGGGGAAAAATAATCAATTTGTGCATTTTCCATACAGCACCTGATAAATAAATGCACCTTTAGTGTCAGTGCTGTCAGTTTTATCATCTCTAGCAGGTAAGTGGACAAATCTCAATTATTACAATTGTAATACAATAATCAACATGTATGTATATAATGGTATAATGATTGTTATAAACATTTTAGATGTAATATACTCAATATTGTCCTGGCCTTTATTTCGAAAATAAATCATACTGATATTAAATGTTATTATATGTGGCAATTGATCTACGTTTTTGTAACTTCTAGACATATTTCTAACAAGTCTTGTTTTTGTTCATTACTGACTCCATAGTAACGGTCTTACAAGTAATATGTTCATTTGTGGGATACTGTTATAAACTTGAAGGAATGCATTGTATTAAGAAAGGAGTAATGTATGGTAAATTGGAAGGAATGTTTAAAATTATCCTGTAAATCCTTTTTTTCTGATTGGTTTGTGTAGATTCTGGTGGCTCCTAGCAATAAAAGCAGATTATTTTCTCAAAATGGACTGGATTTCACACTTATTGGTGTGGCTTTTGTTTCTGACAGGTAAGGAAACACATTTTTGGCCACTTATAATAGTGACTTTGCAGTATTGGAGGTATAGTAAGAAAACCACTCCTCAAGTGACTTCCATTTTCATCCAGTTTCTTACATAACTCGGGCAATGTCGGACAACACAAGCAATTTCATATTTTTTCTTCAGTCCATAAACATGCTTCTTTAATTTGCAGGTTATAGAGAAACTAAATGGCATTCCCATCCTGGGAAAGCACTGATGGGAATCTTTAATCATGCAAAATGTTAATATGTTTATGAACATATTAATTCCTCAACACTTGGCCAAAGAACTATAATCCTAAAATGTGATATTATGATTTACACTTGATTATCAGACAGCCATGCCTAAAGAAGAAAAAAAATTAATTTGATACATTCCTCCTTTGTTCAGCGTTTTCCTGCACAATGAGTACAATCCCATAGAAAGGCAGGTGTACATTTCTTTTTGCGTTCATAGAGCATGTTGGAGATGAAATGCTGTAAACTATTGGTCAATGCACTAAAAAGACCTATTCACTATTTTTTATTCTTCAGACTGTCCAAATTGCCACCCATAATCAGTTTGTATTTTGTGGTCTCTAAAATGCTGATTTATTCAATTAATTAATACAGGTTTCCTAAAATTTATAATCTGGAATTGTGTTTTTGTATCCAAGTGCATGTGGAAAATGTGCTGTAGATGTGTTTTTGTGCTGATTTGTATTAACCAAGAAAAATCCAACCGAATTCTCACATCTATTATCTAATCTTCTTTGGAACAGTAAAAATAGCAGAAATTCTTTGGAAAAATGACTGGTAACTAATTTCAATAATCATTTCCTGCATGCAGGGATGATCTTAGCTTTAATTATACTTACGTGTAGGCATTGTTCACATTTATAACTTTTCATTTTTATATACTTTTTTTAGACACACCAGTAACAACTCATTTTAAACATTGGCCATCAAGAAATGGAAGCACAACTCCAATTGTTATCACAATTGATTTACCGGAGAGAACCAAATATACAACTACAGTAATCACTTCCAACTTAATCTATTCAGTTAATAGTGGTGGCAGTGAAAGAACTGTTGATGTATCTCATGTCACAGTGGAATCAAGTAACTTCTTGGCTACAGAATTCTCAGAATCAACTCAGATACAACATTTTACATATCACTCAAGTTCTCCGACTACAAAGAGCTCACCTAATGAGCTCAGCACTGAACCAACAGCTATGTTCATAGATAAATACAGTTTAAAAACCAATGCCATGTCAGGTTCTTGGTACAACCTTGATGCACAAACTTATTCTGATCAAAGTTTTGTTTTCACTAATGGATTATCATCTAAATTCAGCGTGGAACTAACAAAGAATGCTTTATCTGCAACCAGACATACATGCAAATCTAATTCTGAATCCAAATCTCTACCAATTACTAGCAGCAATGCTGCAATGAGTGCTGCTTTTCAATCAAGTTCACTTCAGCAGTTCAGCAGTTTCAGTTTTGAGAATTCAAATTATTTGGATTTTAAAATTCTTAACTTGAATTATTCAGAGAGTTTGGGTGACCCGTCTTCTAAAGAATATCATGATCTGAAAATGTACATTAAAAATCTGGTAAGTGCAATATTTCCTGCAAAAAAAGTTAAAGGGATTCTGACATGATTTGATTGTGTCATTTTTATTTCTAAATTACACTGTTTACACTGCAAATATTTTTTTAGTTGTACTATTGGAGTGTAGGCAGCCATCTCAGGTCATTTTGCCTGGTCATGTGCTTTCAGAAAGAGCCAGTGCTGCACTATGGACCTGCTTTCAGACAGGGAAGGCAGGTCCACTGAAGGACTGAAGGAGTTGTAGCGGGACATGGTTACTATTGAGTGCTGTTCTTATATCTACCAGGGAGCTGTTATCTGCTTACCTTCCCATTGTTCTGCTGATGTACTGTAGAGGAGAGGAGGAAAGGGAGGGGGTGATATCACTCCAACTTGCAGTAAAGAGTGATTGACATTTATTAGAACACATCACATGACTGGGGGCACCTGGGAAACTGACAATATGTCTGAACCCATGTAATATTTAAAAACAAAATTGGATTTCTATGCATAATTCTGCTGAAGTAGCACTATTAACTAATGTGTTTTGGAAAAAAATGTGTTTTCCTATGACAGTATTCCTTTAACTTCACTAGAGGCATTATGGTAGCATGTTATATGGTTAACCAAAATATTTTACCACTTCTTTCAGTGGTTTTCCTATTCATCCAAATACAAAAAAATTGGAATCTATACAATTAATTTCCTATTTTAATTTTGGTGTGCAGGTGCCAGGGCTGGAGCACTAAAGGAAACAATATTGCACTCCTTTGTGCACAATACAAAGAGCTCTTGACTTGTACTCAAGTAATGTGCAGTATATCACAAACGTTTTAACCAGCAGACAGGCCCCACCTCACAGTGTTTCTAGTAGGTTTCATAATGGCATCGTGCCAGCAACACAATTATAATGGAAAACTGCAAGGATAAATAAATTCAAATGAGTGCAAAATAAAGCAAGCAAAGGATCCCATAAATTCTTTTCTAGTGAAGGCAATGAACTATAACGTATGTTTATTACTACTGTTCTCACAGTGTATAATCCTTGCTGGTTTATGTTTCTTTATAGTGTTTGTAATGTAAGTCCCAGAACCTCTGGCATCATGTTTGTGCGGTCAATATCTAGCACTGAGATATTTAATTATTAAATTTATATTAAATACATTTCTTTGTTTTTACATACAATGGTTTGTATCCAACCTGTTAAGTCTTGTGCTCTTTACTGACAGATTGAAGAGAAATGTAGAACATTCTACAGTGGAACTATAGTGGAAGTAATTAAGTTCAGGTAAGTAAAAGTTGTAAGAGAAGCAAAGTCATTTCCATTATAGCTGCTAAGGCAAGAATTGCAAAAGCACTGAAAACAAGAAACATTCAATTTGAATCAGAATAATTTGAATCATTTACAGATCTTGGGTCCATGCATAAAATATAGATATAGTGATAATTATGGGTAAGCCCTATTTTTTATTTGATCATAAAAGGAAATTGTGTGCCCTTTAAAAGTTATATATTTTTGACTGTTCTGCGCTCACTGCTAACAGCTTCTTGCAGTCAAAAGAAGTTTGTTTTATCAGTGATGCAAAACCACGTGGAAAGGTCTTGGTCAATTGTGAAGAACAAATAGTATAATTATATTCCATAACAAGGAAAGAGCTCTCTCCTTCTAGACACAGTAGCCAAAAATGTTGGGCAACTAGGCCTGTGCAGTATTTTTGTCCCTAAACATTATGGGATGTTAACTGTGTTGATGGAACTGTGTGAAGCATCTTCTTTCAACATATAAAGTCAAATAATTGCAGTGCAGGTATGGAATCCGTTATCCATTAACACATTATTCAAAAAGCTCAGAATTAATGAAAGGCCGTCTCCCATAGCCTCCATTATAATAAAATAAGATTTTTAAAATGGATTTCCTTTTTCTTTGTAATAATGAAACAGTGCCTTGTACTTGATATAAGTATTCCTTATTGGAAGCAAACCAGCCTATTTGGTTTATTTAATGTTTACATGATTTTCTAGTAGACACGGTATGAAGCTCCAAAATACAGAAAAACCTGTTATGTTATCCAGGTCCCAAGCATTCTAGATAACAGGTTCAATACCTGTACTAATGTTTATTAAGGCTGCTATCTGTACACTCCCCCACACAGAGACTGTTTATGGCATTTTTCAGCATTCCATCTGGCATTTGCCAGAACTCACAGACTGCAAATCCAGGCCTGCCCCTACAACTCACCAATAGATTATTATACACCTTGAAAGGGACATTGTCACCAAAAAAAAAAAAAAATACAAAGCAAACACCCTTTTGCCTGTGTACCTAGTATGCTTTATGTTATATATGATTTTAATGCTTTATCAGCTTTGTTTTGATGCATAAAACTATTTATTTTGTAAATATTTGGTATTATTTCACATTTTAACTAATATAATATAAAGTGTGAACAGCAATAACTTACCTGAAGGGTACGTATAACCCCCAAAAATACTTTCCCTAGTGGCAATGCCTGATGACACAACCTGCTCTCAAGATAATAAAAACCATACTGGCCATGAAAGCAATACAAACAGGCTGACTTGTGTCTGAATGTGCTGTATACCACAGTGATGTACATGGGTTTGCATTCCAAACACTACAGTGAAGTCTGTGGAATTTTTGTGGCAACTTTCTTTTTTTCTCTCAAAATATTTTGGGGGCAGAATTTTCATGGTGAACTGCAGAATTTAATCTCAAATCAATACCTATGGTTGTAAACTTGTACATTTGCATCTGTGTTACTGGCCTGTGTGAGCTGTATGCAAAACCTTGGAAAACAAGTGTCTAACATGAAACAGGTAAGAGGTTTTATAGCATGTTCCTCGATAAAATTCCATTATGAACAATATTTCTTTTACTGCTCTGGATGTGAGTTTCCTGTAAGTACATTCCACTCATTTTATTACTAGTAATATATAGCCAGTTCCCTTGCCTCTTATAATACAGAATAATAATCACTGCAAATTGTTGTAGTTAGTAATAATCTCACAGTAGAAAAAATTGTTTTGCAAGCCCTTGAACACACAGGTTATTTCAAAGCGCACTGAAGGCACATCAGCATGGCATAGTAACTGATTTATTTGGTCCACCTTACTTTGGAGAAAATACAAACCTAATATGCAGAAAGTCATATACGGGATATAAAAATGAACCAAAACTATCACTAAATGGGAGCTATCGATCACCAATTATGTATACATTTTTGCATTAATTACGTCCTGTCACATTCTGTTTCAGACAAGGATCAGTGATTGTGGAAATGCTCATTATATTTACCATCCATACAAATGCCCAGTCGAGTCCAGACTTTATTCAAGTTCTAATTGATACTTTCAAAAATGGTACAATAGGAAACCTAAAGTTGGATGTTTCCAGTATTACATCAAATGGTAAGTTACAAATTATCTGGCGCCATGAGGCCAATGAGGTGGAGAGATGCCGTGTGGGAAGGAATGGCAGATGCACTGAATAATCTGATGAAGGAAGTCAAGGAAACTTACCCTTAGATCAGGGGTCCCCAACCGTTTTTGCTCGTGAGCCACATTTAAATTTAAATAAGAGTTGGAAAGCAACACAAGTATGAAAAAGTCAATGGGGCTGTCAAATAAGAGCTCTGATTGGCTTTTTGGTAACCCCTATATGGACTGGCAGCCTACAGGAGAGAATGTTTGGCAGGACATCTGTTTTATATGCAACCAAAACTTGCCTCTAAGCCAGTAATTCAAAAATAAGCACCTGCTTTGAGGCCACTGGGAGCAACATCCAAGGGGTTGGAGAGCAACATGTTGCTCGCGAGCTACTGGTTGGGGATCACTGGTTTAGATAGAGTGAGAGACGAACTGAGATCTGAGGGTCCAATCCCAGAGATAGGAATGAAGACTGAGGTGCAAGCAACAGAGCACACTGCTTTATCTGTGCTAGAATTAACAGAGATCTGCAAAGTCCTTATTTGTCATTTATTTAGTAATTTGTGTGGGTTTCTCTGAACTGTTAGGGGCAGAATTGTCAAGGGTCGAAGTGAAAATTCGAATAAAAAAATTGGAATTCCAAGCTATTTTTATGTACTTCGACTAAGGAATTTGCAAAAAAAATTCTGAAATGTATCATGTACTGTCTCTTCGACCGAACATTCGACATCTAAAACCTGCCAAATTGCTGTTTTAGCCTATGGGGCACCTTCTAGAATCTATTTGGATTCAGTTGGTGGACTTTGAAAATTCAAAGTTTTTTTTAAAAAAAATCTCTGAATTGAAATCGAATGAATGCGCTTTTTCTTCTTTTTGTATGATTCAAATTCGAAACTGCAATTTAATTTTGGTTGGTCTTTTTGATTTTTTAAGTTTTACAATTTCAAAATTCCACCCTTGATAAATCTGCCCCTTAATGTTCCATCATAGTTCAGTCTGTAAGTAATCGATTTTTAAGGAATTTGTATTTTTTAAATAAAACATATTTCTGCAGTTTTTCAAGATAAATTTGCTTCTATAAATATAAATGTATTTAATTGCTGGTTTATATTTTTAGGAGTGAAAATATTTACAGCATCAACAAGCACTACTTTTACCAATGCCTCAGATGAGAAGCCTACTATATCCAGACCTGGAATTCATACAAGTACACCCTTTGTTTCTGAATCTCAAGATGCTCTAAGCTCCAGCTACAACTTGCAAAGTACCAGCTCCACTACCAACTATAAACACCATCAACCACAATCAACTACCAGCACATTATATGAAACTGCCTCTGTATCACCTCAAAGTTTTTTTTCTCAAACCACAATTTCACCGACATCTGCAAGGTTTGGTGACAACTCACATTCTACCAGCCCAACATTTCAAGCAACGTTAAGTTATGACTCTGTATCAGAGAATGACAACATACCATCTAGTAGTTCTGTATCTGAAACCAACATGTTAAGAAATACTAACACTCCATTTAAAATCAATGCCACAATAACTATGAGTTCCACATCTGAAATGAACAGAATACCCCACACAAGCTCAGCACCGAACACTGGCACTATTCCAGCTATACACTCCACAAGCAGAAAATCTACTGTAGTCACTCTGGGAAATTCCAGAAATTCTACTTACAGCTCACCATCTATTGGACCTAAACCTGAAACAAACAAAGCACCAAATAGTAGATCCTCATTTACAAATACTGGTGCTCTGGAATATACAACTTTTTTATCTGAAATAAGATTAATTTCTGAGGATAGCTCTGCATCAACTAGCAGCAAATGGACTGAACCAACTAGCATCAGTTCTTCATCTAAAACATTCACTTTTATTGATAAGAGGCCAACAAATAGCAGCCTACAACCTACTAGTCCCTCAGCTGATCTCAACACTGCGCCAAAAATCAATGACACCACTAAAATGGTCACTATGCCTCTAAATAGTTCTGCATTTGAAAGTAGAATTTTAAAAAGTGTTAGCATCCAATCTCAAACCAACATTGCAGTAACTAGAAATATCACAGATGAATACAGAACTGAACTCATAACCAGGTATTCATCTCAAAATAGCACAGCTATAAACATTTTTCCAACTACCAGCCCATTTAAGACCAGCCTTGAAACCATTAAAACAGATAAAAGTAGCACAAGGACAAGTCCTAGCTATCCATCTCATACAAGCAATACATCAGCTACATGGACCTCTTCTGATACTGTCCCAACTCAAGATATTAGCTCTTCATGTAAATTGCCCAGATTGACAATGAATTCAGTATCTACTGGATCAGCATCTAAAAGCAGCATTTCATCTACAGCTAGCCTTGCATCTGAATCTACAATAAGCATCAACCCTATATCTGAATTTGTCAGTATACCACTCAAAAGTGTTCTACCTACACCAAACTTGCCAACAACCTCACTGAAAATGGTCAGTCTACTAACTAGAGTCCTGCCTATAACAACCAAATCACAAATGACTACACCTGAAAGCAGCCATTCAGGAAAAAACAGTACTACACCAGCTACAAGTCTTCAAAATAACATTTTAGATGCTGATCTTCCACCTCAAACCACCATCACCTTTGCAAAAACCACCAAGCATAAATTAACTGCTTCTGGAATTATTCCTAAAACCACAATATCAGCCAATGTCAGCTCTACACCAACAAGATTAACTTTATTTGTTACTAGAGCATTAACAAATGTTAGCACCCTGCCACAAAAGAGCACTGCATTAAATTCATCTAAGGGTAAGATTATCTCAACTACCAGCTCGTTGCTTAAACCACTGGAACTGGTGAGTATCTACGTATTTAGATTTGCTACCCTACATTTATACATTCCTGTCATACTATAATATAGCATCTCACAGGCCAGTAAGACCATATTAATAACTTCCTATATTTCAGTATGTTTCAGTTTCTTTGTACACATTTGGTTGTGATGGCATTATGACATAAAAGCCAATATCAGGCTATTTTGGGAAGCTGCCCAATCTATACAGCCTCTCTTGTTTTCAGTAGCTAAAATCAACTCTGGCTTGCCAGTTGTTAACATTCCACACAATGATATTTGATGTTAAAGCCCAAACAAAGAAGACAGCAACTTGGCAAGGGGCTCCAATTTGACCCTTTGCCTTGAGCCATCCATTTAACCCATACTGACACTAAAAAATGAATTTTAACATAGGAATGTACATTAATTGTTACCTATAGGTCATGTTGATAATTTTTTGCTGAAAGGTTTGTTTTTGTTTTTTATCAAATAAATAGGACCATGCCAGATGAACCCAAAGCAATATTCTTAAGTTTCTACCTGCTCAGTAGATAAGGAAGTAAACTGCTTCTTTCCCTGACAGCAAATCCCTCTCTTACTCTGCCCTGAGCTCGACCAACTCCTGCTTTAATTATTTCCTTCTCACCTAAACACAGCTACATGTGATTCTGCCCATCTCTAACCTAGACCAGTATAATTTGGCTGCTGGTCATTTGGATCCCTTGTCATGGAGCCCCTGTGTAACGATCTCGCTATCGGGAACCTTGCTTAGAGGCGTGTACACTCACGATGCACAGGGTATCCCTTCGGATTCCAGTGTTTACCGACGCCCTTTTGGGGCCCCAGGCTTTCTTCTGTGGAAAACACAAGGAAAAGTGCATGACAACAACAAGTCCATAAACGAGGTACCGGTAAGGATAAAGAGGAGGCGTGGTCAAGAATCAGGCAAAGGGTTCAAGGCTGGTGACAATAATCAGAGTCAAAGAGTCAGGCATGAGAAGAAAACAAGGAATTCAGATCACAAACATTTCGGCAGGAACAGAAAACTGGAACCAGCTTGGGCACTTTAAAAATGAAGGACTGTTTTTTTAAGGGGACCTTGGTGCCAAAGGTTTGAATTCCACTCCAAAATATGACATCATGACACACAGGACGTGAAGAGGTGTACCGGGAGGTAATGGACCGTGAAGTTGATCAACAGAAAACTTTTTCCTGACAAAAGGCTTGACCAAAGAAACGTGAAATTAATTGGAGATGTTCATGGTTCGAGGAAGATCCAATTGGACAGAGATGGGATTCACAACCTCTGTAATCTTGAAAGGCTCGACATAACGTGGTCCAAAATTGGGAGAAGGTAAACATGTTTAGTGGAAAGCCAAACAAAATCTCCGACTTGATAGAGGATTAGGACTATGATGTGTGTCACCAGCAATCTTCTGAGAAGAAGAGGCTTTGAGAAGGGATTTAGACCAGATGGGTCTGAAGTCATGAACAAGTGTATTTGCTGCCGGTATCTCTGTCTAGGCGGAAGAGCAAAAGGATTCGAACAGCAAAAAACGGAGAGCAACACAGAGAATTATGCTGTAGGTTATAATGAGCAAACTCAGCCCAAGGAAGAAGCTTGGTTTTAAGAAATAAAACATTGCATGACCTCATGACCTCATGACGTCCAGCTTGCATTTGTTTGTGATCTGAATTCCTGGTTTTTGACTCCCACATGACTCTTTGACTCCAATTATTGCCGCCCGCCTTTGCCTGATTTTTGACCACGCCTCCTCTTTATCCTTGCCGGTATCTTGTTTACAGACTCTTGTATAGCATCAGCTTTTATAACCAGCAAACCTTTTTCTGCTTGATGATTTGTGACATCACCTAAGTTTAACTTCTGAACAGCTGCTCAAAGCACACTGAGCATGTGCGTGTTGCAGATAATCCTAACAAAATCCAAAATGGGAAACTCCTGTGACAACTATTAAGGCCTGGCTCATTATTACTATAGAGATGCTAAACCTTAACCTTAGGCCTTAGGTTTCAAAGTTCAATATATAAATGTAATTTCTAGCCATATTCATGTTTAGAGTTTAGTTCTCCTTAAAACATTAAAAACTTTAAACAGCTGGTGATGGCACATTATAGACAGCAATTTAACTTTGATGTATACATCATATTGATGTTATGGGCTACTAACAATCATATCATGCCTGTATATATACAATTTTACAATATAGTAAAGCATGCACAGGGAAGAATAAAATAATAAATATAAAGAGATTATCATTTTGAATATACAGTGCTAAGTGGTAAGAGAAACAGTAAGAAGTCTGTGCCCTGTAGAGATTACATTATGAATGGATAGATAACATACATACACAAAACAGGAGGAACTTTAATTCCAAGATTGGGCAGGTAATCCTCTAGTGTTCCAAAAGGAGGGATTTGAGTCTCTTTTTGAAGGGGTTAAGACAGTATTCAATATGGAGAAGCTAAGGGATGGGATTCCTGAGGTAAGGAGCAGCGAGAAAGTTTTAAGATGAGAGATGACAGTGGGTGTGGATGGTGTAAAAGATGGTGTCTCTTAGAGGAGAGACTGCTAGGAACGTACAGGAAGGCAAGTGAGAAATGTAGTGAGGAGCAGAGCCATAAAGGGTTTTAAATGCTAGAAAAACAATAGTGTATCCTATCATTTACTTTTTTTTCTTATAGGTTGCTCAAATTCTAGGAAACAATTCCAAGATAAACCGTGTATTGGTGGCTGGTTTTCAGTAAGTGTGGTGATGTCAGATGACAAAAAGTTGCAACTGTGAATAAAGTCTTTACTAAAACATTGCTTTTTAAGGTCAGGTGTACACACAGCTGAAGATGCACAATAAATGGTACCACTACTGCGTCATTTCTATAGTGTAAATGGACAATGGAATATAACTATGTCTGAACTAGAATCGTATTTGCCATACTGAATTTGTTAAAAAGCTTACATTGCTAAA
>CM044437.1:80314816-80325560 GCA_024363595.1 Xenopus borealis
GTGGGCCCCTGGTCTAAGGTTTTATGGTGGGCCCCTGGTGTCCCAGTCCGACACTGAATGCCCCTAATTTTTTAGTTACCCCTCTGTGCAGATTCTGGCCTCAGGAGTTCTCAGGTGCCATCTTCTTTCTTTCTCAATCCTGAATGACTGTGAATGTGCCAAGAGTAGTTTTTTTTTTTTTAAACAGGTTCTCCTTTAGTGGTAGTAGAGAAGTGTATCTGTAAAGACTGTTGGATAAGGGAATTATTTATAATGAAAAAATAGCTCTTGGCAAGCTGATAACCTCAAGGAAATCCCATGGCATCAATAGTTTTTGTCATATGCAGGGTCGGGCTGGGACGGCAGGACACTGAGAAAAAACCCGGTGGTCCCCCAAATTTTGTGGGCTGCTCCAGCCCAGATCCGCACCCTGCACTTTTTCCTGCTGTTGCGGCATTAACACAGTGCGCCTGCTTGCAAGCATGCCCATCGCTGCTGGGGCAGGAGGGGGGCCCTGAGAAAGCAGCCCTGATGGGCCCTGGGCCCAAGCTAATCACTAACCGTGCTTCACAATTAAGCAGATACACATATATTTTTGTCTATTATACCTTGTGTGTCCTAAACAATTGTAACAATTTTCCTTTGTTCCCAGGAATGAATCCTTGATATTGGAGTTTGCCATCAATTTTTCATTACCTTTACCTGAAGAACTTGCTACAGCCTTTTCTGATGCTTTTAAATCCAATCATTTGATGCTTGCATTCTTCAATATGTTTATTTCCAGCATTACATTAAATGGTAAGCAGTTACAGGTATATGAATCAAATCATTAAGCAGATATCTCAAATTAAGCCAGGTAAAGCCATGTAGTCTTCATATAGTATGTAAGTATCAGGTAAAAGGCATGAAAGTGTGAACCAGTCCATATGGTTCCATGTATCTTATTGATGCAACTGCAAACACTGCAATGTGAAAAAAACATGCAATTTGCACCTGCATTTTGCATGCTGCACTGTGGTCAAATATGAGTCTTTTTTGTCTATCTCTCATGTATTTTATCCAAAATTTTTAAAATGATTTCCTTTTTCTCTGTAATAATAAAACAGTATCTTGTATTAGATCCAAACTAAGATATAATTGATCCTTATTAGAAGCAAAACCAGCCTATTGGGTTTATTTAATGTTTACATGATTTTCTAGTAGACTTAAGGTATGAAGATCCAAATTACGCAAAGATTCGTTATCCAGAAAACCCCAGGTCCTGAGCATTCTGGATAACAGGTCCCATACCTGTACCACACATTCCCAATAAACGTCCTTTTAATGTGACAGTATATGTTGTACTTTGCACACTTGAGGAAATTATCAAACACCAGGATGAGTTTTTTAAAACATTTTTAAAATTACTCATAAAGTCCATTTGCTTTAGACTTAACTCTAGTAGCTAGTAGATACTAGAGTTTATCAGAGCAAATATTGAAAAATTAAATATGTAGGGGTTTGAAACAAATACCCCAGAACTAGGGAAGAGTGAAATAAACAGGAGAGGTAGAGGAAAAAACATTCTGTTATGACAGTAGAGTGCAAATTGCAACGCTACAATGTTTTTTCCACAATGTAGCTTTTTACCCAGAATTCCAGTGTCATTGTGTCCCACGCAGTGGGCAATAAATGGGCGAATGTGGTACTTTTTTGCACTTAGGGTCGGACTGGGGGGCCCACCGGGACTACTGCATGGAGCCGCCCAGGGGGCAAGCACTGGGCCACACGGCACACATGCGCTGCAAAAAAATTTTTTGGGCCAGGAGATCGGGGGCTGGGGCCCACTGTGTTTTTTCCCGGTCTTCCAGGGCCAGTCCGACCCTGTTTGCACTTACTAAACTGGGGTGGACATTGTAAATCAGCCCTTATATGTTAAAATGATGAATTGCTCAGCTGACTTGAGGCCAGGCCCGGACTGGCAATCTGTGGGTTAGGGCAAATGCCAGATGGGCTGCTATATGGTGCCATAGAAAGTCGGTATTTAGTGGGCTGGTGGGGACTGTTTGGGCCTCTTTGTGGGCTGATTGGGCCTCTGTGTACCTGAAATGCCAGGGCCTATTTTGATTCTCAGTCCAGTCCTGCTTGAGGCCACAGGTACCTTCAATTCTAATAGATTCTCAGTCTTTGCTTTTATTTTTATAGGTACTTTAATATATCCAGAAATTATTAATAGTGCACCAAAGACAATTTTAACTGCATCAATACCAGCATCTAGATTTTCATCAGCTGCAAGCATACTATCTGAAAAAATTCCTGGGGTCCCTACAAACATCATGTCAGACAGATCTGCTTCTGCTATAAAGACTTGGGGAAAAAGTACTGCACCAACAACTACAGACCTTATATCCAGCTCTATGCCAATTGCATATTACACTACAACCTCTAACAACAGCCCTGTTTTTGATGCACATGTTTCTGAATCTACTCACATCTCATCTACAACATCACAACTCTTTGTACCAATTAAGATCAATGTATCAGAACCCATTTCTCCAACAGCACAAAGTACTGGATCTAGTTATATTCTCACCAGTAATATCTTAACACCCAGCTCTCTGACATCTGAGATGAGCTCTGTGATGTCTGTATCTGGACAAGACTATTCAGACACAGCAACAGGTGAAACCACAACTCGATCTGAAACAAGCGATATATTAAAATCAGACCCTGTTTTTAAAATGAACAATACTTCTGGCTCCAGTTCTCCAACCACAACAAAGGCAACGTCTAGATTCAGCTTTGACACCACTGCAAAAACTTCAAAACACTATGCTGAACTTGCTGACACCAGCTTTCCCACTGTACTTGGATCTAGTTACATTCCACATACAAGTAATATTTCTGTTGCTATAAAATTAATCACAAACTCTAGCTCCAGCTCTGTAACAGCTGCAGGTACTACATCTGAGCCTAATTCTAAGATGACTGAAATCAAGTCTAAATATACTAAAATTGGTTTTGCATCTGCACCGATGACTTTATCTGGATCTAGTTCTACTTTCATCTCTAGAAATATACCTTCATATGGATATCTAACCACAAATATTACAGATGAATTAAACGCTAAGACCACTGTAACTAGCAATCTATCCAAAAATGCTACATCTGAAATCATCCCTGCAAATACTGCAAGCGCCACATCTGGTGCCTACTCTCAGCTTACAAAAGAGATCATATCCAAATACAGTAAATCACCTGACACCAAATCTCAGACTGTTGCTAGCATTAGAACTGCATCTCCATCTGCAACAAGTGCTACACTTGAATATATTTCAATTTTCACAGGGCAAAACATGCCCAAACTCAGCCATATAACCCAAAAAAGCACAACATCTAATTTTAGCTTAGTGACCACTTCAAAAAATAATTTTCAAGGAAGTTCTCTGCTTTCTAGAAAGAGTGCATTTGAGTCCACTGTTACTATTGGCTCTGCTATATATACAAAAGGTGTATTTGGGACTAGCTCTCCAACTAATGCTATCTCTGGATTCAGCTCTGTGACCACTGAACATGAAACATCTAAATTGTACTCTACTGCCACTATACAGAGTACAGATAAAATCAGATTTCCAGCTAAAACCAACATGACCAGTTTTCCATCTACAACAAGAACAGTGTTTGGATCTAGTTCTAGTCAAAATGTTTCAAGAAATAAAATCATAGCTCCATCTGTAACAAGTAATATATCTGGATTTGGTGCTACTGTAACTACCAACAATAGGTTTACATCTACCTCTGTAACTTCAAGGACTTCATCTAAATTCACATCTATAGCCACTGAAAAAAAGACTATACCCAAATCTATGTACATTGCAACAACTTCATCTATATCCAAAATTCTAACTACTGCTACAACAGAAATTAGCCCTCTCTTGGAAACAAGCAATACATCACAATATAGCTCTAACCATACTTGGAGTAATATATCTGGGCCCAGCACTCCATCTTTCACCACTTCCAAAACTACAGCTAGTAAAAGCATTGTGCCATCTATGAGCAGTACATCCGAGTCCATTGATCATATTTTGAAGGGAGCTTTCTCTACTCTTTATACTCTCAGCATCTCTGTGACAAGTTCATCAGAAATAAACTCAACTCTCTCTACTGGTAATAAATCCATAGCTCACACTTTAACTTTAAAGTAACATGTTAGGGTCCATACTTAGTTCCAGTGAAAGCAGCACATCTGGTTCTGTGACTATTACAAGCACTATATTTAGTTTTGTTCTTACTGGAAACACTACATATGCAGGTCCTTTAACTGATCAAGCATTTTATATGCAACCACATGTCTTCGCATAGCACATGTTCCAGCTGGATCTAGCAACACACTTATTTCAAACAGCATTACCTCTACAAGCACTTCACCCAGCTAGTAAATATAGTAAATCCATGAGCTTGACAATTGCCGCATAAGTTAACACTTCTATAAACAAAAGCATTACATACAACACTATTTGCTTATTTCAGCAAGTGTTACCTTTGAATCTTACTTTATATCCATTATAGACACCAGAGGTAAGCCAAGGTCTTTCACTATTAGAAATATATCTTTAGTGACCACTTCTTGCCCACATTTATTACAACCTTTACATCTTCACCTACCTATAACTCCTGCATGACAACTCACCATTTAATCAAGCAAGTGCTCCATCTACATACTGTACATCCATATGGCTGCTATTAGTCTTATGCCTGGACACATCTCTAGTTTCTAACAAAGAGAAAGTCAGGGTTCAGGTATTCAACCACTGTATACTCACCATACATTTACTAAATATGAATCGATATGTATATGATTCTCACCTCTGTAAAACTATGATGGAATCCAGTTATGTGAATATTACAAGCACCGCTTTAGGGCCCAGTATTATTTTTGCTATAAGCTTTGGTTCTGAGCCCAATGCTCTCTAATCCAGGTCTATGCCAATTGCTGGATCTACTTATATCTCTATCTCTTTTGCTGCTAGCATTACATCGGAGTCCAGCTCCCCTGTCTCTACATCACCAGTATTTAATACTTTGCAAGTTTGTGCAATATGTCCATATAGCCACCCTAACAAAGTAAATATTATAAAGAATCAGTTTCTCTTATTGATAACAAGGGAACAATAGAGACACATACAGTATACTGTAAATATATTTCAAACTGTTTATATTGCTGTAAACCGGGACCTCCATTTGAAAGCTGGAAAGAGCCAGAAGAGGAAGGCAAATAATTAAAAAACTATAAGACCAACTGAAAAGTTACTTAGAATGGGCCATTCTTACATACTAAATGTTAACTTAAAGGTGAACCACCCTTTTAAATAGTGTAATATATGCAAATACAGCCTTTTTTTATGTAGAATGCTTATCATATTATTACCATGATTATATTTATATACACTTTCTTTTTAATAGAGTCTAGTAATATTCTGCCCGGCATCTCAACTCCAACTTTAACTCCAAATCTTTTAGTTTCTATTATCACGTTATGCATCGTCATGGTCTTTACTATTCCTCTTCTAATCATCTTGGTAAGTGACTGTGGTTCTTTGCAGCTGTGGGTTTAAGGTGAGATTAGTTTTATACTAAATAATGCAAGATTTAATTTTATTTGTCATCAGAACAATACTGTCTTATAAATATTCACATAATAATCATGTATTGCTTTATTTCCTTCCAGTAATTGGCTACTCACATAGTTTCACAATTAATTCTACAAAACAATGTTTTGAAGCTGTTACTGTGCAAAAGCAATAGATGTTTTGGGGGAGTCCTGGTTTAGACTCAGATATATGATAACACCTGTTGTTTCCTCCACAGTGGAATAAAAGGCTTATTTTAGTAGATAAATCAATGTTTGTGTAAAACTTATTGGCATTATTCCATCAGTGCTTGCACTTCATTCATCTTAATCACTACTGCCCCACACAGGGATGACTGAAAATGTTGGTGGGGGGGGGGGCAATACTAAGCCTAGCCCAGTTGTGCTGGATGCTATCTATTTTTATAGACAAAGCTCCATGTCCCTTAAGGTACATACAGAGTTCTTTTTTTTCAGATCAACCTCCAAGTCCTCACCCCAACAATATGGTATCCACCGGTATTATGTTCTGACCCTCCTATTTATTTGGCTTCTACACGGAGCATACGTTCATACTGCCAGGTTGTGCATGCTGTTAGGATATAATGTTTGCTTTGGTGTTCAAGTCAATTGCTTTCTTACAATTGCTTTTGGCCAGAGCACTAGGGCTGGAGTATAGAACCAGTTAGTAGAAGAGGAGAACAGGGAATGATAAGTGTCTAAAGAGATATCATCACTTTCCAAAAAAAGACTCTTCAATTTTTAATACACTCATTCCACCAAATGCCTTGATATGAGTTATAGCCCAAGAAAAGAGATAAAGGTATAATGTTTAAATTAACTAAGAATAGCCCACCAACAGTAATCTTATTTTATATATATATACATCAAGGAAGGAAAAGATATTTTATGAAATGCAATAATCACAGCTAGGGTCTTTCTTCTTGTGGTGAGCTGCAGAATCATAAGTTCCATAATGTATTATAATAACTGCTTTATCTTTTTTATAACATAATCTTTCAGTTTTCTGGTTGTTCACGTTCAACCAACTAGTTGTTTTCAGATAGATCACCAGAAATAACTATTTTCCCAACTACTTTCTATTTGTACTGTTTTTCTAATATTAAAGTGTAAAGTGTCATTTTCACCTTCTAAAGGAGCTCTGGAAAGGAAGGGGGTCGCCGAAATTGATGCATTTCCCTGATGAGCAGAATCCCTGGGTTTCATTATAGGCAGCTGTTAGAATTGATACAATAAAAATGTACCAACTAAATGTTGCAAAATTGTAACATTTTAGAGTCTGCGCTTCAATTACAGAGCTGCCAGAGTCAAACACCAGAGACACCAACATTCATATTTCTGGGGAACAATTTGAAAACAACTGAACTGAAAAAAGTGTTTGGAAGGTGAACAACCCCTTTAAGCTAGAGATGAATGTTAGAATGTTTTTAAAATGAGGTTTATTAAAACCTTGAATGGTAAAATGTGTCCTACCACAAAAGGAAGACAATTACTATATAGATGATGCAATTACTTAGAAGTACTTACTCCACTGCACTTTCAGGTTATTTATGGTGAAGGGAGATAGAGATTTATATCACATATATCATACTTGTATTTACATGGTCCCCTGAACCCATAAAATCAGGGGGTTCTACTGTATTGATTTGTTATTTTCTCTGTCATCACTGCAGGCATTGAAACTTGGACTTTTTAGAAGACTGATTTGGGCCTGCTATCCAAGTATTTTCTATGGCCTCCCAGAAGAAGGTTTGAGAGTTCCTAGCGTTGGGCTTATTGTACCGACTTGTAAGGTATATGAGATTTTGCTGCCATTATTTCTTTATAATATAAATTATATATTCATCATCACTGACCAACTCAGTATAACTATGAATTCACTGTAACATGTTAATCCTCCCTCAAAATTGGTGCACCATTTAACAATAACATGCATTCATGAATGCAGATTGTTGACTTTTTGCTGTACTTTTCCCACTGCGCAATTTAATCACTGCCCATAACCACTCAATTTACTTGTATAGGAGTCATTCACATATAGTACCTTCCGTGAATAGATAATGGTGTGGAGTGGAACTGTACCATCCTATATAATAAAGTTCAAGTGTCTGTGTCCGTGGAATTTGCTACTGCGCATGTGCAGCACTGACCGAATTTACCAGTTTTGGCCACTAGAGGTCGCCAATCACTAGCTAATGCTATCAGTACCAGTACTTAAAATAGAGTCAATGGAAGCCTGTGGTGAAGTGTATAAGGTAAATGCCTCTGACCAGTGCATTTAGTGTTCAATTCCCATTGAGTGATAATTTATGCTAGCAAAGTAGATAGACGCGCAACTTCGCACCCTTACGCTGTGGTGTGTTTTAGCATTGTGGGTGATAGTCTGAAAAACGTAAATACGTTACCGTTCGCCGACCAGAGCGTAAATTAGCATGTTAGTGAATTTGCGTAGTGCAGGTGAAAATTCGCCTACAACAATTCTGTTTTTATAAATGTTTGACTACATATGTTCTAGCGCCCGTTAATTTAACGGGCTTAATGTAAAGTTCAAGTGTCTCTGAGTCCAGTCCCTGTGTGCGTGGAATTGCGCTACTGCGGATGTGCCCCACGGACCGTCTCTGGCGAATTTACGGTAGCGAAGTAGATAGACGCGCAAATTCGCACCCTTACGCTGTGGCGTGTTTTACCATTGTGGGTGATAGTCTGAAAAACGTAAATACGTTACCGTTCGCCGACCAGAGCGTAAATTCGCACGTTAGTGAATTTGCGCAGCGCAGGCGAAAATTCACCTACAACAATTCTGTTTTTTATAAATGTTTAACTACATATGTTCTAGTGCCCGTTAATTTAACGGGCTTAATGTCTAGTCTACACTAAAGGGCAACATTTCCAGTTAAAAAATACAAAATGGTAGTTGGCCATAATGGCAACTGTGAGGAACATAGACAATTGTCCATCAAATTCAACCCTTGTGTATTTTAACCTGGTTTGATTATGCAATAATGTAAGCAAGTAGTAAAAAATTATCCAATTATATTCTTTAAAGTGATAAATAAATCAGTGTTTCGTTGATCTCTTATGTATGCACAGTATTATTAGCACGTCAGTGGTAAAAGAAAAAATAAGGAGGAATGTTCAGTTAAAGAGAGATTTTTTGTTATGAAATAAACAATTTTCCCTTTTATAAGCCAGTAGCTTGTATTTGCTGTTAATTAAGAGAGAATACATCCCTGCTACTGCTAACAGCCCTATAATTGTTTTAGTGTTTAACTATTATTTAGCAGCTAGTCTTAAATCATAACACTTTGAAACATTCAAGATAATAGATCCCATACCTGTACTATCATCTGCTCCTAAGTATTACTCTATTAATGCTCATCTTTCTTTCCCGTCCTTTACAGTCCAACTCTTATGAAACTATGCAATGATCTCAATACAAAATGGAACGACAATGTAAGGAAATATGACTATGAAGATTTGCGTTCATCCAGTTCATGGTATATCTAATATAAGTAATTCTAAAACAAGTGGACCTGCGGAGTAATCTTTGAAGACGTTTCACTACTCATCCGAGCAGCTTCTTCAGTTCAACTGACTGGTGTAGGGGAGTTCTCGGCATATAGACTCTTCCACTAATCCAACCACAATGGCACATTGTTACTCTTCAGAGAAGTGACATCTGAAATTCACAGAGGTGTTGATTCTGTGTAGTTACAGTGATAGGATTACCAATGTGTCATGCAACTCCTAGACACAGGTGTTATTTGTGAGAGCTGCATGAGTTATATATTTATAAATATTATTAGATTAGTATGAAATTCTGGTATGGACAGGATACAAATTCAGTCAACTTCTTTACAGAGTTCTTTGAACACAAGTCAGTTTATTAAATGTTATGTTACATATAATATTTAGAGTCATGATGGGGAAAATTTACTATTATTCCCCAAAATTAGTTCGACCAAATTCGATATTCGATTAGCATTCGATCGTCGAATGCTAAACGAATAGTTTTAGCCTACCTTTTATTCGATATTCGATCATTCGTCAATCAAATACAAATTTAATCGATCAGTCGAATCATTTATTCGATCAGTCGAATAAATCATTCGAATGATTCGTACGATTCGAACGATCGAAGACTTCGATCGTACGAATAGTATTCAATCAGGACTTAGCCTCAGAAGCCTATGGGAGTGCTCCCATAGGCTTCTATTGCAATTCGGTAAGTCCAATCTGCCGAAGTAGGCAATCGAATAAACGTAAAAAATTAAATCCTTCGCTCATCGAATATTCGTTCATTTTAATCTATTCGAATGTATTTGATCATTTGACCATTCGCTATTTGATGATCGAATATGCCAAAATTTGCATATTCGACCAAACTAATAAATCCTACGTTTGAAATTCGATCGAATTCGATCGAACTTCGATCTATTCACGTGAATTTTGTAAATCGGTCCCGATGTGTATAAAGCTAGAAGGTTACAATGAGTGTGTTTGTTCACTAGATCAGTCCACTGTCCGTTTTTCATGCTTCCATGTTTATGAAATGTACAATCATGCTTCACTCCCCTTAGCGCTGTCACAACAATTATAAAACTATTTTGTTACATTTATATCTTTTGCTATATGTATTTAAACAATAAACACTACCTATACAAAACATCAGTTGAGACTGGTGTCATTTCTTTGCATCAATAGTCTGAATAGCATACACAAATTCTTTATTTCATGCCCCAAACTTCAGTTGTAGTGCGCAGTGTTCAGGTGTAGTTTTTCTGGGTATTATTGAATATCTATATTTTTATATTATTTATAGAAGCATTAGAAAATGCGGTCATTGCAAACAATGCATATGGAGACACTTAAATGTGCTGAAAAAAAACTGACAGATTAAAAAAGGCTTGAATGTTGACAACAGATGGTGAGATCATGGTGTCAATTCAATAGATAAATTGAATAAATCACATTCCCATTGTAAATGGAACCTGTTTCCAAGTAGGAGAAGGTGCCCTATCTATTCCTAGATCATAGTTGCACACCTCATAACCACCCTGAAAAGGATGCAGTTGCTATATATATATAAAAAGTAACTCAAAGCAACTGGACTTGCTGAGATATTTTAATGAA
>CM044437.1:80348582-80363064 GCA_024363595.1 Xenopus borealis
TCCAGAAATTTAAAAATTTCCTGGGATTTCTACAAGCTTAGCTGTCAATTGTGTATTCATCAATAAGGGTAATGGCACATGGGTTAAATCTTAAATAATGCAGGCAACAAATCCCCTGAAAATACTCTCCACTGAATAACAATGATTGCTGCAAGTTTAAATTTAATACACACAGTGATCCACCTAAACTGTGGGAAACTGCCTTCCTTCGCATTTCCCCACAACAATCTGGATCACTGCAAGTACAGAGTTTTCCTTGCAAAAAACTGAATGTTATTCGATGGAAAGTCTTTTTCAGGAGATCTGTTGCCCACGGTCGTGGTGATTTAACCGTGAACTTCAAATCTTGCGGTGTGCCATGGTGCTAAAAATATAATCTGATTGTTGTGCTTTGTTATGATTTTGTACACATAGCTGAAAACAAACTATGCTTCAGGCTTGCACCAGTGAGAAAGTATCACATTATCCAAATCTGTAAATTAAACCAGTCTGGCTGAACTAAATCTCTCTCAGACATTGCCCAAAATATCTGTTAAACTGGCTATTTTTCCCAGTTAATACAAACCTTTGATGTGTAAAAGTTCACCTTTAAAGGGCAAGGAAAGGAAATAAAATCCCATTTTTACTTTCTTTAACGAAAAAGAAATCTATCTCCAATATACTTTAATTTAAAAATGTCTACTGTTTTTATAAGAAACCTGACTGTATGCAGTGAAATTCTCCCTTCATTTAGTGCTGTGGATAGGAATTGTCAGACGGTCCCTAACTTCTGGCTGGGAAACAATCATACTTATGAACAGCAGGGGGACCTTCCCAGCCATGCAGAACTCAAGCAGCTTTGTTTTTTATCATTTATGACGATCCCTAAGCAAGACAGACCACACTGAGCATGTGCAGTGTCAGACAAAGATGTATAACAAAGTTACAAGATGACAGCCCCCTGTGGCCAACTTTGAAAGCATAAATCATTTGTTTGATTAGGCTTGTGGTGCAGTAAGTTCATGTTTATGTTTAGTATACAAAATACAGCATTTCTAGCCTTATTCTATTTTACACTTTCCTTGCCCTTTAAGTTAATTTCTAGTATGTGCTATTCTTAGCAACTAATTTTCATTTTTTAAAGTTTTTGAATATTTTGCATTCCTTTTTGCCTTTCTCGCTCGCAAAGAGAGGCCATTGACACTGGCAGCCAAAATATTGTGCTCTGCAAGACTACCATTTTATTGGTATACTTATTTTTTAGTTGCGGCCCTCTCCAGTCTGATTCAAACCATTGCCAGGTTGTTAGGGTAAACTGGACCCTAGCAACCAGATAGCTTTTGAAGTTTCAAACTGAAGAGCTCCTGAACAAAAAGCTAAATAATAGCCACTATTTTGGATGAAAGGTTCAGTCAAATACCAATGTGAATTATAATTTGCATATACAAATTAGGGATGGCAAGGGAAAACATTATTTACTTCCTTGTTTTGTGACTAAAAGTCGTGAGATTTCGCTTGCTGCCCCTAATTTGCATATGAAAATTAGGATTTGGTTCGGCCTGGAAGAAGGACTCGGCCGTATCCGAATCCTGCTGAAAAAGACTGAAACTGGATTTGGCGCATCCCTACTTTTAAGACCAATGACTGTGCAGTAAAAATAAATTGTGAACTAACCCTTTAATATACAACAATTCGAGAATGAACAACTAGTGATGCTGGAATAAATTAGAATTACCACCAACCCGTGATCTTCGTTACAGGTTCAAACATGTATGGGTGAAATAATTTTAATAAGGCGATTTTGGATACATTTTAGCAAAGGACAAGCACTTAAGGCACATTAATTCCCCCGCCCCAACTTCTCTTACATGTGCAGCCACTTATACAGAAGACAGAGGAATGTTTTACAGAAACATCCTTTTCTTTACTTTGTGAGATTACTTATACTGCAATGCAGGCTTGCGGTCTATTCCACCCTAGCCTATTTAGACACCAGACATTCAGTACTTTTAATTCAATGTAAGAATTTAACATTAAGTTAATGAGAATTTATAGACAGTAATGGTAACAGAAAGTGAAGATGTTTCTATGTTTTCAGGTTGGTGCATATGTATTCACAGATGGTCTTACAAACGGTCCTATCATTTCTAGTACAGTACTATGGCTTGTGCATCCAAATCTCGTGTACCATTCATTTTCCGCATGCTTGTACAGTATTGCCTTTGTATATGTAAAAGTGCACAAGCACAGTGCAGTGTATGGAAATAACACACTGCACAGAAAACATGAAATGGTAAAGCTCTCAGCACAGCTGGATCCAATCCAAGTAATAAACAAAGCACTTAAATAATAGTTTAAAAAAAAAAGAACAGTGTTAAACAGTTGTGTGTTTTTTCCACATTAAGCATTTGGTCTGTTTTGAATATAGAGACTACTTCTGCACTCATACCCTTACTGAACGTTTGGATAAAATAGACTTGGTTCTTTTTTACCATAACCTTTTGTAGCTATTAGAGCTGATTATATCCAATGTGCAATATGTGTTTATTAGTATTACACAAAAAAATTATAAATAGGTCTTGGCAGCCTTGCAGGTGTTACATGAAGTCCTATATCTGCGCATCTCAGCCATTATCTACCACTTCTTCCTTCGTGCCAGTCATACTCATAGCTCAGTATGAAAATTTTTGATCAAGCAACAGTGTCACCTTTTTAAATCCTCCCATTCCAGGGTCAGGGAGACATTGTGGATCACAAAAATAAGGGTTCCTCTATAAGTGGGAAAAATAACAAGGATGCTTCAGTGTTAAAGTGTTACGAGTAGAGATTTTGTGGATGGGACACAAATTAGATGGATAAGGGTTCAAACAATAACATAAGGAGGCAACCTTGCCCCATTGATAAGGCAAATTAATTTAAATTAAAATATAGTTGCCTTCTTTGGACTGGAACACAATAACCAAACAGTATAAGACACGCATGTCCCTATATTCAAGTATTTCAGAATTCCTGCAAGTTTTAGAATTAATTCATCTTCCTGTGGCCAGAGCAATACCAGTGCAAAAACAGTAATTAAAGGGTGAAAAATAACATTAGTGGAGAAATAGCCCCAGTAGGAGAGTTACTGGAATGTGATGCAAAGAAATCCAGATTTACGTTGAATGCTGGAGGACTGGGTAGTACATTAATGAGATTACAGATGCATAATAACCATTGCACCAAAGGCTTGAACTGGTTTTTCATGGACTCAGGAGTGGCTTCATGTTGTAGAAAGAGTAGCTTTAGCTGCAGGAGGGACATGGGGTTATTCATTTGTTTGGTTGAACAATGTCTTTTAGGCACTTGATTTGGCTGGTGAAATGCCCAGATGCATTCAGAAACCAGTTTAGCAGTTTGTACTGGCCCACAAACAGCTGGGTTCTCTCTTTATAAAATGTGGTATATTCTCTCTCTTTGCACCTGCTCCTCTCGTGTGCACAAGTTTCCGCACACGGGCAGCACAGGTCTTGAGGTGCCTGCATCTAATTTTCCTTATACTTCCCATTCTTGGCTTTGCCATTCCGATGCAGTGCTCCATTGGTAACTGTGCTACCCTTGGGGAGGCGCCTTCCTTTAGTATATGCCTGATACCAGAAATTGGAAAACAAGATGAAGAAAACTGTGCCATAGATCCAGATGAGGTGAATGAAGATGGGAAATTGATAATCGCAGCTTGGCATGAAGTAATACTGGGAAATGTGAATGGAAACCAGCACAAACTGGATCTGGGACACAAAGCAGAAGAATTGATGAGTGAGAGAAGAAATGTTAAATATTGACAACAAACACATATGCTTATAAAATGTTTTACCAAAGTAATATTTGTATAAATTTTGATTTTGTATGTATTTTAGCATCCCCTTACCAACTGTATGGCTGTCATATGCTTCTTCCACCACAGGTATTTCTGAAATTGTGGGCCTGCAGCCGACAGTCCATAGTAAAAGTACATAATGACATGAACCAAGGAGTTAATCATAGCGTGGAAAGATCCCATACCACCTAGAAAAGAACAAAATATTAAATGGAACCTAGATATCACATAAACACTGTGCATTAAGAAAAACATGCTTGGTCATAAGTCTAAAAAACACTCTGCATTTATCCAAGAATGTGGGAGATGTCATTCAGTAATCTTCTTCAAAACAGAATATACAGTCCCAAATGAAGCCATGTTTTATTCAGCAATAAAAATGAATAATAAAGCAGATAATATCTTTGAAAATATAGACGTATTCAGCAGTTAACATCACATGCTATATTCCATACCTGGGCCAAACTTGACACCCCACCACCAGCTACAAGGCAAGACAGAGTGATGAAAGATGTGCAAGAAAGTGATCTGACTGTTCTTCTTTCTCACAACAAAGAATACCTTACAAAGGGAAAGATTAAAAGCAAAATATGTTAATTATTCAACAAGTTGTGCCTCAGTAATACAAGAACCACCTAGGATATATCCAAGAATGATTCATTTTCTTAGGCAACTACATTTTCACAGACCCCAGAAACTCCTCTCTTCTTGTATTCTGCATACAAAGCACAGAAGTAGTTTGGGGAGAGTCACATAAAGCACCTTGTACCAGCACATCTTTTAGCAGTACTACAGAAATTATGTATTACTATTTTATTCTGAAGTCTTATTTACAAAAGCACTAAAACAATATTGAGGCTCAGGTTTAATGGAGAACTGTGGATTGAGTGGGTCACCAAAGGTGTCTATCTGACCCACATATCACTACAAAGCAACCATCTCTTATTAAGGACCTTTATTTTATATTTCTGCTATAAAGGAGGAGGAGTCATTGCACCTATAATTCACTAATTCCACCCGAAATGCTCTTGCACAATGTTTTCAGAACTATAGCTCTAAACAGTTTAGATCCAAAACAGTGTTCATAAAATGGCAATAGCCCAATATTATTAAGGAACTAACAGCAATAACATAACATGCAGACAATAATATTAGGTCTTATACTTACAGTATCAAGTAGTTCAATAAATTTAGAGAACAAGAATAGCCAAGCTACACGAACCATCTGTGAGAAAGAAAGAAAACAATGCATTTCAAAAATCAAATACGTTGCAATGTCACTAACTACATCAACCTTTATTCGCTCTGCTCATTACAGTTCTATAAAAAGGCCATGATCTATTAGAGCTTTAAAAACAGCTACCCATCACTAAAAGGCTCCCTGTAATTAAGCATCCTCTAGTTAAAGAACAGATGCTTGTTGTGTACAAAAAAACATTCATGCACGGATGTTGGGGTAGTCTGAATCACTATTGAAGAGCTGGAGCTGAGCCAGTAGATCTCAACATAGAGCTGACATTTCCATGGCCAAATAGTCCCTTATCCATTAAATAGTTGCAGCCCCATCTTTGGTATTTGCTAGAATCTACAGTTTGCCAGTCCTAGCATTTAAGACAGGTAGTAAATGAGTTATGGCTACTGTTAAAAAGTAGTGAAGTCTGTTACAGTCACAGCAGCAAGCTCAGCTGCAGGGGGACACAATGTGACCTCAATATTTGGTAATAAGTGTGTAAAGCTGGGTTGCTCATTAAAGGAATTGTTCAGTGTAAAATAAAATACTAGGTAAATGGATAGGCTGTGGAAAATAAAAATTGTTCTAATATAGTTAGTTAGCCAAAAATGTAATGTATAAAGGCTGGAGTGACTGGATGCCTAACATAATAGCCAGAACACTACTTCCTACTTTGCAGCTCCCTTGGTTTCCCATGATTGGTTACCAGGCAGTAACCAGGCATTTAAGCGGGGGTGGGGCACATGGGTTATAACTGTTGCTTTTGAATCTGAGCTGAATGCCGAGGATCAATTGCAAACTCACTGAACAGTTATGTCCCATGTGCCCCCCCTTCAAGTCACTGACTAACTCAATTAGAGAGCTGGAAAGCAGGAAGTTGAGTTCTGTTCTATTAAACATCCAGTTACTCTAGCCTTTATACATTACATTTTGGCCTAACTAACTATATTAGAAATATTTTTTATTTTGCACAGCCTATCTAAATATCCAGTTTTTATTTTTTACCCTGAACTGTTCCTTTAAGAGAAAAGCCACATCTGACATTTTTGTTTATGTAGCCCATATGCAGACTTTTGTGAGCAGAGCCCACCACGTACTGGTTATCTATGCATCTGTAACAATGTGCATCTGCTTCAGTGTCACATTTTTGTTATGTGCAAATTGTCTTGTGTTAATGGGTTTGTATAACCTTCCTCTTTATATCACTGCAGGAGATGACAGCACTACATCAGAATGAAAATGATTATAACAAAAACAATTATCTTAGTCTTATCTGAAAAACATCAGAACTCCAAATGCAGCTTCAGTTTAGAATGACGCAGAGACATTTTTCCCCCCTTTCTTTTATAGTTAACAGAATCCCTTGATAACCGACTACATTCAGAGCACATGAAATCATCACTTAATATAATAAATCAGTAGTGGAAATACTGAAGATGTATAAGGAAGAAAGGGAGAGTCACATTAGAAAGAAGATAAAGGGAGATAACAGTAAGCTTATCATTGCTGTGTTTATTGTACAAAGTCCACCAGATGTCAGGAGGAAGAGGCGACAGGTGGTATGACTTTGAAGGAGGGACATGGATATGGGTATGTAACGGATTGTTTTAGGAAAACAATCAATAAAACCAACACGATAATAGAAAAAATTCACTCATCCCTTCCTATTCGTTTACATGAATCCAAATACATACCATTAAAAGTGACTCACCCTTAAAGCCATTGGTTTGTCCGACACATCGACTGGGTCACAACGCCATGTATAACCAGTTAACCAGCCTGACATGAGGAACTACAGTTAAAAAGAAAACAGTGTTATTTCTATGCTAACCTATACATAACATCAGATAAAGCAGATATACAAGTGCTTGTTCCTACTGGCTATGATAAACTTAAAGTAAGGAAGTTGGAAGCATCTTTACCACATACATGTCCAGTTTCATTCAAATTCAGTTTTAGGCTATGGACACACAGGCCGTTGTCAGGCTTTGAATTTTTGCAGACTGAGAGAAGCAGGTCTGCTCAGTGCCCCTGCTCCATTGAATTGAATCTGATCAGTCTGTCAGTCACACACAGGATGAGGTCAACCCAAACTTCAGCTTCAACTCGGCTGTGTGTGACCGCACACAAGTTGATCGGATCCAAATCAATGGAGCAGGGGTACTGAACAGATCTGCTTCACTCAGTCTGCAGACATACACAGGCTGACAACAGTCGCTAACAACAGCCTGTGTGCCCATATCCTTAGTGTGATTGTGGTGCCGCCCCATAGCTTTAAGTATGAGTTGAGTCACATTGTATTGAGCGGCAGATAAGCTTGGAATCAATATTATTATTTTAACAGTTAAGATTGCAAAAGATCACAAACTCATAAAACTGAAGGATGTGACACTCCCAGTCACTGTTGCAACTGGCTATGTGAATTACAACATAATATTCAGCTACATCATTTTCTCTCCATATACCAGTGTGGGTAATCACAATCACACAGGGCTGATAACTCCACTCATACACTCCCCATCTGCTCCTTTTTCTTGGCGCACTGACTGACTGGAGCAAAAATATGAAAGTATGCATTTTCACACCAAAATCTGATTTATGTTTGTGCTCACCAAGGAGGAGTCGTTGGAAGCTTAAAAAACAAAGACTTATAAAGGACACTGTTGTACTGATTGCTACAGTCTCCCCAGACAGACATTTCAGCTCCATGTACAATGCGCCTAAGGCTTCATTCCATACAACATCTAGTTTTTATCGTACTAAAACGAAACCACACAAATGCACATCTCTGCATGCGGAAAAACACAGGTCCAGAATCTGCTCTCCTGCTGATCGTCTGCTGTACCTAAAAGCATAGTCTCTACTCTGGAGCAGGCAGGCAAGGTGGATGTTGGCAAAAAAAAGTGAGAGTTCATATTTTACGGGCAATATCCACAGTGTCTGCCTGCACCTGAGCGGAGACTATGCAGACACAGGCAAATCAACCAAAAGAGCACCTGCAGAGAATCGAGATTGCTGGCCTCCATTTCTCCTGCCTGCCCGGTGTGGCTCTGGCCTAAGGTGTGGAACATAGTTCTGAAATAAACCAGGTTAGATACTCTGAAGTTGTTGCCTAAGCTTCAGGACAATTTTGGGGTTATACCTGGCTAAAATCATGTCCCTAATCCTTTTTTTGGAACTATTATTGTTTTATGACACAAGGTGAATTCTATCATTTATACCTTCTGTAGCAAACTATAATGGCTTCCTGGTTCAATATTTATACTGAATTTGGGAACTCAAAACTATGCAAAATGAACTAAAGGGATACTGCCATGTAAAAAATGTTTTTTTCCAAAATGCATCGGTTAATAGTGCTGCTCCAGGAGAATTGAAATCCATTTCTCAAAAGCGCAAACAGATTTTTTTATATTTCATTTTGAAATCTTACATGGGGTTAGACATATTGTCAGTTTCCCAGCTGCTCTGATAAACTTCAATCACTCTTTACTGCTGTACTGCAAGTCGGTATTCGATGGTACAATTTCAATTGAGAAATCGAATATCGAGGAAAACATAGCCTACAACTATTCGCTAAGCATTCGATAGTCGAATGCTTATTGAATTTCAAACTAAATTGAGGGATTTTTGGGTGAATAATAGTAAATTTGCCCCTAAGAGTCCAAATATTATTTTTGGTTTGAGATCCTAAGGGGGGCAGCCCTGTTAAGAAAGAGTTTACAGCGTTGAACTCAGCAAAGTCATGAATACATTTATTCCAAAATATTAAAGTGATTGCATATTTATATATGTTAGCAACTAGTCTCCTTTTAAGGAGAAAAAAAAGGTATGAAAATTTATTCAGCCCACACAAGGTCCCTCTTCCCCCAATTACCTTCCAAAAACAAGTTATACTTTTATACATTCTTCTTGCCTGTACAGCACTTTAATATAGGCACCTTAATGTGTGAACTTGGCATTTAGGAAGTCTCTGACAGACTTCCTCCATGAAAAGCTCAGTGCCCATATGTGGGATTCCCACTTAAACCTCATTTAAAGGAAATGTAAATCAAAAAATGTAAGTGTTTTAAAGTAATAAACATATAATTCAGTGTTGCCCTGCACTGGTATAACTGATGTGTTAGCTTCAGATATACTACTATTGTTTATTTAAATAAGCTGTTGTGTAGCCATGGAGGCAGCCATTCAAAGGAGAAAAGGCTCAAGTTACACAACAGATAGTAGATAAGCTCTGTAGAACATAGTGGTGTTATCCGTTATCCACTATTTAACTTGAGCCATATAATTTAATTGTGCCTTTTTTCAATGTCTGCCATTGCTACACAGCAGATTGCATAAACAACAATAGTGTTTCTGAAGCAAACACATCTGTTTTACCAATGCAGGGCAAAAGTATATGATATTTTCATTAATTTAAAACACAAATTTGTTGGCGTTATATTTCATTTAATCACAAAGTGCTGATATACATTGGTATGGAGCAACTATGCATGCTCCAAAGCACAGGAGACTGGGGAAGGGAAGAAGAGAAGAGCCAACTGATGTCACCCTTGACCAAGGGAAGTGAAGAAAATACATTTTATTTTTGTCTGCAAGTAAAATGGTACAGAAGTACCTTAATTATGTCTTTTTAATGGTATTCTCAGAGTGGCATGATCAATATATTAAGTTGATCTGTTTAGCAATAAAAACATTGTGAAATAAAGTTTTACTGCTCTCACCTCATAAACAATATAAGCTGAAAGTGCCACAAGGCTAAAATTATAAACAACCATTAGTGGCTTTAGGTCAAAAGGTTTCCGATTTGCCATAATGCGCGGGCCAAGAGAGAGAACGAAGTAGACATAACTCAGGAGAATGGCACCAGGAAGGAATGGTGACTGCATCAATGGGTAGTCATAAATCCTGGGATCTGTAAAAGAAATAGGGAGATGGATGCTAAAAGTCTAACAAGTTACGGTGATGGAAAGGCTCACTATAATAGATAGCTTGAAGATAGAAAAAAAAAACAGGCAAGCAGAGTGAAATCTCTCAGAAATGATAAGGAGAGACAAAGGCTGCATGATATCATTCCCATCCTGTGTTTACCACTGCTAATTATCTCTCTAAAAGCTTGAGATTAAAGGAAATAGCATTCAAATGAGCCGAAAACCCACAATTGCATTGCTGAAAATGGAAAGATGAAATTGAGCAGAGAATGATTAATTATAGCCTCCAACTGAACTCGTAACTGTAAATTGTCCTTGCCATATTTAATAACAGAGCATTGTGAATAGAGTCAAAGAACAAAAAGGCACTTAATAAGCATGATATATATATATATATATATAGATATATAGAGAGAGAGAGAGAGAGAGAGAGAGAGAGAGAGAGAGAGAGAGAGATGCAAATTTAGTATTTGTCCAAACACTTTGCTCCATTTTGTTTTCCATTTAGTGCAATGACACAAGGAGCATCCTTGCTGCCTGCATTAAATTGCATGTTACTGTACACAATATAAACCTCAGTGTGTAAATTGCATAATCTGATAAAACTGCCTAGGAAGGTATTTTTGTGTAATTACCCAATTTGATTAATTCACCCACAGCCATTTTCTTTGTGGGCAAGGGGTGGTACAATGCCCCTTTTTGTCATTGCCCTTAGGTTATTTCACATTTTTGCTGAATTAAAACTGTTACCTAGTAACTACTGATCAAAACAACCAGTGACTTGAGTGGAACGCTAATATAAAGAGTCCTGGGCCAGATATCTGGTTGCCAAATGTTACTGAACTCAGCAATTAGAGAGAGAGAAATGCAGATCAAGGTAAATCAAAACCACAAATTAACAACTACAAGATCAACTAAGTTGAGTCAGAATGCCATGTGTCTACAACATATTAAAAGTTAGTTTAAAGTTGAATGTCACCTTTAAGTGAAGGAATAGCTGCTATTTTATACTGGCAGGACTGTATCGTTTTCAATCATAGAGAGAAATGCTAAGAACATGTGTGGCTGGAACCTCACCTGCTCCTTTCATAAAGTCATGGTACTTCTGCACCCATTCTGAGAGTACGGCTTCCATTTTAACAGTTACTCACAACCTGCAAAAAAACAAACAATATGTAAAGCAAAAGTAACATTAATATTGTTAAAACTGCTCGCATTCAGATAAAAATAAAAAAACAATGTCTTCCCCAAGATTGTCTGGCATTTCCTCACACTCGCTATAAGAATTGTTACTTTAGAAGCCGACAGCACTAAGCACTCTATTTGCAGAAGCACAGTCACACACAATACTATATACATCCAGGCTAGAGGACTAATTACCCTTCACTAGAAACAATCCCTTTCCTTTCTCAACCATGGACTAAGGCCCAAGACGTCTGTGTTGCAACAGAAAAAAATAATACAGGTATAGGACCTATTATCCTGAATGCTTGGGACCTGGGTTTTTCTGGATAATGGATCTCTCCGTAATTTGCATCTTCATGCCTTAAGACTATTAGAAAATATTTTAAACACTAAATAAACCGAAAAGGCTGGCTTTGCCTCCAATAAGTATAAATTTTTTTAGTTTTTACAAACAAAAAACTCTTTTACCTGAAAAATTCATATTTGACTAAAATAACCCACAGAAACGTGAATTTTTCATGGAAAACCACTTGAACCTGCAATATTCAGGGGTACAGTTTCCCATTAAATTAGTTCTCAGTTAGTATCAGAAACTGTGGTGTTTCACATGTTCATCAATTCTAAATAAACGCTTAAGATTTCTATACAATGTTGCACATTTGCTCATACTCATTATATTAACAGGGTGTTAACAGGAAGAAACTGATGATTTCATTACTCAGATGCCTTATTGTTCTATAATCCAAAATATTTTTATCTTTATTTTGTTTCATTACTGCTGAAATGCTCCAAAAAAGTTACTTCTGTCATGTTCGGGACACTGTGAATATCAAGCCGTGAAATATAATTTATCAGAAACGTGTATAACTGTACAGGTATGGGACCTGTTATAAAAAGGAATTCATTTTTAAAAACTTGTATTATTTGGATAAAATGGCATCTATGGGAGATGGCTTTTCCGTAATATGGAGATTTCTTGATAATGGGTTTCTGGATAACAGATCCCATACCTGTATATATATTTATAAATGTTACCAAACAATGATATCTTTCTGCAATGAGACAATATGCATACCAGAGTAACTGAGCCATTTTTTTTTATCAGTCCCTGACACTAGTTCACAGATAGAAGTCCATTGAAACACTTAAATGGCACACTCACTGAAGATACATGCGCTAAATACAGCCGGGATAGTCTTCTTATTTTAACCAAACAATGCACGCTCCATGAAGTGGCCTATCGTTGGCGCTGGAAGTGATTTCCCTAGGGTCAGGATTGAGCAGTGCACAGTGAATGCCAGCATGAAAGAACACATTGCTCTATGCATTGCTTGGGCAGGACGTAGGAAGGGGTAACACAATGCGGATGTTTTATAAAAATCAAAGAATAGCACATATTTCACAGTGAGCATTAACAGAAAAAAAAAAAGCTTTGCTCTGAAACAGAAGAATAGCAGAACAGTGATCACTCTGCACCCAGGGCCAGTAAGCCTTTAATGTCCTTTCAGATTGTATATTGTAGCAGCAAGGCTTTTTTGTATTAACTATTTTACTATGGGCTAATGTCATAAAGGGTGTTTAAGTGATTAAAACTAAAGTAGTTGTGGCAAATGAACTACCATTTTTTGGGTTGCTTGTATTTAGGCTGGGGACAGACAGGGAGATTCGGGGAGATTCTGTCGCCTGCTATTAAACGCCAGGCGACAGAATCTCCCGGTCTGTCCCCAGCCTAAGTCACAAAAACTGCTAATCTGTAGTCTCATCAGTTTATCCTGCAGAGATAATGCATTGAGTAGTGAGTGACCCATGCACTTTTTAGAGGTCAAATGCCTCCCAACACAGACTTCAATTGGTTCCGCCACGTGTGAATAGGCGCAGGCGAATATTCATTTAAGCCGCTGGAAGGCAGGGGGAAGCGGTTTGGGGGAGATTAGTCACCAGGCAATGAATCTCCCTGAATCTTCCCGTCTGGCTAATGGCACATGAGGTATACCCTGTTAACTGATCATCCACCAGGGATCATTCCATAAAATAACATGAACAGTAGTGTTTTGAATGGCAGGTGATTTCCCCACCAAGGTGCAGGCTAATTGCGCTGGCAGGCTCAGGTTGCTAGGGTCTAAATTACCCTATGCAATGCTTTGAATAAGAGACTGGAATAGGAGAGGCCTAAATAGTAGTAAGTGAGTAATAAAATGTAGCAATAATAATACATTTGTAGCTTTACATGGCATTTGTTTTTTAGATGGGGGTTGAAAGCTGAAAAAGGTAAATAATAAATAATGAAGGCAAAAGAAAAGTTTCTTAAAATTAGCCATTCTATGACATACCAAAAGTTGACTTACATGTGAACCACTCCTTTAAAGAGGTCAGCAATATATGCAATTGACTGAAAAAATAAGGATCACAGGGATCTCGTAAAACAATAATGGGAAAAGTTGGTTTTTAAGTATGTTATCTTTGTAGAGTTAATGGCTGCATCTCTGTTGGAGCACAGTCAGAAGAATCAATGTGTTTCCCCAAGAATGCAATACAACACCAGTACTCACAATACATTTGGACTGCCTGCGCATACATACACTTTACTAGTTCCTTTAGATCAGTGATCCCCAACCAGTAGCTCGTGAGCAACATGTTGCTCTCCAACCACTTGGGTGTTGCTTTTTGTGTCCTCAAAGCAGGTGATTATTTTTGAATTTCAGGTTTGGAAGTGAGTTTTAATTGCATAAAAACTAAGTACAGTGCCAAGTAGAGCCTCCTGTAGGCTGCTAGTCCACATAGGGGCTACCACAATATTCAATCACAGACCTTATTTGACACCCCAAGAGACTTTTTCATGCTTGTGTTGCTCCCCAACCCTTTTTACATTTGAATGTGGCTCACGAGTAAAAAAAGGTTGGAGATCCCTGCTTTAGATCAACAAAACAAAGTAATTAAAGTCAGTTTAAGGCTTACTTTACTTAACTACAGTAAAAATGCTACTCAAACAGATAAAGGCAAAAGCTGCACATGTAGCGAATATACAATTATTTTAGGGGTCAGAGTATCAGAAATGTTATGTAATGCAGTGCCGACTGAGACCTATCGTGGAGCGCTAACACTCTCCGGTTAAGTAGAGAGATATATATATTGTCCCCCGTATTCTAAAGGATTTCTAGGTGTGTGATTTTTATCAAAGCAGATGAATATGTCCATTTGTCAGGATACATTCAACTATTTGAGAAATCAAACAATATTCTACTCTATGGGATGGTAAAACTCAGATGCAGAGCTGAGCTCTAAAAACCCTATTGAATGTTAATCCTG
>CM044437.1:80396735-80440235 GCA_024363595.1 Xenopus borealis
TTGATCAACTTTTAGTATGATGTAGGGACTGATATTCTGAGACAATTTGCCATTGGTTTTAATTTTTTATTATTTGCTTTTTTTGAGTGATTTAGCTTTTCATTCAGCAGTTCTTCAGTTTGTAATTTTAGCAATCTTGAATAAGAGACTGGAATATGAATAGGAGAGGGCCCAAATAGAGCCACAAGTAATAAAAAGTAGCAATAACAATGCATTTGTAGCCCAACAGAGCATTTATTTTTAGATGGGGTCAGTGACCCCCATTTGGAAGCTGGAAAGTAGGGATGCACCAAATCCAGGATCTGGTTCAAATGGTTTGCATATTTAAATTAGGGGCAGGGAGGGGAATCACATGATTTTTCATCACAAAACAAGGAACTGAAAAATGTTCAAAATATCGATTGAAAAAGGTTGTCACAAACTGGATCAATCTCCACGATGTAGTTAAAAAATGTATTTATTTAAAACAGCAACCTCCCAAATGCCTTACGCGTTTCATGCCTTTTGGGCACTTAATCATAGGCTAGACAAACAACTAGACACATGGATATTTATTAACACTAACCAATCAAATGCTGTATCCAAACTGCCAATCAAAGTCTTAAAGGCAGTGACAGAATTAACCCTAGGATAAACTTCTGTATTTCACAATTGAACAGCAAACACAGCAAACTACACATTGTTTAATGATAGTCTATCTAAAACGATAAGTATAGACTATTAGATAGATTATCATTGAACAATGTGTAGTTTGCTAACTGTGTTTGCTGTTCCATTGTGAAATACAGAAGTTTAACCTAGGGTTAATTCTGTCACTGCCTTTAAGACTTTGGCAGTTTGGATACAGCATTTGATTGGTTAGTGTTAATATAAATATCCATGTGTCTAGTTGTTTGTCTAGCCTATGATTAAGTGCCCAAAAGGCACGAAACGCGTAAGGCATTTGGGAGGTTTCTGTTCTAAATAAATACATTTTTTAACTACATCGTGGAGAGTGATCCAGTTTGTGCCAACCTTTTTCAATAGATATTTTGTCACAGTGCCTTCCTGAGCTGAAGGCTTATGGTGTGAGCACCTGGATCCCCCAATTTATTGGGTAAGTTAAACCCTCAAAAAATTACAATTTGGAGCTTGAAGCACTATACAAATTATTTATGTAGTGAAAAATGTTCACACTATTTCCTTTCCTCTCCCTAATTTTCATGTGCAAAATAGGAATCCATTCTGTATTTGCCCAAATCTTTCATGCAGGATTTGGGTATTCCGGTGAATCCCTACTGGAAATAGTCAGAAGAAGAAAAAGGCAAATATCCCCAAAACTATTAAAAAACAAATCGAAGAAAAGTTGCTTAGAATTGGCCATTTTATAACATACTAAAAGTTAACTCAAATGTGAACCACCCCTTTAATATGGTTCATGTGAACATTATGCAAAATAAAAGTGGATCTACACCCAAAAAATATATATTTTTTGCATCGTGAAAGATAATGTCATTCTAAGCAACTATACAATATAAGTTAAAATTATTTGTAATCAGAAACTGCTATTAAAAGTAGTATTTTTGGATGTTGAATTTTAGCTGAACCCTTTGTTCAGATTCCTTAAGAATAGTTGCAGAAGTTACTGATTAACGAACCTTGATGAGAACTGCTACATTGTTTTAAGAACCAGAACCATTAAAGATAAAAGGATAAACAGATACTGTTTTCAGTTGCAAATATGTATAAGAACAACTTCAGAATTACTGCTTAGAATGTTTTAGAATATTGCTGTTTACATTTTACTAAAAGTGAAAGTTTACGGTTATTGGTGTACTGATTCTTTTTGTAGGCAACTTTCAGTTGGAGACTTTTTTATTTGCACTTGCTACAAAAGAATTACAAAATAAAGTGGTGATCTGTTTAGTGATAACTGAATTCTTGCAAATGCTCAGATATTTTTTTATAACTACTGGTATGAGATTCCATATCTGGAAAACCCATTATCAAGAAATATCCAAATATGGGAAGGCCTATTTTAAGCAAATTATCCAAATTTTTAAAAAAGATTTACTTTTTTCTGTAATAAAATATTACCTTGTATTGATGGTTACTAAGCTGCATGAATCAATTTTTGATGTAGACTTAAAGGGGTGGTTTGCCTTTTAGTTCATTTTTAGTATGATGTAGAGAGGGATATTCTGAGACAATTTGCAGTTGGTTTTACTTATTTATTATTTGTGATTTTTTTATTATTTGTGATTTTTGAGTTATTTAGCTTTTTTTCTCTAGATTGCACTTTCAGCAATTTTGTTGCTAGGGTCCATGCTATCCTAGCAACCATGCATTGATTTGAATAAGAGACTACAATATGGATAGGAGGGGGCCTGAGTAGAAATATGAGTAATAAAAAGTAGCAGTCACAATACATTGGTAGCCTTAAATAGCATTTGTTCTTTGGAAAGAGTCAGAAGTATAAGGCAAATAATTTAAAAAACTATAAAAAATAAATAATGAAGACCAACTTAAAAGTTGCTTAGCATTGGCCACTCTATAACAAGCTAAAATTAACTTAAAGGTGATAACCCCTTTAAGGTATGGCGATCCAAGTTACAGAAAGGTCCCTTATCCGGAAAACCCCAGGTTCCTAGCATTCTGGATAATAGAACTATACCTGTATTCATTGTTATTACTTATGCCAAAAGTATAGATCAGTTGTAACATTGCTTTCTCATAAAAAGTAGGTAGTACAATCTCAAGTTCCTTTATGTGTATACTTTAGGTATACTGTGTTCCTGTGACGATAGACATTTTATGATAAGTGAGGCTCGTTGCAAATTGAGAAAGCATGGTGTACCAGCCAAAATGTTTGCTTTACATTTAATTCATTTTCTTGACTAAAATAGGACCCATGAGTGCAGATTTCCTTTAACACATGGCAAAAACGAGGCCTGTATCTCAAACTTTATCTCAGAATAAATATTTCTAAGAAAGTGTTATGAATTTGACATTGCTTGACTTTCAGTTAAGATAAGTGTAGATCTACAGATGTGCAGCTCAAAGGACAAGGAAGTCATGTTCCAGCCGTGCTAATTTGTCAAATGCCCCAAAGTGAATAAAATTACTTACAGGCACTCCTTTTCTATGAAAAACTCACTGGACCAGGGTACTTCCACGTGCGCATAGCTCCCACACATGTATGTTTTTATATTTTAAAGAGGAGCGGCGAAGAGGTACATGTATATGTGGTAGAACCTAAGGAGTACGGAAAAGATTAACAATGAAGTGAGAGTGTCCAGTTTCATAAAGTAAAGAGATTAGGGTTGAGGGCAGAGAAAAATGAGTAATGATGTTTGCAAGTGGGTTTGTGATGTGTCTGGTGTGGCTTGTTTAGTGATGTGCAGGTTGGCTTGAAACCCACAGGTTGAGGCCAAAATACATGCATGTAGTTCAAGCCAAACTTTATCCAGCAATGACCTTACTATACCCCACTACAGCTTCTGGAAGCTTGTATTCATGAACTTGTGCTTGCTTTGCTCTGCATAATCATGACATTAGAGATGTGCAGGTTACATGCGGGTCTGTAAATACCAGCAGCTTACTGGGTTAGGTTGGGTGCAGCAGTCGGGTTATGGTTGGGTGCAGGGTGACTTTTTGTCTACCTGCTCATCACTACTATGTTGTCTGTATAAATTGATCTTTCTGTAATGTGGAGCACCATGCTTTAAAGCTACTTTAAAAACATTTAAAACCATAAATATATTTCTGTATTTAACCACAGAATGCATCTGGAACACTGGCACTGCATATGCAGCTTTTTGAAAGCCAGCTTTGAGTTTTCATAGAGAAATTAGCTGAATCGTGTGCAAACTAATAAGTGACTTATTAAGAGTATGTAATTTATCTTAACATCCAGCAGTACTAGGATTACTACCCCACTTAAAGGGAACTTGTTGGCCAAAAATATTTAACCCAACCAAAGGTGCACGCTATTAGAGCCCGCACTCCAGTTAACAGTAGTTTTTTTTTAGATTTTTAAATTGCCCCCCAGTGCTAAGACACTCGCACCAGGAGCTCGGGCCATGTTGGGAGACTTATGCACATAATGCTTTGTGAATGCTACCTGAGAAGCCAGATTGTTATAGGTGCTAAACCTGGATACCGATTTTCTAAAATACTTAAAGAGATATTGCCATGGAACAAAATGTTTTTTTTCAAAATGCATCAGTTAATAGTGCTGCTCCAGCAGAATTCTGCACTGAAATCCATTCCTCAAAAGAGAAAACAGATTTTTTAATGTTTCATTTTGAAATCTGACATGGGGCTAGATGTATTGTCAATTTCCCAGCTGCCCCAAGTCATGTGACTTGTGCTCTCATAAACTTCAGTCACTCTTTACTGCAAGTTGGATAACAACTTCCAATACAAGATAACAGCTGCCTGGTATATCTAAAACCCATTTCCCACTGTGACTCCTTCAGTTACATTGAGAAGGAAAAACAGCCTGCCAGAAAGCAGTTCCTTCCTAAAGTGTTGGCACAAGTCACATGACATGGGGCAGCTGGGAAATTGACAAAATGTCTAGCCCCATGTCAGATTTCAAAACTGAATATAAAAAAAATCTGCTCTTTTGAGAAATGGGTTTCAGTGCAGAAGTCTGCTGGACTAGCACTATTACCTTATGCATTTTGAAAAAAAACACATGTTCCCTTGACAGTTTCCCTTTAAAGGCATTCTGTCATGCTTTTTATGAGGTAGTTTTTATATCTAAATTATACTGTTAACATTGCAAATAATCCACTATAAAATGTCATTCCTGAACCAGCAAGTGTATATTAGTTGTAATATTGGTGTGTAGGCTGCCATCTCTGGACATTTTGCCTGGTTGTGTGCTTTCAGAAAGAGCCTGTTTTCTGGCAGTCTGTTGTTTCTCCTACTCAATGTAACTGAATGTGTCGCAGTGGACAGAGCCGGATTAAGACTAAACAGGGCCCTAGGCTAGGTAGTACTTCTGCCCCCCGCTGACCACAAACCACCGAAAGATACACTTGTAAACGAAGCACTGTTATGCTAGCACATAACTCCCAACATTTTGGAAACAGAAAGAGAGCTAAACATTTTTGGCCATTGCCCATTTGTGTGGCTACACCCCCTAATTGGCATGTTCCTTTTACAAAATTTGGCACGTTATGAAAGTGTGAACATATTTCTGTGGTTCTGTGGAGATTATTTCAGTCCCTGCTCCAGCCCAGAACTCTCCCCAAGCAGCAGCAGCACAACAAGTGAGTCCTTCTGTGCAACATTGCACCTCACTATGTCTCTGCTCTTCTTCAGCCAACCCTGCCTTCCATGCTCATCATATGCTGAATATTCAGTTGGAATGTGTAATGTACAGCCTGGTGCAGTCATGCCCCCAGAATCTGCACACTAAAGCTGGCCATAGACGTAACAATTACGATCTTTCTCGGAAAAGATCTTTCCAAGAAAGATCGTTCGTTTCAACACACACGTGTAGAGCTGAATCGTCAGATATACAGGTAGAAACAATAGAATTCTACTTGTATCTGACGATTCAGCACTAACAACTAACCGTGCGGGTGCCTAGTGGGTAATCCGGCCCTGGCAAAGGGACCTGGATTTTACTACTGAGTGCTGTTCTTCGATTTACCAGGGAGCTGTTATCTTGTGTTAGGGAACTGCTATCTGGTTACCTTCCCATTGTTCTGTTGTGAGGCTGCAGGGAGTGGGGTATCACTCTAACTTGCAGTAAAGAGTGACTGAAGTTTATAACATCACACGTCACATGTCCAGTGCAGCTGGGGAACTGTCAATTTGTCTAGCCCCAAGTCAGATTTCAAAATTAAATATAAAAAACTCTGTTTGCTCTTTTAAGAAATAGATTTCAGTGCATAATTTTGCTGGATCAGCACTATCAACTGATGCATTTTGAAAAATACATTTTTCCCATGACCATATCCCTTTAAGGGTAAAATCATCAAATGGTGAAATAGAGCTTTAATTCACCATAGTCCACCAAAGGGCAGTTTCACAGAGTTGTATTCACTTGTATGAGATTTTTTGTGGCATATTTATCTAATGTTGAACTCTCATGTTTATCCTGTGATAAATATGAGCCTGAAATACTATATGAATAACTAGAGCAGTAGTTTCACATATAGGCACCATAAAAAATATTTATTTGGTATGCTTTAGGCACCCCAATTGGTTGATCCGATTTATAATATTTACCGTTTGTGCCTACAATACAGGTATATGATCTATTATTCAGAATTCTTGAGGTTTTCCGAATAATAGATTTTTCAGTAATTTGGATCATCACATGGAAGCCAGTGTAGGGGGCTGAGATTTGGGGGAGGGTTGTTCTTTACATAAAGCCAATAGGGTTGCTTTGCCACCAATATGCATAACTTGTTATTACAGAAAAAAGGAAATAATTTTTAAAAAATTTAATTCTGAGCTTCCTGGAAAATATTATTTAGCAAATGTGTAATCTGCAGCAACTATTCTGTATTTTCTTACAGTAAACAAGAACACAAATGTAATATTTTTCACTATTTTTGCATGAAAAACACCTATGTTGCTCTTAAAGGCCAAAATAAAAAAAAACTTCTTTCACCTTTGAATCTGTTTGGCAGACTTACCCAGATCTTATTGCCTTCGTGTGAAATATGTTGAAATGCTTAGGAAGTGAATGTTTTCAGTTCATCCAGTTCAATCTGGGAGTGTCAGGTGTATGACAACAAGACATATTTAGATAAAAGATGACAACACCACAGAGGACAATACCACATGAACAACCTCCAGCGCAAAGCTCGGAAACCAATGTGTTTTAATGTTTTGTTATCGCTGAATAGGCCTTTTATGTTGTGTATTATATGTATTGTGATAATACTTTATGATGTATTTAAATAAGAACCAAACCCTGAAAATGAATATGGTTAAAAAGGCCATATTTTACATAATGAATTTATTGCACCAGCCTGAAGTTTCAGTTTCCCAATAGCAGCAATGATCCAGGACTTCAAACCTGTCGCAGGTTGGCACCATCTTGGAAAGTGTCTGCAACACTCACATGCTCCGTGTGCTCTGAGCAGCTGTTGAGAAGCTAAGCTTAGGGGTCATCGCAAAGCAGAAAATTCAGTTTGCCAGAAATATGAACTGATGCTATAAGACTGAATATTAAATTCTGATGCTTGTTCCTGTGCTGCCATGTAGTAATTATTTGTATGACTAATCAGCCTTATATTGTGACATTTCTATTCTATGTGAACTGTATATTGTGAGTGGGTCCCTAAGCTCAGTAAGTGACCGCAGCACAGAGCATGTGCAGTGAATCAGCAGAAAAGAAGATACTTGGGCATCTTTGGAGGTGCAGATCTTCTATGCTAAAGGGCTGTTGTCATTTTGGGCTGGTACAGAAACCCATTTCTAGCCTGCATATTTAGTTAAGCTGTAGTTTTCTCACACATATTGAACAAGACTTAGCAGGGTTAAATAGTGCTGGGACAGTATTGCAGCTGCATGATGACATGGCAGTCAGTTGGATAACCGTAAGAAAGCCTAGTGTGAAGGGAGAAAAGGACACTAATCTGAACAGTTTACCAGATTATGCCAAGATGTTGGCAGTGTGAACGCAGGAATGGTAGTTCCCGATGGGGATCATCTTCCTAACAGCCATGAAACCAGCCTCTCTATGTGGAGGAGACCAGGGCTAAGGCTAGTTTGGGGACTTAATTATTAGGAAATTGGGTTATCTGTTTAGATTGCAACAACCAAACCGTTTGCACTCTCCCTGGTGCCAGGGTTTGGTATGTGGTTGATTGCATAAACAGATTATTAGGTTGGGCTGACTATGGCCCAGATCTTGATAAATATTGGTACTAATGACAATATTTATTGTAGGTGGAGGCCCATACAGCATGATTTCAAGGATCTGAGATCTCAATTTAAGGAGACACCATTCAATATTATTTTTTCAGAAATTATGCATATGCCAAGTGCACTGCCATGGGCAGCGTCTGAGCACTGCAAGCATCTAGAAAATTAAATTCACAGTAACTGAGGTGAATAAAACTGGATTGATTTATTTTTGCGAATGCTACCACATTTAGGACACAAGTGAATTAGTGTTTGCATCTAATCATGGAAAAAAGTTAAGCACAAATGCAAACCGAATTGTTTGAATTTTTTGTTTTCAGTAAACTAAAAGAATATTGAATATAAACTTTCTTGAATGCTTTCTTGAACACTTTCTTTAACGCTTTGAAAACCAGTCATTTACCATAGGTTTTCAGTCTAATTTTTCTAAATCCCAAATCTTGAATATTGAAAAATCTGCTTCATTGTGTTTTACTGAAAATGATTTGGATTAGATAGGGGAAATCTGACCTTGTGCTTTCTGGTTTTATTGACCATTATGTCAAGAACACTTACTAATGAGTTAATATTGAATCTGTTGGCAGAGGAACTTTTTAGTGTTCTTCAGTTAAGGTTTTCTTTACCACATTGATTCTTAGCAGGAGACAAAAGTTCAAAGTACTCAAGGTAAAGTTAAGTGTTTAAAGAGTGAGGTGACGCCAGTAAGTGGAATAATGTTTGCTGTGACTAATGTGCAGTTCAGTGCAATGCCCTCTATGCTCTTGGTTGGTTCTAAATTGTAACCTGTGCAACTGGGAACTGTACAATGAAGAACAATTGTTTCTGAAAAGATTCAAGGCTATTTATTCAAAGAAACTTTCCATTGGCTTATTGGGATCAGGAAGGATGAACATACATCTAGTAAAGACTCTTTACTTCTTACTGGACATGTGTGCATTCCTCATGATTTAGAGGTATATTAATACAGGTATGGGATCTGTTATCTGGAAACCCATTATACACAAAAATTTGCCATTTGTGTGCCTGCACCTGGGGTGATGCAAATAATTCAAGTGCAGTCAAGGTAAGGGGATGATTCCAGCATAGTGGCTGATTCTCTGCCTGCATTTTTCAGCAGGCAGAGTTTCAGCCCCGCATGACATCCGCCTAAGAAGTGGAGAGTGGAGAACCCTACATGGGCTTGCATACATCTGCTGTTTATGGTGGTGATGCAACAGATCTTCAAAGACATGAACATTTATATATTCATACAGTACCCATGTTGGGAACAGTTGCAACTGGAAAAGCAATATGTGACGAGGATATTAAACTGGCAAAAAATGCAAAGAATTCTATTGAGCTTGCCTAGGATCATTCAAGGGCTTGAATATACTCAGATTTTTATGATCTGTATAAATGGTGATGTGGGCATACTTCCTTGAAGGCGATAAACATGACAATAATAAGGGAGCGCAGAATCTAAGCTGGCTTTTTGCACAAGACATTTGACAAATGTTAGTTTCTGCCAGTGTCAAAAGATCCATGGAGGCACACTATACTTTATTGGAACATAAATATTGTTCTTAAAACAAAATAGGCCCCAGGAATATATTATAGAGATAAAGACCAGTCTAATGAAGGTCTATGACGTTGGAGCTATGATTAACCCAGGAGTCAAGGCATTGTTAAAGGGATCCTGTCATGGGAAAAATTTTTTTTCAAAATGTATCAGTTAATAGTGCTGTTCCAGAAGAATTCTGCATTGAAATTAATTTCTCAAAAGAGCAAACAGATTTTTTTATATTTCATTTTGAAATCTGACATGGGGCTAGACATATTGTCAATTTCCCAGCTGCCCCAAGTCATGTGACTTGTGCTCTGATAAACTTCAATCAGTCTTTACTGCTGTACTGCAAGTTGGAGTGAAATCACCTCCTCCCTTTCCCCCACCCAGCAGCCTAACAAAAGAACAATGGGAAGGTAAACAGACAACAGCTCCCTAACACAAGATAACAGCTGCCTGGTACATCTAAGAACAACACTCAATAGTAAAACCCATGTCCCACTGCGTACTATTCAGTTACATTGAGAAGGAAAAACAACAGCCTGCCAGAAAGCAGTTCCCTCCTGAAGTGCTGGCACAAGTCACATGACTGGGGCAGCTGGGAAATTGACAAAATGGCTATCCCCATGTCAGATTTCAAAACTGAATATAAAAAAATCTGTTTGCTCTTTTGAGAAATGGATTTCAGTGCAGAAGTCTATTGGAGAACCAAAAATGCCTTACTTGTTTTTACTTTAGATACCAACTGCATCTGGAAAGCAAGAGCAACAGGTTCAAAATCCAGATGTCTCCCCAAAACATGTGGACACTAAGGGGCTGATTTATCAATGTTCAAAGTTGGGATTTAACAACAATTAGCGTTTTTTTGCACTGGAATGATAGCTTCAAATGCAATATTTATTAAGCTATGAAACTAATGTAAAACTTCGGCATCTTAACATTTGATAGATCATGTAGTAGTTAAGGGGACCTGTCCTAGGCAAAATATAAACTATTTATTCAATTCAAGTTTTTTTGAGCTTGTAAATGAACACATTTGAGGCATTTGAGTCAGATTTCTAGAAGCAGGAATGATAAATGGCAAAGGAGCAGCTATCGACATAAAACTCATGTATTGCTACTCTTCCTTGAAATCAGACTATTGTTAAGTCAATTTTTTTAATTTAATCCTTTTCATCTTAATATTTTTAGTTGGAGGAAGCTGGCCAGGTCTTCCTGCTGATGAAGAAAGATTACCGAATTTCTCGAAATGTTCGTCTTGCTTGGTTTCTTTCACATCTTCATCAGCCCATATTGCCTGTTCCAGAATCTGAATTGGTAGGTATGGAGAATGGTATGCAATGTTAGAGCTTGCCATTATTGTAGAATTGTGTTAAAAATGTGCTAATCTTTGCAACTTTCTTTTCAATAATTTTTAACATATATACTAATACAGAATATCAAAAAAGAGATGTACATATCAACATTTCAGGTTATCCACAAGACTGAAGGAAGAGAAGGAGAGGAAATAAAGGAGTGAAAAGTTTAGGGTTTAAGAAATGGGAAAGCAAGAATAATTTGGTTGATTAGCTAGTAAATAGATTTTAATTAAGTGGGACACATCAGGTGGAGATATACCATAGTTCCCAAAACTTTAAAAGTTCGGTGCGCTTCTACGGTAGTATGCTGGAAAGTTTTTCACTGACCAGGATCCATTGCAGTTTATGTTTAAAGTGAGAAATAGGAATGGTTGTAGCTTTCCAAATTTTCATAATAGTTATTTTGGCAACAATATGTTATTAAAATGTTCTTATGAGCTTTAGTATTCATTCTTTTTTTTTTATTCAGCAAAGCAGTTTGCAGGCTTTTCCTCAGTTTTATCTGGGTGATAGAGTAGTGGAAACTTGAGACCAGGAGTACTGAACTCTGGGCAACTCCACCATATATATCATACTGTACCCTCCTGGCTACAATGCCTAAAGTGTTTGCTAAATTGAGAGTTTATCTTATGCAGGAAGGATGGAAAAATATACCACATGAAGAGTACTCCAAAAGTGAGACATTCAGAAAACTATGGGAAGTGGCATCCCATATTTGGGACCAGGTGTTCTCTGTAAGGCACCTTCTCCCATGCTTTTATGTAGGACAGGGAGATCTCCTTCAGCATCCCAAGACGTAGTTGATCTAGACTGGAAATTAAACTTATAGACTATGGATATTTTATGCAAGCTGTCTCAAAGAAGGATTGGGTTATGGAACGGTTGTCCTTGTTGAAATTATGGGTAAAATGACTTTGTTGATAATATGGATAAGATCCTACGATTGCTGCCTTGTGATTCCATCAGAGACCAAAACTTTGAGCCAGACAGGAAGTAGAAATAGCAAATAAATCAGAACCCTTTACGTATCCACAAACTAAAGGCAATATGGGACAAGCCAGGAGAGAGAGGGGGGTGAACAGTAATAAATGGCAGTGCTGTTAAGGCAAGTGAAACAAGACTAGAAGATATTTGTATCTGTCCCAAATTACGAATGTTTTGACCAGAAAATTTATGTTTGAATAGTAATTTTTGTAAATGTATTGATTTCCCCTGTCCTGCCTGTGTTATTATAATTTTAAATATACAGATAGGCAAGAAGTTTTCCACAGTTTTTAAGCTGGCGGCTGTATAGTTTATCACCCTAAAGCATCTTAATGTTATTTGAAGGAGAATTGGAGGTATAATCACTGGAAGGTGCCTGAAGGCTAGGCACTCCCCAGTGATTATAAACCTTTGTCTCATACCCAGGTTCAGTGTTGCTTTTCACTCTAAACTGCGTCAGCCTGGGGTATTTCTTTTGGAATTCTTCTTTTGCGTCTTTTTTTTTTCTTCTCTGGACTCCAGAAAGGCTCGTGAGCAGTAGACTGAAAAAGCTGGCTTTCTGCATTTAAGTTCAGCTATTTGCACTGCTGCACATGTGCCAGTCCAGACTGAAGAGAAGGAAGGAAGCTAAAGATGATGGCAATGATGAGCTCCTACAGAAATACCCAGCATAGGATCACAAGCCCCATGTTTCAGTTAAATAATTATAATCCCTGGGGGTGCCTAACATTTTGGCATCTTTCCAGTGATTATACCTTGTACATAGTATAAAGTATATTTTCATGAATACAGTGAAAGAGGCTTTTTATGTGTATTTTACTTTGCATATACCTGTTTGTTTGTTTGTTTTTTTTTGCCAGACTTGATCATCTTTCTCTTGAGTATTTTGTAATGATTTTTTTCCATCCATTCTAATTTTAGAGCTTGCATGATAATGAACTAGAAGTAGTGAGCATTGTTTCTCATGGCTGGCAACCTGATGATCCTATTCAACCTGGTCCATTCCTTTTGGTGCCATCCACATCGGTCACTTTTCTGGCAAGACAGTATCGTTTTGTTATAGAGCTGGACCTCAGCCCTTCAACAGGAATTGTGGTAATTCACATTTTTCAATCTTTAATCCCGACAAACTGTGAGCAAGTAAATTGCTGTCCTAAAAGATTGAAATGCCTAAATAAAATGTTATCCACACTCACATGGATCTTTTTATACAGTGTTTATTCCTAGATGTTTAAAGCAGTGTTTATTCCTAAATGGGGAAACCTTTTAATTGTCTACCAGTAACGGTCATCCTCTGCGCTGTCGAGTGTCTGGCACAAGAGAAGACAGCAGACTCTTTCCTCACAGCTCTTAATATAAACTGTAATGACAATTTGCACAATTATTATTTTAACAAGAGTGGTTATTTAATATGTACAGAGCAGTGAACAAAATGGCAAAAACAGGCAAACTCCACCCTGTTTTTTGTAGTTTGCTCCCTGCTGTAAAAGGATTGACATGGGTCTCTCTGCTCTGTTCTGCTTGTCACTCCCCCCCATGAAGGCAGTCTTGCCTGTGTCTGACACCACTGAAAGGGCAGGAGCAGACATCCCCCTACCTGTCCCCTACATTGGGCATGTCAACATGCAATTTGTGTGGCTGCATTCTGTACCTTTCCAATACTGCACTCTCACCAGATTTCTTCTTACTGGACAGAGGTGCTCTTTGATTTAACACCAACAGGCATGTTTTTATATCCCTTAGTGCTTTGGCACATTTGTCCCCATTATTTGGAATTGACCCTCTAAGTTATGTCATCTGTGATATTAAATATTCCAAATTTTTGTTTGGTCCAAAATCTTGTATGCACGGGGCATCCCTGTGGTTCGGTAACATTTATTATGAATATACCCAAAATCTTTTTTTTTTTTTATTAATAGGATGACTCTACTGGTGAAATTATTTTTGACGAGATCTTTCACTCCTTATCACGTTGTCTTGTGGGCCTTCTGAGACCATTTAGGATTCCAGGATCCAACACACTTTTTCGTCCTGAAATATTTGTTACTATACAGGCATATTCTTCCATCATAGGACTTCAGAGCCATCAGGTAATACTTTTCACTTTATGGGATTCTGTCATGATTTTTATTGGGTACTCTCTATTTCTAAGTTATATTGTTTACAATACAAATAATTAACTCTACCTTATAAAACTTTATTCCGGAAGAAACAAATGTATGTAATTTTTGTGTGTAGGCAGCCATTTCAAGTCATTGTGCCTGTTCCTGTGCTTTCAGAAAGAGCCAGCACTTCACAATGGAACTGCATAAGCTATTGTTTTATTTGCAACTGAAGGAGTCACAGTTGGGCCAGGATGGTTTACTATCGAGTGCTATCCTCATGTTTGTCACTATGTGCATAGGCACATGGGAGCATTTTTAGCAATGTAGGTGTAAAGCTGGCCATAGACAATTAGATTATATGCCTTATAAAACAAACGTTCGGATAGCGTTTACAGCAATGCAGTAATCTTAAACAAACCGTTCACATGTAAATTGTAGGATTAAAGTACGAAAAATAACAAATCATACAATATTCTGACCATTTATTGACACTCAGAAATCATATAAAAGTTATGTCCGGGAACTAGTAGTCACTTGATGGATATTGTCAGGCAGTACATGCAAAGATCTTATTTTTATCTCCTATTGCTATGCTACAAAAATTAATTATGTATTTGTAGCCAACATACTGTCCAAAAAATCATACAAAACTTAGTTTCAAACGGTTATATCTGCACATCCATGACCAGCTTTAGGGACCTTTCCATTATCATTAACTTTCCATTGTTCTGTTGATAGGTTTCTGGTTTGGTAAGGGAGGAAGATTATACTTGCAGTGCAGTGGTAAAGAGTGACTTAAGTTTATCAGAGCACTAGTCACATGGCTGAGGGCACCTGGGAAATTAAGACCGTCTTTAGCTCCATGTCAATTTTCAAAATTAATATACCAAAATCTGGATTTCAGGGCAGGATTCTTGCTGGAGCAGTACTATTAAGGAAACAGTTGTGCAAAATAATTTTTTTTTCTAATATAGTTACTTAGCCAAACATTTAATTTATAAAGGCTGGAGTGAACAGATGTAGAACAGAACAGACTCTACTACAGTTCTCTAACTCCGAGTTAGTCTTTAAGTGACTTTAAAGGGGCCAGCATGAGACATTACTGACCCTTGGCATGCAGGTCAGATTCAAAATCAAACTTTTATGTCGCTTGTGACTTGGGGGTCCGTTTACTAAAGTGCAATAAATTTGACCATAATTTTAAATTTGACCACATTTTATCGCTGAGAATATTTTTCCGCCAGAATATTCGCAGCGACTAAGTTTACTAAACAGCGATGTGCTCAGACGTCATTGCGATCACTTGCGGTAACGACGTTAGCGAACCAGCTTACGTTAGCAGTAATTTTAGCGAGTTGCGAATTTTCCGGCGACAAATTAGGTTTGCATATATTTATTCTAGAAAATAGTCTTGTTTTATGCGTTAATAATGGCGTTAATTATGGCAATTTTTACTGTGACATTTATGGCCAGAAATGCATCTTCAAAACTCATAAACTTTATTGACTGATGATTATACCGTTCAACAACATTACCAGAGTGACACCAATCAAACATGTATGTATCATATAAACCCATACTTCATCCATCCAGTCACTCACCCTTCTGCCAATAGAATCCTATGAACAAGAAATCATACCAGTTATCTCTTTGAACCATTTAAATGCACAGTTTAATGAGAATTAAACTCCCATTGAGAATTTTGTGGGCAAAAAATAAGTTGCCACTATATAGATGACGGTAAAATTTTGCGAATATTCTGGCGTTAATTTTGTCTTTTACACATTTCACTGTTTAGTAAACCAGGCGTTAATGTGTACGTAGCATTATTTTCAGCAGATGCGATAACTGGCGAACACATATTCTTGCGCAAGAAAATTTGCAAATTTATATTTACTGCAGGTTAATAAACGCGCAAAAACATATTCTGCGTTAAATTTGTCTATATTTTGTGCGCAAAGTTTTACGGCACTTTAGTAAACGGACCCCTTGGTTACTTGGACTTGGTGGAAACCAAGCTAGCTGCAAAGCAGGAAGTAGTGTTCTGGCTATTATGACTATTTATCCAGGTCATGGTATATCTAATATACGTAATTCTAAAACAACTGGACTTGCTGAGTAATTATTGAAGACGTTTCACTACTCATCCGAGCAGCTTCTTCAGTTCAACGGACTGGTATGGGAAGTTCTCATCATATAAACTCTTCCACTAACCCAATCACAATAGCACATTGTAACTCTTCAAAGAGGTGACATCTGCATTTGATTCTGTGTAGTTACTGTGATGGGATTACCAATGTGTCATGCAAATCGTAGACACAGGTGTTACTTCTGAGAGTTGCATGAATGGATGTGTGACGTGTTCAGAAACTGCTTGGGTACCGATGTGAGAACAGCATTGTATGTAGCAGACAGCTGGTGTCGAAGGCCCCCACCTCTGTTCAGGGATGGTTTCTATACCTTGACATGAATCGCTTCTTTCACGCCTTTTTCAAACCAGCGGTCTTCTTTATCCAAGATTTGGACCTTGCTATCTTCAAAGTAGTGGCCCTTGTCTTTTAGGTGTAGAAAGACAGCGGAGCCTTGCCCTGTAGAGTTTGCCCTCCTATGCTGAACCATTCGCTTGGTGAGCAGCTGTTTTATCTCCCCAATGTATAGATCTGTGCACTTCTCGCTACACTGGACTGCGTATACCACATTGCTTTGTTTTTCTTTTGGTGTCGGATCCTTTGGGTGTACCAGTTTTTGTCTCAGTGTGTTGCTAGGTTTGAAAAACACAGGGACGTGGTGTTTGTTGAAAATCCTCCTCAGTTTCTCTGACACTCCAGCTACATATGGGATGACTATGTTTCGCCTACTATGTGTCTCCAGGAGCTTACTTCTTTTGGTGTTCCTGTTGGGCTTGGTTGCTGCTGTTTTGACAAAGGCCCAGTCTGGGTAGCCACAAGCTTTCAACGCTCCTCTGAGATGTTTTTGCTCTTTGTCTTTGAACTCTGTATCAGTTGCCACACATTCCGCCCTGTCGTGCATAGTTCTGATGACACCCAGTTTGTGTTCTAGCGGATGGTGGGAATCGAACAACAGATATTCATCCATATGAGTCTTGTCTGTATACTTCTGTTTTCCTGGATGCATATCAAACAGTCCAAAAAGGCAAGTTTGTTCTCATGGACATCTTCCCTTGTGAACTTGATGTTCTTGTCCACTGAGTTAATGTGTTCTGTAAAGGCCGCTACTTCATTGGATCTGATTTTTACCCAAGTGTCATCCACATACCTGAACCAGTGACTCGGTGTTGTTCCCTGTAATGTAAGTAAGGCCCTCCTTTCCACTTCGGTACCCAAGCGGTTTCAGAACACATTCACACATCCATTCATGCGACTCTCACAAGTAGCACCTGTGTCTAGGAGTTGCATGACACATTGGTAATCCCATCACAGTAACTACACAGAATCAAATTCAGATGTCACCTCTTTGAAGAGTTACAATGTGCTATTGTGATTGGATTCGTGGAAGAGTTTATATGACGAGAACTTCCCATACCAGTCAATTGAACTAAAGAAGCTACTCGGATGAGTAGTGAAACGTCTTCAATAATTACTCAGCAAGTCCAGTTGTTTTAGAATTACGTATATTAGATATTCTGGCTATTATGTTAGGCATCCAGTCATTCCACATTTTTGGCTAACTATATTGAAAACAGATTTTATTTTGCACAGCCTATCTTTTTACCCAATTTAAAATTTTATACTGAACAATTCCTGTAACCAATGTATTTTGGAAAAAAATATTTCCTTTGACAGAATCCCTTTAATGATTATTTTTTTAATGATTATTTTAATCAGTCAAAAAACATCATTTTCAGTTACTGTTGATGGTTTCAAGTGGTATTCAGTCTACTGGCTGTAGGAATTTTTGACAAGCTTTCATAAATTGGATGTACTGAAACATGCTTTTGACTTTCTTTTTCTCAGGTACTGGTTCAGGGCTGTCAACTAGAAGAACAGAAGTTACAGAAATTTCTTCAGCAGGTCTACCATCAGCTGGGGGCATTTGAGAATAAAGTTGCAGAGATACTACAGCAGCAGCATCGGTCACTTACTCAGGTAACAAATTTAATGGTATAGTGAATATACAGGACTAAATTAAAACTGAGCTGTTTGTGCTCCGTGTTGTACTTCACACAGCTAAAGAACCATTGCTAGATCACAATATACTTTTTGGACACCTCTGTTCTATGATAACCCAGTAGCGAGAAATGCTTCAATAGCGATGCTTGCCACACTTCTAGTACAATACCTTGTGTTGTTGCCCTGCATGTTCTGTTTTATGCATAGTCTCTGTGCTGCTTTTATACAATTTATAGCCACACTTTATGGCCAAAAGAATGTTTGGACCCCTTCTAAAATCACATAGAAGATCCACTTTTAGATTACTTATTGTAATAATGTATCTGGAAATGCCATAACTAAAAACGCTTAGATGTCATGTTCATGAAAGCCAGCAACAAGCTGAACATCACCATGTCGGGGGTGGTATAAAGGCTGTTGATGTTGTACTTGAAAGTAGTGCTAACAAATACTTTGGAGTTATGAATCTCCATACCAAAATTTGAAAGGCTAGTCTGGTTTAGAGGGATGCCAGGACAGCAGTACCTGTCTCATTGTGTAATGCTACCGGTAAAGATTAGTGGAAGCACAATATTTGCTTGAAGCTATTTTTCATGTACTATTCTAGACCCCTTGGTTCTAGTAAACCTCTAACATACAGCAATTTCGCCACAATAATGCCACAAGCAAAAAATTAGGTCCATACAGAATCGGCTGGTTGAGATGGGAGTGGAAAAAAATTGCCTGGCCAGAGCCGAGTCCCTGAAGGATGATTGTAAGACCAGGTCTTCTCATCAGTGCCCAACCTCAATAATCCACCTGGCTTTGCAGCTACATTGATGGGTAGCTACACTTTTGAAACTGTCCCTTACACTCAAGAAATCGCCTGTCATTGCTGGTGCTTTCTTGACAGCTAAATATGCTTCAAAAAAAGTAGCATAAAGTGTGTTGAGTGTCAATCACTTGTTAAAATAGAAAATGCAAAGTAATTGCAGGGTAAGAGGGCCAATTTGATTCTATAAAGGCTGGAGTGAGAAGATGTCTAACAGAACAGAATACAAGTTCCTGCTTTTCAACTCTCTGAGTTAGTCAGAGACTTGAATGGGGTCCACATGGGACAAAACTGTTCAGTGAGTTTGCAATTGATCCTTAGCATGCAGCTCAGATTCAAAAGCAGTTATTACCCGCGTGGCCCCCCACAAGTCTCTGATTGGTTACAGCCTAGTAACCAAGCAGTGGAAACCAAGTGAGCTGCAAAGCATGGCGTTTTTACCTAACTTACTATATGAGAAACATTTTTTATTTTTTATTTTGAACAATTCCTTTAATGTTACAGCATCTATTGGAAAGATTAGAGAGTGTCTCAAGTGCCTGCATACTTTTGATAATAAAGTGTAGGAGAATCCAGGAACTTGTAATAAGAAATGCTGATTTCTTTTTTTTCTCAACAGGCAATGCATTTTTCATTAATGCTTTCTTTATACTTTATAACAACTTAATGCAATCTATTAAAAAAAAAACATTATGTAACACATTTTCATGAGAACACGTTGAAATGCTGTCTTATTTTTTGGTATTTTTACAAAAGCAGTTTTCCATGAACTAGATGCTTTTTGGGGCTTGCTAAAAGATTAAAATTTTAAAGGACAAGAATGTGTAAAATAGAATAAGGCTAGAAATGCTGTTTTTGTATACTAAACATAAACATACTGCACCACAAAAGCCTAATCAAACAAATGATGTATGCTTTCAAAGTTGGGCACAGGAGGCTGTCATCTTGTAACTTTGTTAAACATCTTTCCAAGACCAAGACTGCGCACATGTTCAGTGTGGTTTGGGCTGCTTAGGGATCATCATAAATGATCAAAACAGGGAAACAAACAAAGCTATTTGAGTTCTGCGTGGTTGGGAAGTAAGGCGGGGCCTCCCCTGCTGTGCATAAGTTGGATTGTTTCCCTGAGTACCTGGAAATAACTGATAGCTCACGTGTGGTGTCTACATTTTGGGGCCTCTATATGCCACATACTTGGGTACACCAATACATATTGAGCATCAAAATGTTCATTGGACTCCTGGCAATCATATTTATACACTGGTACCTAATGATATGTGAGCGATACGATGCTGTAGATTGGAAGCACTGAGGTAATTTTTCAAAAAATTCACCAATTTCTATAAAAATGTATAATTGTAGGATAGAATTGCAACTTGGTAGTTTGGCGTACAGAGATATATTTACCCATTTTTGATTCTCCAGGATCTGTTCTTTCTAATAATGGGTAGTTTTCTAGGGTAAACCTACTGTTAGTGGAATGCTTGACCTTGAAATCAGAAGTATGCCGTTTTGTGGAGCGGGGTTTTGGAAATTAGGTAGTGTACTGCTTAGAGATTTTGAAATATAAAAGTGAGAAATCTTCATAAAACGATATATATCTGGTATTTCCGTGTTCGGGACACTGAACTTTCTAATTCTGCTGTGTTCTCGTTCATAAAATAAATTATGTTTCTGATAGATGCGTTTGTATCACGCAAAACTGTTTTTTTTTGGGGTTTTTTTTATACACTTAGAAGCCCATATCTTTTTACAGGAGTGGAATTACCCCAAAATCCTAGCATATTTTGAAAGCTCAGATTATCCCCAAAAAAACCCCGATATATTCTTTTCTTGGATAAACTAAAAGACCCCCCCCCCCAGGAAAGGCCCTTAAAGTGAAAGAGTACAAAATATTTAAAAACTGCATGACAGTAGATGTTCGCATTTAGGACAAAATGGCTGGCGGCGAAAGGGTTAAAATAAATTTTTTAATCATATTATTTATTTGTTCATCTTTTTGTTGTGGTAGGGAATTTTCTCTGGGAATTTATTTATTACAAAATATTTTACAGTACATTTTTTATGAACATACCATGTTTTGTATCTTTTTTTAGGAGTGCCTTCTTCCATATGGAAATCAGTCTGGACGTAAAATTGGGGTTTCCATGGTTACAGCCGATATTGGACTGGTTAGCATGATAAGACAAGGGATCCTAGCGCTTCAGTTATTACCAGCAAACTCTAGTGCAGGTGAACAAATTTTGTTCCCAAAATTTATTTCACAAGGTTATGCGCACACTGGTAATTCGCCAGATGCTAGTTTAATTATTCTAACTACACTAAATTAGTGACATCTTGATATGTTCATTTACTTTATTGTGTATATGTCCCCATACCAATGTTTAGGCAGCTAATCTTGCACATCAGTGTGTATAAATATTGCTGTTAATTCACAGGAATTATTGTTATAACTGATGGAGTAACCAGTGTCCCAGATGTTGCAGTATGTGAGACATTGTTAAACCAGCTACGCAGCAGTACCATCGCATGTTCTTTTGTGCAGGTAAAGACCACAAGTTTGACATGCAGCATTCACTTTTATTTTGACACAAGACTGGTTGAAAAGTTATAGAATTACTATCTTATTTGCCAGGCATTGTCTAGGAAATGTGATGTTACTGGTTTAAAATAATATAATTTGAAAAAAATATAGCACTTTTCCATGCAAACTCTTTTTTTTTTTTTTTTTTTTTTGTTCTTGTAGATTTGTAGAAGTAATGGGTGCCATGGTACATGGCAGTATTAATACATCGCTCTTGTTGCAGACTTTTAAGATTTTTGCTTCAATAACATAATGCTAAGTTACATAAATTGAATTCTTTTTAATTCTATTGATATTGAATCTGTGCTCTGTTGTTCTGTACACTCAAAATCTGTAATACATGTTTAGCGTTTGCAGAATTTCATAACATTTTATGTAGAGTGATTGGTAAGTTAGGTAGGCAGGTTTGTACATTGTCAGGCAAATGGACCTCAAAACTTTGGTATCTTTGGAAACACCTAAGTATTTGTTTGCTCCTTTGTGCCAGTGTGCTGATCAGTAGTTCTTTGATACTTAAATTAGCCTTATGGGTAGGATAAAGGGGCTGCTGAATAGCTCAGCTGAAAAAGGTTTCTGCACCAACGTTCATCAGAAAAAATTTTTTATTTTATGGCATATGAATTTTGTTTAACATCAATGTAATTGGCTTTTTGTTATTGCAGGTTGGTGGGGTGTACTCCTATGATTGCAGCTTTGGTTATGTTCCGAATGTTGAGCTGATGAAATTTATTGCTATGGCAACCTTTGGCTCATATTTGTCTTCCTGCCCTGAACTAGAGGCAGGAGTCTTGGACATGAATGTTTACCATAAAGCTTTCCTTCTGTACTCTTTTCTGCGAACAGGGGATGCACTGAATCCTGACTATTACTGTGGTGAGTACATGATTATGATTACAAGTCACATGTAAAAAAAATTATATTTAGATATCATCCATCACTTCTTTAATTGGGTTTGGTGTGGTAAAAATTGCCTAAAGATATATTGCAACTTTAGTTTTTTCCCTATATTATATATAATATAATCTTCTGTTTAAGTCGTTATAAAAGATGAATGTAGCATAAATATTCTTCAGAGTTCATCATAAGTATCATATTTAATTGTTTTATGTGTTGGCAGGTTCTCAACACAAACTGTTTAATGAGCATCTGGTCTCGGCAAGCAGTAATCCTGCTTTAGCTCTTCGGCGCCGGAAACATGTTGAGAAGGAGTTGCACGCTGACCTTGTGAGTGTGGTGTCTGTGAGGCTCAGAGAAGGATACAACATCCGTGAGATTCGCATAACTAAAGGTCTTGACATATTTAGCCATGTTTCTGCTGTTAGACTGTCTATTAAAATTGTACAATAAGTGCATTTTATGAGAAAACTTAACAAAATGTTTCAGCTTATTGTACATGGCAGAATATTTTTTTGACTTATAGGTTTGACTTTGACAAACATGCAGTACTTGCTAAATTGCACAAATTTTGTTGCCGCTAGCAAGTAGCAACAAATCAGCAATTACTTTTGCACAAGTCTATTTCAAGTTGAAAAATAACAGCAAAGTCCTGATTACTTGCTATTAGCAACTGCACTTGTTTAAGATAGCACCTGTTAGATAAAGAGCTCTATACTTTAAATATATTTGGTCAAACTGTCAGAGCTCTAAATTAATCTGCATTTAAATGTTGATGCAAATTTGGTTGGATGTGCTGATCACTTACTGCAGTGCATTCTGTGGCTGCTTATACCTCTCTTGAACTTCCTCTTGAAAGTTTTAAATGTTGCATAGTCCTTTAAATTAGAATACAAGTAAAAAATACAGTTTCTGAAACACTCCTGAGTGCTGTGTTTTCAAAAATCTTGAGTGAAAATATTTCAATACAAATGTGTTAAAAGATGAACATTTTAAAAAATCAGACTCCTTGATGAAATCAAGAATGAGTAAAAATCAAAAATGGATGGATTATTTTAAGTATTGCAATAATTGATAAAAAATAAGGTGACTGCAGTTTAGCTTCTGTGTTTTTCTACTGTTTTTTTTTTTTTTTACAGTGGTTTTCTTTATTACTACCTCCTAACTGGTTATTATGCAACACTAATGAAATAGGAATGTGTGGCAATATCAAAGATTCATCTCAAATGAAAAAGCTGCCTATATGCTGCAAGATTGAGTAATTCACCCTGAACCTTAAACCTGCAACTGAAGATATTTTCTGTTAAAATTTTCAGTCTGGGTCAACCAATGTAAATAGATAAATATTTCTGCTCACATGGTTCAATTTTTATACTTAACCATGTATTTCCAAAGCATTCTTTGTGATATGAAATCAAGTTTTTATTACTATTCTATTGTAGAACAGTTTTTTTTTTATGTGTTGACAGTTGAGTGGTTGAAAGCTAATAAACAAGTCTCCAACATCCATGTTATTGTTCCAGAGAGCTTTTTTTATTCAATCATGCAGGCCTAGTTTACGTAATTTGCTCACAACCCTATGTTTGTTTGTTGGGGTACCTGTAAAAAACACAAGTCAGGGATTCCTTGGTCAGTACACCTGGACTAGTGGCAGCAGAACCATTCTTGCATATCACAGGGCTTCTTTATTAAAGGAAAATACACAGCAGGCCCATACACAACCACCTCACAGCTTGTTTTCTAAAATAAACCTATGTTTAAAATGAATCAGAAAGTCTAGTTGTTGTGTCATGACTGTAACTACAGGTATGGGATCAGTTATGCGAAAACCCTTTATCCAGAAACCTCTGAATTATGGCAAGGCCGTCTACCAAAGACTTAATTTTATCCAAATAATTAATTTTTTTTTTTTTTAATATTCCTTTTTCTTTGTAATGATAAAACAGTACGTTGTACTCCTTCCAAACTAAGATATAATTCTTCATGGAAGCTAAACAATCCTATAATATTTAATTGATTTTCTAGTAGACTTAAGGTATGAAGAGCCAAATTACAGAAAGAGCCATTGTGCGGAAAACCCCAGGTCCTGTGCATTCTGAATAACAGGTCCCATATATGTACAATGAAGTTCAGTCTTTGTTCACATTCTGGAGGTTAGAGGGATGCTGGAATCTATGGTGAGGTTTTATTGAGCTTATAACTGAAGTTCCTGGCAACATCGGAAGTCGCCTTTTTTCATTTGCAAAAACTTGGACTGATTTTCTCTGCTTTGCTGGTTTACATTCTGAAGCACTGTGAAAAAAAGCATCTTTATGTCAAACTGGGGCCCATGCGAAGGGTCAAATGAAGAAATTCAATGAATTTCAGAGCAACATAACTGGCCCTAAGCCTTTATTTATTTAAGATATAAATTATAAAAAAATTCTAACCTGTACTCATCCACACAGGACAGCAAGTTCACAGGATTTCCTCAGCAAAGCGAGATATGTGACAATAGATACTATACTCATGTGGTGATATGTAAAAAGCTAGATTTATGCTAGTCTGAAGGCAAATTTTTTGTTTACTTTAAAAGGTATGCTGGAGGTGAAGTTGGTTCTTTTGTGGAAACATAACATGCGTGTTGAGTACCTAGCAGCAGCTTCATGGCCCCTGGATGCATCCAAGCGCATCACATTGGTAGAGGTTGTGATGGAAGGAAGTTATGATATACTTCACGATATCAGCTGTACGCTGAAGAAGCCCATCACCAGCATGTATCGGACTAGCGTCATCAGGCGCTTTTGGAATACTCTTCAGAGGTAAACTGTATACTTGTTAACAGATTTTGTGAGAGATGTTCTCTCTTTATTCAAATTTTATGAAAAATTTACAGCATTGTCATTAGGGATCATGTTAAATTTGTTTATAGCTATTGTGATTTGACTGGCAAAACAATAAATGTACAATGTAAAACAAACCATACTTGCCCCTTAATAGTTTGTCATTGAGTCTTTTTATAGAGGCAGCATTTTGACACAAGCAATATTTCTATAGTTTAATGGCAAAAGAACATGTCTGCACAATAGGATGTTTAGTTTTTTTTTATTTAGGAATCCTATCTAAATTGCTCTAAACCAGTGATCCCCCAACCAGTTGCTCATGAGCAACAAACAGCTCACCATCCCCTTGGATGTTGCTCGCAGTGGCTTCAAAGCAGGTGTTTGATTTTGAATTCCTGGCTTGGAAGCAAGTTTTAGTTGTATAAAAACAGGTGTACTGCCAAACAGAGCCTCCTTTAGTCTGTCAGTCCACAGATGGGCTACCAAATGGCCAATCACTGCACTTATTTGGCATCCCAATGGACTATTTTCATGCTTGTGTTGCTCCCCAACACTTTTTTTTACATCTAAATGTTGCTCATGGGTAAAAAAAAGGTTGGGGATCCCTGGTCTAAACATTATCTGTTTTGCTTTGTTAGGCAGCAGGATTATAAACTAGAAAATTCTGGTGCATCCACTTGTATTTGGTTTGCAGTGCAGTGTATAAAACAGATACAGTGAATAAAATGTGTTAAACGAATTAAGTATAAGCCAGGAAGTATTTTGGTCAATTCTAGTCTATTTTATCTATCTATACACTTATCAACTGTGTGGGTCCAATGTTGAGTTATGATTCACTAATAAATCATATACTTTTTGGATGATCAAGACAAATCCAAACACTTGTTTTACTTTAGAACAGATGTTTCTCTATTGTTTTATCTTTCTTTGTTGTTTTGTAAATGGGATAAGGGGACAGGGAGGGAGTCCACGTTTGCACAAAGAAACAGTCATTCCACTACATACCATGAATCAAAAAGCGTAAACAGCAAGTTATTGATATAGATTATATAGTTCTTATATATATCTAGCATATTTCCTTCATATTCTCTGTGTCTTTTCTTTGTGGGTTATTGTTGGGAATGTATTGGGTAGTATCTGTACATCTCACTTACATCTCTTATGTAAGATTTATTATTTCCTGTAGTTTTGTTAGCTCTACCAAATAAACCCATTTGTATTTCTAATTTTCTTCTTATTTTTATTTACTTGTTTTGCAGTATTAGTCAGACAGATCAAATGCTGGTTCACCTAAAGTCATTTGACAGTGTGCCTGAACACTTCAAGATCCCTGAGAGCACCAAAAATGGAGTCCCTCTCTTTTACATTCCTCCAGGATCTACAACCCCTGTAAGCAGTCAGGTTTCAGTCGATAATCTGCAGTGATTTTAGTGGTCAGCATAATTAATTTATTCTCATTCCTGCTTTGATTGCAGGTGTTATCTCTGCAGCACAATGGTTCTGATTCCAGCCATTCCCAGTTTGCTGCCTATTGGAAACCAATCCTATCAATGGATGCCAACTTCTGGCAACGCTGGTTGCATGTGCATCGTATTGTGTTGCTTCTCGAGCATGACATGTAAGCAAAAGACTTTGGAACTTGCAGATCAACAATAATATTAATATGTTATCTTGCCTAATTGCACTGATACTCAAATTGACTACTTATATCCCCATAAAATAGATATGGGGCGACCAATTAGTGAATGTCACATATTTTTGACATACAGGATCGATAAAAAAGTGTACCTTATGCAGAACAATGGGGTTCATATTTTGCAGTGGCCACAGATTTTTAAAAGTAGACACAAAAGTTTGCCAAACTTGCCATTTTGATTACAGTTGGCTTAAAATAGTATAACATTTAACCTGCCACTGTTGGAAACCTCTTGTTCCTTTTCACCTTTAGTTCAACGCTGTAAACTCTTGATGTGGTCACCATGTAACACGTTAACTGTTGTGGCAAACATCATTCCCCTTTCCATGAGTACACTTGCAAAATCTAGTGCCATTCACCAAACAGATTTGTGAAGGAAACACTTGCATGCAAATTTAAGAACCAGTAAGTCCACCTAAGCTTGAGTTGTATTTTGGTTAACAGTCTCTTTATTTTATCTTTGTAATGTTTTACAAGTGTTGCCTTGTTTGTGTTTTGTGGAAAAATCACATTCATTTATGTGTTACAGGCCTCTTCCAAAACACATTCACACTCCTGGAAATAATGGGAGATATAGTACTGTTTTGTGCCGTATCTCTCACACTGCCCTCACTTCCCTTCTGCGAGACTGGAGCAGCTTTGTGCTTGTGGAGGGATATTCATACGTCAAATTGATGCTCAGGTAAGTCTTCTTTAGATTATAAGCAAGGTAAGCATTTCTTGCACCTCCAAAACAAATTTTTAATATTAGCAATGTTTGCTTGTTTTTGTATATCTTGTAGGTAAATTTACATTTATTATTCTAGGCATGTTTTGTATTTAGGCACAGAGATTTTAATGCTTTGAAATGTGGACACAGTATAACTCCATTGCTTGACTCAACCATCAGATGCACTAATATCACACTGTAAACATAAATGTAAACAACTGAGGGAAGTTGAAAATGAAATTGCTGTAGTGTTTTGTCTTTGTGAGTGTGTGATCATGTAAGCCATTACTGCCAACAGATAGACCCTTAGGGTAAGGACACACGAGGCGATTTATCTCCAGCGTTTTTAAAAAGCAAATCGCGGCGACATGTCGCTCGTTTTGTCTCAGCACAAAACCATATGAAAGACGCCAGCTACTGTGCACACAGCGCGTTTGTGAATCGCCTGTAGCTCCAAAACGCACTGAGACCCTTTTCAGAGCGATTCATCAGAAATAGCATGTACTTAGAAAAGCACTGAAATCTCCTAGACACGCACACACATACAGATAAGTAGCAGCGATTGTATTCAAATTACACTGCGCAATGACGCAAGAACGTAAAGGCGCAGGAATACAAAGACGCTAGGTTACAGCGGGAAGCACAAACGCTCGAGGAGAGACGCCGAGACAACACGCCGAACAAAACTCGGACGAAAACACGCTGGAAAATGCCTTTTTTGAAGCACTTTTTTGATAGACAGGCTAATTGAGCTGGTTGAGGAACGCCGAGAGCACGTGGGTGGAGCACGTACCGCACAGAGCAATGGGATACAAATCGCTCTGTGCAAATTGTCGCTGGGAATCGCCTGTTCGAAAAAGACGATCGCCTTGTCGCCGCGATTTGCTTTTTAAAACGCTGGCGACAAAACGCCTCGTGTGTCCTTACCCTTAAAGCATAAAGAGGGTTGCATGTGGTGCAGGCCATTGTGTATCTGAATAAAGGACTCTTAGACAATTTTTTTTATTATCATGCTCTGTAAAAATGTAGTGACCAAATACACAGTGGCAAACTACTGGGGGAACAGAGGGCACATTTGGGGCGCCAGCAGTTTGTGCGAGTGGTTAGGCACTTAAACGATTCTGGAAGCAGGTGGTTGGACCCAGCTGCACAGTCTGCTCCCAGGACCGCCCTCCAAAGTTACCTTACTGCAAATACACTGCACAATGATCACCCGGACACACGATCACCCGGACACCATAGTGTAAAAAAACTGTACTTTTATCAAGCTGTGTATAAATAATTTGGTGTAAATGTTTTCTGTGTAAAATTCTGGTGTACAATTCTGGTGTAAAAAGCAGCAGCTGCTTGAAAATTCCATGTAAAAACAGTGTCAGAGTCTGATGCAATTTTGAGGATCTGGCTTCAGAGTTTGGAGGTGCCTTTAATGCACCTACTCCAAAAATGACAAGCACTGAAAATAATCCAATCAGATTTAAGCAGAAGCAGTTCAGTTTCTAAGAACAATACTAAATTTGGATTGTATTTAACAGCCATTCTACAGCTATATGCTAGGTTCCACTAACTAATATATAAGTTGTTTTAGGTTTTCCAATTGTTTTTGGTATTTCAATTTTTTTTTTACTTTGATTTTGGTTTAGAATTACCAAAGGATGTGTTTTATAGTTTTGAGCTTTGGCAATGATAAATTGCCTTGTATGTTCAATCAACATGGAAATACATCAGTATATTAAAGTAACAGTAAATCCAAATATTAAATCTTTTTAAAGTAATTAACATATAATATACTGTTGGCATACACTGGTAGAAGTTGTGTGTTTTGCAACGATTATATAACAAATAACAGAAAAAAACACTATTTTATTAGACATGGCTTATCTGTTATGTGATATTTAACCTGTGCCTTCTCTCCTTTTTTCCAGCTACAAGTGCTGCCCCTATGGCAGCACAGCAGTTTGTTTATATAAGCTATAGTATAATTTTTGAAGCAAACACAGAACTTTTACCAGTGCAACGAAACAGCACATTTTCCGGTTTTGTTATTACTGTTCCTTTAAAAACAGAGAAGTCAGATTTGGAGTCAGAGTTTAAGTGTTTATATACTGACTCCATAGACCTGTATAAAAAAAGTGATTCTCCTGCAAAAAATGCTTTTTTTTTTTTTACAATATATTTTAGAGCAGGAAATTACTTGCTACTTAATTTTTCCCATTGATTCAAAAGGGTTACACCGTAAACATAATGTAAATTAACCTTATGCAATACTGCTATTGGGCATTGTAGAAGAAACTACACAGCACTATAAACTGCATTTTTTTTTAATGTTTTTACGTGCATCATTAATTTTTAAACAAGTACAATTTTTAAATGGACCTGTAACCCAGACATAAAAGCTGCATAATAAAATCATAAAATATGAAACCCAGATTCTTTTTGCATTACAACATCCATATCTGTTCTAAAAGGTTTCACATATTGCTTACTCCACCTTTATGCCTAAGGCATAGAGGTGGGACAGGCAATTACCTTCATTTATCATTTTGCACTTCCAAAAAGTCATTGAATTCTTCCCCCCTCCCTTTGCACCATCTATTAGTGTAGCCAGTGCATGGGCATATTCATGGCGTTTACCCCATTATAGGTTGACTTCTCCTTTAAAGGAAAACTAAAGCCCAAAATGAATACTTGAGCAGCAGATAGTTTATATTAAATTAAGTGGCATGTTAAAGAATCAAACTGGTATATGTATTTAAGTAAATATGGTCCTTTTACATCTCTTGCCTTGAACCACCATTTTGTGATGGTCTGTGTGTTTTCTATTTATAAAGGTACTACTAAAAAAGTATATTATTATGAAAATGGTTTATTTACATGAAGCAGGGTTTTACATATGAGTTTTTATGCAATATCCTTTTACAGAGACCTATATTGTTTGAGGGGTATAGTTTTCCTTTAATACAGAGAGATTATCTGTGTCCTTATAACCTTATCATCTGCCTTACAAGCTCAGACATGGAATAGCTTAATTCAACCTGTTTCGCTCAAGTTATAACAAAAATATAGATCTCTGATGATTATAACCATAATTGCAAAGTATGTTCAGCACAAAGGCTATTTATTAGCACATGTTGTTCAAAGGGTATGCTACCCCTTTAACATTTTGTTTCTTTAAGCTTTATCAGCATTAATTTAATTTTTTTTTTATTTAAATGACTGCTACAACCTACTTATGTTACCCAGATGAAAGTAAATAATACATTCTACATATCTAGAAAACATGCACTACTATATTTGTGTATTACTTCAGAATCTCATGCAGGGTTCCAATCTGTTTTTGCTTTTTTTTCGCAGTGATGTAAATCATACACCATCCTCATTTTGCGTAGTCCGGATAATTTGGAAAGCCCCCTGCATGGTTCTCCGACTGGGATTTCCACTAGGAACCCCAGCAAACAGCAGAAACCAGGTACATTAAAAACCATAAACCATTGCTATTAATCTATAGATGGCAATCAACCATGGTCAGTTGTATTTGTAGCTTTACTCTAAATAGCACTTACAATATGGCAATATGGCAAGAGCTTACCAGGCATATAACAAGTATCCCTTGCACTTAATAGATTTCCTTTTTCAGATAGTGGAAGAGCTGAGGAGCTGGATCCTTCAGCTTCGTTTTCCACACAGAGTGCAGAGTAAAGAAACTACGCCACGAGTAAAAAGGAAAATGTTTGGAATCAGCTCTCCATCCAAGTCCCCACCACCACTATTGCCATCCCCTGCTTTTTCTGACCGGTCCTGCCTTGTACTTTTGCACAAGCCTCTAGAGAAGCTGCTTATCAAGTAAGTACTTTAGGGCTGTCGGCTCTATTTTGCCAGGGACAAGGTGTGATGTCAAGCCAGGTTAAAGGTTTTTAGAAGTTTGTGGATGGAAATATCAAGACCTTCCTAATATTACACACTCACTTGAGGGTATTAAATAACTGAGCGTGTCAAAAACATGCCTATCTGACTTGCAATGACTACATACATAGCTGATGCAGCAGAACATTTCACTGTCCCTCTTTGTAGTAGCTACATGTGCATGCCACTTAGGCCTGTGCCACCTACAAATAACTGACATTAATTTTTTTAAGGTAAAGCTATGCGATTTCCAAAAGGTTGCTTACCTTTTAACAGTGGTAATGTGTTGTTATCCCTAATAGCATATATAATAACATATATATGCACAGATTTATCAAAAATCTATAGTACCAGAGGCAAAATATTTATGTTGCCTAACTGAGCTATTATACCAATACCACCAGCTGTCAGCATGAAAGCAAATACCACCTAACAGCAATTAAATCATGATCAATATTCAACCCAATGTACCATATTCAAAATCCATCAGGATTAACTTTTCCTGAGTATGTAACCTGTTCATTAAAACAGATGAGAGAAACCTTTAATCTATATTAGAGACAAAAGCTATAGAATGAAGAATGGTTTATACTCTCTCTTCCTCAGCTCCGTTGATCTGCACTTGAAAGTATAGTCTCTGCACCATACTCCTGCACTTAAGTGGACATTGGAAACTTCAAAGTAGACATTTTCAGGCCGACTTCCACTTCTCTACAAGTGGCTTCATGCAAGCGGATGCTGTACTTTTAAGTGGATATGCTTCTCTCAGTCTGCAAAAAAAAAAAAAATAGACAAAGAAATCAAGCCAATGCTCTGTGTGCCCTCAGCCTTAGAACGTTTTAGTTCAGCCAGACCTGCTGCTAATTGAGTATGCTAAACTGGCATTTTTACTTATCAGCCCTGTATTGTGACTTTTGTGTGTTATATATGCAGTATATTGTGAGTTTGTCCCTAAGCTCAGGTAACAGACATCAGGACAGAGTATGTGCTTTGAATCAGAAGAAAGGAAGATGGGGAGCTACTGGGGGCATCTTTGGATTGACAGACCTTCTCTGCTAAAGGACTGTGTCTGCCTTGGGCAGGTACAGAACCTCAAAACATAGTGGGCAGCATTTCTACCCTACTTGTTTGTTAAAGGAAAACTATACCCCCGAACAATGTAGGTCTCTATAAAAAGCTATTGCATAAAACAACTCATGTAAAACCCTACTTCATGTAAATAAACCATTTACTCTCTCATCTCAGGGGGACAAAGGCACTGTAGGGTTTTACTTCACCTTCCGGGAGGAAAGGACACTAAAAGCAAAAAATTTTGACAGCCATCCCAGGGGTCCTGGCCACCGGTCCCAGCGGACTACACCCCTTCCGGGAGGCTGTCCCACCCCAGTTCTTTTAGTGTCCTCATGGGAGGAGGACTCTCTCCCCCTTGGAGGAGATTTTTATTTATTTATTATTATTTCTTTTTCTTTACAGGTGTCCCAGGCAGGAACTCCGGTTCAGTCCCAGTCTTACAGGGCAAGTCTTCAGGGACATGGGCTCCGGCTCGATTCCCTGCGTCCTTGGGGCCCTTAAAGACAGGAGCCACGGCTCAGCTCTCTTGGTCGAAAGCAGGTGCAGGAGCCCCAAGCCCAGCAGTTGGTCTGCCACCTCTTCCCGCAGTCCCAGCTTCCTTCGAAACTTAAAGCGTTTTTCCTCTTGGGGTTGCATGGAGTGGTGCGCTCGGCGAATTGCTATTCCTTCACCCTCTGGAGGCCAGTCTATCTCGGCACAGCCTGCCGCTACTCCGGTGGATTTGTGGCGGAAGGACGGGTTTGTCTCTAGCGCCCCCTCCCCTTCCTCTTGCGGCGACTTCAGCGCGACTCAGCGCGCACTCCTCATTCACTCCATTTTCTCCTTGCTGATGCTTCCTCTGCACTGTGGTCGTAGCTCACACTACAGGGGGATACAGGCACGGGAAAAATCACTCTCCCAGAGGCAAAGGACCGCAATAGCCCTTCAGGTTTCTGTCCCGGTTCAGGCTATATATACTATATATATATACCATATATATTAAATTACAAGTGCCATGGCTGACCCCATTAGGGAAGGTTCAAGGCTGTGGTCTACCGAGTCGGCTTACAAGGCCCCTTCTGTCTCCAAAGTCTCCTTCTTGGCTTGCGGCCGCTGTCATGCCAGACTTCCCCCGGGTCACCCTCAGTCTATATCTACTGCTTGTTCGCACCCTCCCCAGGCTCCTGCTGCTACTGGCTGTCAGGATGCACCATCCTCACTGCCTGAACCCTCCTAGGCAAGGGAGCTAGCAAACTCCTTTTCTTCACTCTAGGGCCTTCCACAGCTTCCGGAGTCGTTAGATAAATTTCTTGCCCAGCTGGCTTCCCAATCCCCCTCAGGGGTGGCAGGGAAACACAAAGCAACTGAGACCCCTCTACTTCCGGACTCCGACGAGGAGTCAGAGCTTACAGAAGATGGGCAAATTTCAGATGGAGACTCGGAGGAGGATTCCCATCAGGAGATTGAGGCTCCCTCGGCTATCTCAGACATAGACAGTCTGATTGAATCTGTTCTTCAGACTCATAACGTGTCTGTTCAGGACTCGTCTGATCCCACAAAGGATCTCTTTAAGAGACAGAAAAAGACTGCAAAATGCGTTCCTTTCCATGATCAACTTTTTTCAGTTGTTAAGGATGAGTGGGCCTCTCCAGAACGCAAGATTAATATTTCCCGCCGCTTTAACCTCCTTTATCCCTTTTCTAAGGAGGACATTAACCTCTGGTGTCTCTCTCCTACAGTGGATCCCCCAATTTCCACTACTATTCCAGTTCCAGACACTGCTGACTTCAAAGATCCCATTCTGCAAATCTATATTTTTCGCCTCAGGGGCGGCTCTCAGACCGACAACATCACTGGACTCTCCCATTCTTCTTCCCACCCTGTCCAGGACTTCTCTAAGGTGGTGGCTACAACCAGCCAATCTCAATCAGGGCAAGCCCTTTGCAATTCTCCACTGGACAATCCTCACCACAGATTTCAACCTCCAATGCAGGCAGATGGCTCCCTACAGAGTCATCTCTCCCAATCAACATCTTGGAGCTCCGAGCCATTCGCCTAACTCTACTTCACTGGACGGACTTCCTCAAGGGCAAGACCATCAAGATCCAGACAGACAATGCCACAGCTGTGGCATACATCAACCACCAGGGAGGGACCATGCAGGAGGTCTCACGCATTCTCAGGTGGGCAGAAAAATACATACCAGGAGTAGACGCACTGACAGCCCCATGAACTTTCAGCTTCTTTTACGTCTTTTCTCCTCTTCCTCTCCTTCCCAGGATACTCAATAGGATCAAGCATGAATGAGTCAGGACTATCCTCGTGGCACCTTACTGGCTAAGAAGGCCATGGTTCGCGGATCTCATCAACCTCGCAGAAGCAAGACCAGTCCACCTGCCACTTCGACAAGACCTTCTAAGTCCAAGTCCAGTATTCCACCCGAATATTCATCTGTTCTGTTTGACGGCCTGGCTCTTGAGACCCTAGTCCTCAGACAACAGGGCTTTGACGACAGGGTGATAAAAACCATGATTGCTGTCAGAAAACCATCCTTCTCTCATATTTACTAAAGAACACGGAGGACTTGCATTGAATGGTGTGTCGCTCAATCCTTTCCTCCGCATCGCTACAGCACAGCGCACATCCTGGGATTTTTGCAACAGGGCCTTGAGAAGGGCCTCCGCCTAGCCTCTCTCAAGACCCAGATCTCTGCCTTATATATGCTTTTTCAACTCAAAATAGCACAGGAGGCTCCCATTCGAACCGTCCTGCAGGGAGTTGCTCATGTCGCCCCTCCCACTCACACTCCCGTCCCTGGCTGGGACCTCAATCTAGTGCACGGTTTGAGCCCCTCGCCCAGGCCTCGGATACATCAGCCAGGAGAGTTTCGGAGTTAGCAGCACTGTCTTTCCGCCCCCCCTTTCTGACTTTTCACCAAGATAAGGCCGTTCTCAGGCCCATCCCCTCCTTCCTATCCAAGGTGGTATCGGCCTTCCACCTAAACCAGGTCATTGTGGTTCCTTCCTTTTGTCCACAGCCCAAAGGCATCAAGGAGATTTCTCTGCATTCTCTTGATCTAGTCAGAGCACTCAGATATTACGTATAGATACAAGTCATTTCGGAAGTGTGACGCCCTCCTCGTCATCCCCACAGGCCCCGGAAGGGCCTCAGGGCTTCCAAGACCACTCTTGCTAGATGGATACGATCTACGATCTCCAGGTCTTACCAGATTGCTGGTAAACCTTCTCCCTTAAAGCTTACTGCTCACTCAACTCGGTCACTAGCGGCCTCCTGGGCTGTGAAAAACATGGCCTCCGTGGAGCAGTTATGCAAGGCTGCCACCTGGTCTTCCATCCATACTTTCACCCGGTTTTACAGGTACAATGTAGCCTCCTCCTCTGAGGCAGTATTCGGAAGGAAGGTTCTACAGGCTCAGACTTGATATTCCCACCCTGTCCGGGACTGCTTTTGAACGTCCCTACAGTGCCTGTGTCCCCCGGAGATGAGAGAGTAAGATGGATTTTTGTCTGTAAAATCCTTTTCTCTTCTCATCGAAAGGGGGACACAGGTACGCCCATCCCATGTTATCAAGCCAGAAAGGAGATGTTTCTGCTGCAGGGCCTGCCTAGACTCCGCATCTACTTTTCTTAGTGGGGTCTCCATGACCGCCAAAAAAATAAATAAAGGATTCAAGTTTATCCAAGGGTTTTTTTCCTTGGTCAGTTCTATTTTTAATTCTCTGTTATTCTGATCACCTCTAACATCTGGGGTGGGACAGCCTCCCGGAAGAGGTGTAGCCTGCTGGGACCGGTGGGCGGGACCCCTAGGATGGCTGTCAAGATTTTTTTGCTTTTAGTGTCCTTTCCTCCCGGAAGGTGAAGTAAAACCCTACAGTGCCTGTGTCCCCCTTTCGATAAGAAGAGAAAAGGATTTTACAGGTAAGACAAAAATCCATCTTTCATAATAATATACTTTTTTAGTAGCATGTGCCATTGGGTCATCCTAAATAGAAAATTGCCATTTTAAAAAATGACAGCCTCCTGGGATCGTATGATTCAACGGTGCACGCAAACATACCAAAAAAACTATTAAGTTAGGTCACATGAGCCAATTAACAGACTTTATGGCTTTTGCTTCCACACTTCTTCCTGTTACAGTTAGAGTTGAAATATTTCTGGTCAGGTGATCTCTGAGGCAGCACACAGACCATCACGAAATGGTGGTTCTGGACAAGAGATGTAAAAGGGCAATATTGACTGAAATATATATTCTAGTTTGGTAAGATTCTTTAATATGCCACTTAATTTGATATAAACTGTATAAACTGTTGCTCAAGTATTCATTTTGGAGGTATAGTTTTCCTTTAAGCTTTAGCATATTAGGGTTAATGAAAAAATAATGCTAAATTGCTCAGGTTGTGTATAACTTGCAACATTTTTCTTTTGTTTCAAAGCATTCTGGATGCATACATAGCTCTTCTGATGTTGCTCTGCTTGGGAAAAACGTGAGGAAGGTCATCTGAGGTCTCTGTTATCTTTCCTGTGCAGAACAACATCAGAGGACTTCTCCCCTACTGTACATTCAGTAGAATTGACTAGAAGGTTTATAAGCAACCCGTTTTGCTTTGATATAAAATATAAATTGCAAAAGTGCTTACACAATGCTTTGAGTTTGGTTCTTTTTTTTTTTTTTTTAAATAGATATGATAAATTGCCTATGGATTACCGAACCCCATTTATCCTGAATCTGGAGAGTTTGGCACAGCATAACTCAGTGCCTGGACCCCTAACAGCTAATCGGTCAGCCTCATCAACTCTTGCTTCACTTTCCCGCTACTTCTATCAACAGAGATGGATATGGTGTGTTCAGTCAGGTCTCACATCATCTGTTCCTACTCCAGCAATGGCACAGATTTTGTCAACACTTACAGAGTACGTTTTCCCTATGCTATTAAGTATTATCGATATTGCATAGCTCTTTAATAGAAAGCAGTTCTTCTTGTATTTAAAGAGATTCATTTTAATATTAATTTAGAATGCTGGACCCTTGAATAATTTTTTTTAAGTCACAGAATCTATTTTGGCAAGTGCATAGAACAGCTGTATTCAGACAAGTATTAAATTTGGTATTTTTAGATGACCGTATCAGCATTGCATCTAACATTATAGCTTACATCTAAAAATGCTGGATTTGGTGCATCCCTTCCTTTTTGTTATTAAATTAAAGTTGCTTTAAGCAAAAAGTCACAATACACAAAGGCAGTTGTAACTTTATGTAAAAAGATTGGACAGGTCACCAAACCGATGTTATCCAGGTCTTTCTGCCCATTCCAAATAAGATCATGGAGGTAACTGTTTTGGCCCCCTGCATAGGCAAAATGTCTTTTTCCGGAGAGATCCGGTCAACAACCAAAGTCTGTCTGTTCATAAATACCTTTATACCAGCTGCCAAAACAAATGTACTTAAAGGAACAATTCAGGGTAAAAATAAAAACTGGTTAAATAGATAGGCTGTGCAAAATATAAAATGTTTCTAATATAGTTAATCAAAAATGTAATGTATAAAGGCTGGAGTAAGTGGATGTCTAACATAACAGAATACAACACAACATCCTGCTTTTCAGCTCTCTAAATCTGAGTTAATCAGCGACTTGAAGGGGGGCCACATGGGACATAACTGTTCAGTGAGTTTGCAATTGATCCTTAGCATTCAGCTCAGATTCAAAAGCAACAGTTATGATCAATGTGGCCCTCCCTCAAGTCACTGATTGGTTACTGCCTGGTAACCAGGGAAACCAGTCAGTGTAAAGAGAGCTGAAAAGCAAGAAGTAGTGTTCTGTTCTGTTAGGTTAGACTTACAGACACTCCGGCCTTTATACATTACATTTCTGCCTAACTAACTATATTAAAAACATTTTATATTTTACACAGCCTATCTATTTAACCAGTTTTTACTTTTATACTGAACAATTCCTTTAAAGGGGTGGTTCACCTTTATGTTATTATTAAGCATGTTCTAGAAGGCTAAATAGGCTAATTATTAGGAATTTTTTAATCGGTCTTAATTTTTTTATAGTTTTATTTGCCTTCTTCCAACTTTCACATAGGGATCACAGACCCCATCTAAAAAGCTCTGTAAGGCTACAAATGTATTATACTCATCTTTCTATTCAGAGATTATCCTATTCATGTTATACACTGTTAGTCAAATCAGTGCATGGTTACTAGGGTTATTTGGATCCTAGTGACCAGATGGCTGAAACTGCAAACTGGGGAGCTGCTCAATAAAAAAATAATTACAAATAATAATAAAAAAAAAATCGCAATTTGTCTCACATAACACTCTATACATGATGCTAAAAGGTTAATTTAAAGGGGAACAACCCCTTTCACAAGTTAAAAAAGGCTACTTATTTTTATGCTTGAGACCACACAATACAAGTTAGTAGACAACTGATAAATATACTATTTTCTTATTTTTGTGTGACATTATGCCTAATATAAAGAAAGATATGGCAAGTTAGATTGCAATGGTAGATGTAAGCTCAGATTTATACTGTTGACAGGATCCGCCTCACAGAGGGCTTCCATTTTGCTTCTACTGGAGAAGGAATTATTAACATGGTTTTAGAAGTTCCGATTCAGGTGAGACAGCCTCACTTCATTTTACAACATGTTTATATTCATATTTATAAAATTACTTTAATTGATTGCTGTATTGTGTTATGGTCTAAATGCAGAGTGATTCTGTAAGTGAAGACAGTATAGAAAAACACAGTTGTATCATCCAATACATTCTGTTTCCACCACATGTGACCTCTACAAAAGACAGGTAAGTGCCTTTGCCCTGTTCCTTAACATACAATTAATAACACAACTACATTTTAACACTCTAAATGTATCTACTCAGTTTTTCAACTGATGAGGATAATGACACTGAAGTGGAAGCTATAGAACAGGACACAGAACTGCATCTGGTTTCTGAGTGTTGGGTGGAGCCACAAAGCGGACGTGTAATGGGTAGCAATGGATGCTGGAAACATTTACAAGGGTTGACATATTCTGAAATTCCTCAAGCAGTGAGTACTTATTTGCATAGCAGCCATCACTCCATGTGTCAATATTCATCTTCACAATCATCAATCAAACAATGTGATAACAAGGAAGCTGACCATATTGATTATTTTGCAGTTGTTTCCCAGAGATCAAAGCTGCATCAGTGTCATGCTAACATTCGAGTATGTAATTCAGCTTTGCCAGAATAAAGATGGTGGATCTCCCATCTTGGGAAAACCAGAGAGTACAGGTAAAATCTGTTTAGTATTGCTGTTGTATAAAGGAATGTGGCTTAATATTGACTACACTAAAATGGAGTCTTTGCTAAGTTATCTCTTTTTCAGATCATGCAGAGAGTAGTGGCCTGTGTATACACGAGGTCCCTTTTCACTTTGATCTGATGAAACTTCTTCCCAAATGTCAACAGATTGAGATGCTATTTCTAACCCTCAGCAGAGGTAATGATGTAATATTAATGAAAAGCTTCAGCTGTAGTTCAGAAATCCACAGAATTAAAATTACTAGGGCAGATACAATGCTGGCTTCAACTTATTGCCCGATTCTTTGTTTGAAACTAGTTTATATTGATTTGTCACTTTTCTTTGCTTTAAAGGTGATACAGAGGAGACTTCATCGGAAGCTTCACTTCCTAATGATATGCTGCTCAGCCTTTTCCACAGCTGTTTGCTAAATGATATCAATGATCGTGAGATTCCTCTTTATGAACAGGATCACTTGGCTTTCATGGAGCAGGTTTTGCAGCGAGACCGCCAGGGTCATCCATCTCCATTCTCACTCCCACAAGGTCTGACTTAACATGTTCTTTCACTAAGGCCTGGACTCGTACAATTTGTTTTTGTTGTTTTTTTTGTATTAATGCTCTTTGTGATTTGATTGTGTTCTCCTTAATGCTTATGCTACTATTTTCTCTGCAGAGGATCTGTTGAACAGTTCATTGATACCAGAGTCAACTTTTTCACCTCAAGCCAGTAGCCAAAATGACATTTCCAATTCTACAAGCTCCTTACAGGTAATATTGTACCATATACTTTAATTCTGATTGCTTTGTAAATCCAAGGATGAACCATTGCTTTGAATGACAGTGCTTTTCTTATATACTTCTCATAGAAACATAGTAAGTTAGTTTGAAAAAAGACACAAGCCCAACAAGTTCAACCTTAAAGTGATACTGACACAAAAAAATGAAATTTAACATATGAATGTACATTAATTGTTACCTATAGGTCATGTTGATCATTTTTTGCTGAGAGGTTTGTTTTTGTATATAACTCTTAGCTGAAATTTCTAAGCCTGACTCTCTGACACCCTGACACTCTTACTTTGCCAACCTAACAGTCCCATTTCAGTCTGTTAGTTACAGTTTGTAATGATAACAGAAGCCGGGTGCACAAATATGGCAGCCCCCTCATACAGGAACATGGGGGATCAGACAGGTAATGTAAAAGCATCATGCAAATACCTTATGGCAAAGTTAGAAGTAGCTTTCAAAGCCAGTTATTATAATAGATGTAAAAAAGAGTTTGACTTTAGGTGTCAGAATCTCTTTAAGTCTGTATATTATCTGCCTAACTGCTATGTGATCCAGAGGAATGCAAACAAACCCCATCTAAAGCCTCTTCAATCTTCCTCCAAGATGGCAATCGGAACAGTCCCTCCATCAACTTTACTATACCATGAGCTATCTTTCATAACCCTGTATTCCCTCATTTGCTAAAAGCCACCCAACTCCTTCTTAAAGCTATCTAATGTATCAGCCATTATGACTAATTCAGGGGGAGAATCCGTAAAAAAATCTTTTGGAATATTTAGCTGGAACCTCCTTTCTTCTAATTGGAATGGGTGCTCTATTGTCAGCTGGAATGACCTGCTGGTAAATAAAGCATTAGAGTGGTTATTGTAATACTTAGATCCCCTTAAATAAGTTATCATATCCCCATTTAAGCAGATCTTCAGCTTGAACTACAATAACTTGGCCAGTCTTTTTTATAGCTTTGATATTCCATAATGTTTACCAACATATTTTCCCTTTTCTGTACCCTCTCTAATTCAATAATGCCCTGCTTGAGTACTGGAGACCAAAACTGTACAGCATATTCTATTCATGCTAAGTTATTTATCTGTGACAACTTAGTTTTAGTTTGACATGTTCATTAAAAATTCTGCAGCTCTTAAAAGAGGTGGAAAATGTATGCAAGAGCCAAGAGTGTGGCAAGCGCCACAGATTGTTTTAGTCTTCATTTTTCATGTTGCTAATTGTATTTAGGGCAAAGCTCGAGTGACCAGTATATTTATATCTTATAGGAATTTGGAAAGCATATAAATACAGGAAGGTATAATATGGAAATGTTTTTCTTTTCTCCGCTCTTTAACCAGTACTGGAAAGAGTTGAAAATAAAATGTTATGTTGAGATACTCCAAAATAAAAGGCTGTATTAATAATTGAGGGTTCTTTATAGAACATTACAAAAACTTCAGCATAAGAGGAATAACTTACAAGCAATACATGCAGTGTGCACTTTTGAACACAAGCTCCATGTTTTTTACACACTGTAGCCTTTCCTCTAATAATTCCAGCATGCCATTAGTCACAAGGGGATGTAATTTGGGCAATAAGTTAAAACAAGCACACTTTCATATGAGCTTCGACAAGAATTGGATACAATTTCATGATTCCAGGTGTCTCCACTTTTGGTGCTTGTTGTGAAAATGATTTGTGCATCTGAATCTTGAGGTGCAAGTTTGCGGTGTCCATTGAACCCTAGAGCTATGGCCACCTTCTTTTGCTTCAAAAAAGTCTGATAAAAAAGCACAATTTGTTTATTTCTGGAACAAAGTTTACCACTTGCAGTATAACTTAGTACTGGGGTACAAAATTAAGGAGGACTTGCACATAGAGACCCAAAAACTGTGGTATATATTTCAGAAGCATTCTCCATGATTAACAATTGCTGGGGTTTCAATAAAGAACAGTAGATAATAGCACATTGTTTGTCCTGCAATGTGCTTCTTGGAACGGTATTGTCTCATTCTTATCCTGATTTGTACGTTGCTAGGTATTGTATAACATTTTGAACATGGGGGAGGTGGTAGTGGGAGTCCAGAATTTATGTGTTTTTATTGCATGTCTGCTTAGAAATCTATTTTAGGGTCATATAAAATGAAGGGAATTGATATTGGTTAAATAGAAACAGGTAAAAACATTCCTTGTGCATAAAATATATACTATAAATTACCGATTTATTAGTGTCTTTCATTATCACAGTATATAACTTTTACTAACTATTGTGACACCAAATATATATTATTCATATATATAGTGTGTGACTGTATGAAAAATATATATTTGGTGGCACAATAGTTAGTAAAGGTTACTGTGATAATGAAAGGTACCACATAGGGTGTTACTTATTAAATGTCGAATTGTGTTTTCTCAAAAAAATTCAAGTTTTTCAAGGGTAGTTTCGCTAAAACACATTTTTTTGAGTGAAAAAAACTAAAATATTTCGAGATTTATTATGCCTTGAAGCTCCTGAAAACCCCGAAACTGAAAATACTCCAGCTCAATACTCCAGCTCAAACCTGTCAATAAATTCTAGTATTTTAGGTTTATTCGCCTATAAACTTGATAAATTCGGGGTATTCAAGTTTTTTTCCACAATTGCATTCAGTTTAGTTTTTTCATAAATAAGTAAACATTCGAGTTGTGAGTTTATTCCAGGCAGAAAAAAGTCAGAAACTGCACCTTTGATAAATAATCCCCTAAGTATGTATTATTATTATTATTAACATGTATTTCTATAGAGCCAACTTATTTCTAACAACTAAATCACATGAATTACATACATAGAACATAAGGAGTTATACATCACAATAAATATGGGGTTACACATATCACAATAAATAAGGGTACAGGAGATGAGGAAAGCCCTGTACAGAAAAATCTTACAATCTAAAGGGAAG
>CM044437.1:80440793-80506969 GCA_024363595.1 Xenopus borealis
AGTTTTGAAGGAATTGGATCAAGCGGGCAGGTGGTAAGGTGAGAGGAGGCCAAACGTTTTAAGACTTCCCCATCAGCAATGTCTTGAGCACAGACAGATGTGCATGGAGGGGGTGGAGAAGGGGAAAGGAGAGTGTTAAAGGTGGAGAAAAGTTGTGCCGGTTTTTTGGAAAGGGGGTGAAGTAAAGTATGTTTGTTTGGCTTGGGAAAGGCTGGTGTTATAGGAGTGCAGGGCAGATTTGTAGCTCCAAAAGTCTGATTCTGAGCAGGATTTGCGCCAGCAACGCTCAAGTGCGCTTGAGCGTCTTTGGAGTGCTTTAGTATCAGCGGTGTGCCAAGGTTGAAGTTTGGGTCTAGCATGTTTAGTTTTTAAAGGAGCAAGCTCATTAAGGGCGGTGGTGAGTGTGCTATAGTAGACCGAGGTCGCTGCATTAGGACAAGAGATAGCTGAGATATTAGAGTGAAGAGAGTCAAAGGAAGAAGAGAGATGCAACACATCCAGTGCTTGCAAGTCACGGTAGGTACGTGTTTGGGGATTAGCAGTGGGTGAGGAGGGAGTTAGTGAGAGTTGAAATGTGAGAATATTGTGATCGGAGAGGGGAAACGGTGAGTTAGTAAAGTTGTTCCTTTTTCCTTGTCAATGCCTTGTGTAACTGCCATTTCTAAGCACTTGCAAAACATCAGCACTTAGAAAATGTTAGCACTTGTGCCATGCCCCAGACACGAGTGCCATCCCCAATACTAGGCCTGAATTTATATGTAGCCGATTGGAAAAAGCAGAGCCTAATTGACTAATTAATCAATTAACCAGCTATCAAAGGGCTGAATTTAACAGACACCAGAACTAAGTTTGGGGCTATAAAAATCTCTCTTGTTCACTGAGGAGTGGACACAGATGTTTGTTTGAGATGTTTGTCAGAGACACTAAGGGCCCTTACACACGGGCGTTTTGGACCTGCGCTCCCCTGCGTTGCATTTGGCTGCGTTCAGCCGCAGGGGAGCGCAGGTCTAGACGCACCTCATTCTTTTCAATGAGGTTGTACCCACGAGACGCGTGTAAGCACCGAACGCAGGTTCAGACGCAACATGCTGCATTTTTCCTGTGTTTGGCGCCTACATGCGTTCGTGTGAGTACAGCCCCATTGAAAATAATTGAGTGCGTCTATACCTGCGCTCCCCTGCGGCTGAACGTAGAAAAACGGAACGCAGGTAAAAACGCCCGTGTGTAAGGGCCCTAAAGCAGAGTAGGCCAGAATGAACAGTTAAGCTGGCCATAGACACAACGATCTGATTGTACGAATCCTTGATTCGTACGATTTTCGGATTGTGTGTGGAGTGTTCCGACATTTGTCGTGCCATGCCGATCGGTGTGGAGTGTTCCGACATTTGTCGTGCCATGCCGATCAGTTCCGATCGGCCAGGTAAAAAAATTTCTGTTGGCTGGCGTCTATTGCAGATCGTACGATTTTCAGTGGGAGACCGCCACTAGGTTTTTAATTGTACAACTTTTGTACGATCCCTGTCAGGGGCAGAACGTCAGCTGATCTGTGCTTTTGCTACTTTATTTGATCTGAAGGTTAGTGGCAGGTCGGGAGATGGGTAAGTCCCCAGATGATTCGAACGATCGGATCTTTTGCGTCTATGGCCAGCATTAAAGCAATATATAGCAGTTGCAGGTATATGGGAAGGATGATTACCAGAATGAACAGTTAAAGCAGTATATAGCAGTTGCAGGTATATGGGAAGGATGATTACCTGCCCAGAGCTTCATTTACTTCTAAAAACACATTTATATCTCATCGTCTTCCAATAGACTTATACAACAACTATTTAATTTTAATTTGCTATATTGAAGTAACCCATACAGTTCAAACCAACGAGACACTGTTTTCTTTTATCATTCTACCTGGAGTGAGCCAATCAAAGGTAATTTCTGATTGGTGTTTGTGGGCTCCATCAATGCAATTATTTTCCCCAAAACCAAAGATAAAAAGTAGCACTCTTACCATAGTCAAAATGACAAGAAATTTGGTATAAGAATCATGTATTTACACAGTCCGTTCACAGAATAAAGGTGATTCTTGATGAAAATCTAAGTTCTTTCTTGAGGCGTTGCTCCAGCGTTGCTACATCAGTAGTGTTACCACGTTAGTGAAGCAATTGAAAAAATAACTCCTAAAATGACACATGGAGAAACAAACAATTTAGTATATTTAGCATTTAAAGTACAGTAAAGTCAAATAATTATTTAATTTTCACAGCAGACAATATAAGTAAGCACTTTAGCACCTGAGAGCCATGCCATATCTGTTTCTTTGATACCTCAAATCCATAAGCAAGCCTCTGTTGCAGTTTTAAATTTTAGCATAAATGGAAGCCTCTGGTGTTTCAGAAAAGTCTTATAATTGTATTGTATATGAAAATTGAATTTCTTTGCATAATCCAGAATAAAAGATTGGGTGTATGCTAGGCATTTCTTTATACTACCTTCCTGATATAAACAGATGTAGGGAATTTGCTCTTTCTAACATATTACTGCTTACAATCTCCTTCCTCCAAAATGCCTTTAGACCAATCAAAGTAAATTATTGTTTGAAGTAATTAACTGTATCATGAATTATATTTTGTGCTTCTAATATTGTGGGAAAACTGTAGCTGGTATTTTTTTCCTTTTAGAGTCTGTGTCCCACAGAGTTAAATAAGGAGAGCAGAATATCTTCTAGCACAGAGCCCTCTCCAAAATGGCGCTGTTACGCCCGATTGGTGAATCCACAGCATTTGCTGTTAACTTTTCTTCCTGCAACATTCTCAGGTATATTGGAAATCTTCCTTCAGTAATAAAACAATTTCCTCCCTGATTAACATCTGATTGATGCTTGGTTAAGTATAACTTGGGCAGGGCAGAAGCCTCATCAGCCAAAGACATTGGGTTCTTGGGTTGCAGATGTGTGATGTGTGATCCTGCGGCTGATTGGTCTACAGAGGCTCCACATGGCATCTTAACATTGGCCTGCTACCTGAATCAATTGCCTCTCTGCTTGAGTGGCTAGATTAGGCAAAAAGGGATCTCTCAAAATGAGTTCTTTCTACTGCACACAGCTAGCTGAAATGATGCATTTGTTGTAATCAATATTTACAAGACTTTTTAAAAAATACAGTATTTATCTAAACAAATAAATTGCAGCCATTTTGCAGTGGGAAATATGCCATTCTGGGTGCACATTAGACTTTGTAATGTCTGCAATTGAGAAGAAAAATTTATTATTTTATTACAGATTTACAGAAATTGACAACATCCCATGAGCTCTCACAATTGGCAGAAGGGAATTTTGCATGTAATAACTCTCTGCAAGAAAATGCTGCTTCAAGCACAGGAATCCAACCAGGCAGTATCCCATGTGTGTTAGGTAAGACTTATGAAAGTAAAGAAAATGAAGTACATTATTTATGTAATGTCAAACTGAGGGACTGAGTAGGATAAGTTGAGTGCTATGGAGCAATACCCTACTAAAGCTAATGATGCTGTTTGGTGTGTTAATCACTAAAGTAACAAGTGAGGATTGTTGAAGACATATTTGTGAATATATGGCAATAATATCATATAATTCCAATGCCATTTCTGATTTTTCGTATGTATGGTAAAGTTGAAGACAAAGAGAAAAGGAGAGAACCTTACAATTCCTTCAGTCGCCAGTCATCTACTCAGGATGCAAGTTCTAGTCGCAGACTACCCTGCCCGGTTTATGTTTATAATTGTCCACTTGAGGCTCTTCGTGAGCAGTTAGTCAATGTTCGAAACCAACAACTCTCCTGTGATGTGTTTTTCAGGTGAGTTGGTAGCCTCAACATTTCATAAATTTTTCAAGGAAAATTATACCCCCAAAATGAATACTTGAGCAACTCTAACTGTAACAGGAAGAAGTGTGGAAGCAAAAGGCACAACTCTGTCTGTTAATTGGCTCTTGTGACCTAATTTTATAGTTTGTTTGGTATGTTTGTGTGCACCGTTGAATCATACAATCCCAGGAGGCTGTCCTTATTTTTTAAAATGGCAATTTTCTATTTATGATTACCCAATGGCACATAATACTAAAAAAGTATATTATTATGAAAATGGTTTATTTACATGAAGCAGGGTTTTACATATGAGTTGTTTTATGCAATATCTTTTTAGAGAGACCTATATTGTCCGGGGGGTATAGTTTTCCTTTAAGCTTTCCTTTATCTTTGGGATTCTAAAAATCTTGTCATTCTTGTAATATTTTTCAAAAGTAGCTAGTCAGGTCTGGCAGGAGGCTGCAGTATATTTTTTCCAGTGTGAAGCAGAGATGTCATTTTCTACCCATATCTTATAGCGCTTCTGGGCAAGGATAATTAGGGCCCACCCACCACACATTTGTAACAGAGATCAGTATCTATTGGTATTTCCAATAATCCTTTCTAGCAAGGGCGGAAATCAGGCACCATATAATATTCATCTTTGCCTATATGATGTGGGAGATTTTCAAATATGCTGTATTAATAAGTGGCTTACGAATAATCACACTGAAGGGTAGTTTCCATCCTCAAAATTCCAGCTTCTCTTTTCACCTCAAATGTTCAAACCTGCAGGTATTTCTCCTTTCAGTGTAAGCAAGTTATTTTGGATTGGTAATCACTGAGAAATGCCCATCTGACATTGATGATCATCCCTTAATTTTTATATATTTGCACCTGATGACACTGAACTACAGCTGCCAGAAAGCATTGACAGCTGATGATTGTAGTATAACTAAATCAACCTATATTTATTGTTCAAAGGAAAAAGTATACTTAATAGGGAATAATGTTTACTGTGAAAAAAAAACACCATTATACCGGTACTGGAATTCTCTTATTGCAGTGCAGTGTTATTTCCCACAGTGCCCTTTTTAAACAAGATTTCTTTGCTTTTTCTTTGTATTAGTAATTTAAAGCTATTATACATCTTTGTTTCTTGGGATTTGTAATGTATAGATGCAGAAAAACCTCATCCAAAAAATATTATAGGTACCATGCATTGTGTATTACTTCCTCATGGCTGGACTGTATGTACTAGGCGATTACAGAATTATGTACTGGGGACAACTGTGACATATTTGTATTATTTAGTACATGCTAAGAGAAAACGTGGGACATTCCATTTATGTGTTTATTCATCTGTGTGGGTTCAAGTCCCCAGTACTACCAGACCATTATAGCACAGCAGTGGAGGAGTGATAAGGAAAGTAGCTAACGTAGCCATGGGAGGAATGTAACTGCCAGTTCTTACAGATATTGATTGATTGGGCATGACATAAAACCCTGTACATTGTTGGGCCCTGGATGTGGTCTTTTCTGACTGGGTCTGCATCAGCCCTTATGTGAGCGTATTATTAACCCATAATAATTGACCCTCTCAATGAAATTACTTTTAAGATATATGGCTACCTTTAAAGTAAAGATAAACCCACTTAGCCAACACAGTGTCTTCGTACAGTTGCTCCTCCAAAACTTGCCAAAACCTCTCTCACAAAAATAGTTTGATCCTCTGTAACAGGCAACAGAAGGCAGAGTTGTGCAGAAGCCAAATTGGTGGCTAACACTCCTGCTTCTTTTTAAATGTAAACTATTATGAAAATAAAAATTTAATATAAGGTTCCTCACACTAAAATAAGAAACTTGCAGATGCTGAGAGAGTTATAGTGAAGATAAACTTGATTATTTCAGAAACGATACAGAATTTTTAATTAGTTGTATTTAGAAGACGTCTTATTTCAGTATGCCGAAGCTTAAACTGAATTGGTGCTTTTACAATTATTCTACAAAATTTAACTCTATATAACCTTTCTTAAATTATTAGGTTTTGTTACACAGTTAATGTGTACTTGTTGGAAAGATAGGTGATCAGAGTCCAGTATCTTTATTGACTCAGGAGCTGCTAACTCTTTGCTCTCTTTCTTAGTGAGTTTAGGCAACAGGACTCTGTATCCAGGGTGATCTATCAAGAATTGAAAACCAGGTAGTATAACAACAAATACTGCTTTGCTTAGACAGGAAAGGTGCTGGGGAAAGAAGGGAAGCTGGTGAGAAGGTGGGGGTTAAACAGAGTTGTCCCAAGTCGCTGCTTGTGCTGCATGTGCTCATTGTGTTACTGGTGATGTGGGAATGGTGAGCGGCCAAACGACAAATGGCAATTGTCATAAAACTGCTGCTGTATGGTGACTGGCTTATTTCATGGTGTGCTCTTTGTCACATATTTGATATCATGGTACTGTTTGGTATGAATGCCACTCATCATAAAAATATATTCAGTGAAAACACAATAATAGATATATCTCTCTGGAGTCTCTATCACTGCTGGATTAATCAAATCAAGGCTTGGAGTGATATAGACCATTTTAACCGACTAGATGGCTGGTTTGTGGCGTTAGTAATTGACCTCTATAGGTGTCAGCACAATTTTTTGTAGCATTGTAACAGACAGTGGTCCAGCTCCATGCCTCAATGAACAGTGGGCTCATTGCTTCCAGAAGGCTCTGCAAGGATTCCTGTGCATGCTCCCATCTGAGAAATGTGAGGCATTATTATTAGTATTGTTGCTTAACAATTCACAATTATGGTGGGATCCTCTGATGCTCAAAGCATCAGAATCTTCAGATTTTTTGTATTTGTTACACAGCATAATTGTCACTAAACTAGAAAAATATTATGAACCTTCTGAGTAAATAATAATGAAAATAAAAACCAGGCCTTTTGAACCTAGTAAAGACTACACTTTAAAAGCAGAGCGGAAATTTTCAGTAGCACTCTACTGTATCAGGGAATATTTTCTATTGGAAAACTGTCCTGTGTTGTAGCTCAAAACAATCCTTTAACCAATAATCTATTCTCGTATAAAAAAGGGGTCTGCAAAACTGTCTCTTGGCATTTGAAAATGTATTTATTGTGCCATCGCAGTATTTTACTGTTTTATAATAGTGTAATTTAATATAACATAAAAAGGAAATGCAGTCTTTCTGAAAATGTTCACATTGTGAGTGCAGGAGGTGCCTCAATATGCTGCTCCTGTCTATCTATTTTTTTATGTGCCAAATGACAGAGCACTCTCAATGATAACACTATACATGTAGCACCTTTGTGCATACCACATAAAAGTGATGTGTTGGGTACTCTAAAAATGTTTTGTTAAGATTCCTAAAACAGCAATATAACGTGAAAGGTTACAAAATGCATTTTCATAGTAAGTTAACCAATTCTTGAATAAGGGAGTGAGATAACTTATAGTGGAACTTCTTGCCAGAGCCTTTACTGCTGCTTTTTTTTAATCATGTTTTACATACATATGCTTTATGCACCCTTGCCACTCTGCTACTTGGGTTCTCAGTATATTTGGGGTAAAATTGTGTGTTGTGTTTGTTGCTAATGAAATATTACCATCACTGTATGTCAAGTTGCATCCTTTGTATTTTATGATTCTATGCTTATGACAGGATCCTTGAATTAAGTTTTTTTTTGTTTGTTTGTTTGCTTTATTAATATCTACAGGTCTCAGTCACAAGAGCGTCCATCAGCAGCTCCCTTTATACAGCTCAAGCAAAAGGAACTAGTTCACTACTGCAATTTACTGCAGGAACATTACCATCAGTGCTATGTAAAAGGTTAGATTTGACATGAAAGCTAAGGGAAGGCAATATAACAGTTGGAAAGTGAGATTGTTAAACTTGAAAACCTTCAGGGATTGATTAATCAAAGATTATTCTTTAGGCAGTGTGGTAATAGAGAGTCTCTTCATTGGAACAGTCCAGGACAGACCCAACAAGTGCTGTGTTATTGGTGTATATAGTGTATATAGACATCCCTCTATTAAGACTGCAATCCTATATCATGGATGAATGCAGAAAACTAATGGAACACTAGAACACAGTATGTCTTTACACTGTACTCTCTTATTAAAAGGGGATATATATACAGATAAAGTCACTTTGGATTCTGTGTTTGACACAGAATAACAGTTTTCCCATTTAACACAGAAAATTGCATCACAGCATCCCATCAAATTAACGTGTTCATCATTGTGAACACAAAATTTTCTAATACATGAGCAAAGCCAGAGATCATTAGGAAGTTGCTGCACACAAAAGTGTAGATTATAATGCATAATTTACCCCCTACTTAAATTTATAAAGATATTAGCAGTCACCTCGGAGTTATGTAGCCTGCGGCCTCGTGCTTTTATATGGTCACATAACTCCTCTGTGATGTATAATATCTTTATAAATTACAGTAGGGGGTATATCCATGAATATCTTGTAAATTATATCCTCATGTATGGTGAGTTCTGATGTCATCAGTTATAAAACGTGAGTTCTGATGTCATTTCTGTCACGACTCACTAAAACTTGTGTATTATAATAAATAAAGTACCCCCAGTTGCAAAATATGAGTATATTAGAAGTTACCTCGGAGTACCATGACCTGTATAAAAACACTCTGCCTTTTTATATGGTCATGAAACTCCTTGGTAACTTATATTATCCTTATATTTTACAAGAGGTGGCACTTTATTCACTATATAGTCTTTTTCCCCTTAGTTTTGTTCTATAATTGGTTTATATTATTTCTGGTTTTCTGTGACTTTCTGTCTCTTACTTTTACTTTCCAACATCTCTTCTTTGGTCATTGTCAGGCTTATTCAAGGCCCTGCAACAATCACTTTGCGTGTCACACCAAGATCTATTAACTGCTGTGGATTATTGTGAGGAGCAGCTGCAGGAAATAGATATCACAAACTTTCTCATGACACTTTGTGGACATCTCCGCAACTTCCGCGAGTCACTTACAGTGAGCAGCTTCTCGCTTAATGGGCAGCGGCAAAAACCTAGTTTCCGTATTGGTAGCTTAGACCAGGAGGAGGAAATGGATAACAGAAACACAGCAATCCAGCCCTCGGATTCCAGGTACAGAAGAACTGTATAAATAAGCCCAGCTATTGTATCACTCTATAACCTAACACAAGTTTTTCCTATTTAGTGTATATATGGAAGAAAGCAGTGAACAGGAATCAAAAGCCGTGCTTGCTATGGAACCCAGCAACAGTATGAGTACTGAATTCTATCTGCCCCTGCTAGAGACTGGTGATCCATGTGATGTCTCTTCTGGTCTTCACCTGGCTATTCAGGTATTTATCTACCTGTTTTCTTACTCCACTTTTTGTATTATTAAATTAATAGATCCTTCATGCTAAATCCAAATGATTGTAAAATTGTGTCCATGCATTTTTGTTCCACTATTTACAATGCTGCTTCAGCTGTAAGGCAAGTTGAGAACCTTGCCTCACGCAGCAGAGTACAGCATGCAAAATCCACCTCTGGAAAGAGGCAAATTTCCGTTTTTATTTTATTTGAAATTTATCTGAAATTTTGCAGCCTTGGGTAGCGACAGCATCTTTACACCCTTTAATATTTAAGGGATGTTTTTTATTGTATTATTTACTTATTACAATTGATAATTTTATATGTTTGCTTGTTTCTCTTTTTTTAGGATAAGTTTCTTGCAATTGAAAGTCTTCACTTTAAGACAGTGCCATCCAACCCACATTATTTTTTCTACTGTCCTTCATCTCCAAAGAAAGAGGTATATACTCCTGAAAAGTCTATGCATTTGCACTGCAATTAGTTAAAATGAATTTTGATTAATTACACCGATGATCGCCTCTCCATGTAGGGGGCAGAATAATGTGTGCTGGTTTTACTTGTGTTTTCTCCATGTCGGCTTGGGGGATATAGGAGACACAAGAGACACTGGGTATAGCTAATGCCACTAGGAGGCTGGACACAACTGAATAAAAGATAAAGGTGACTCCTCCTCCGCTGGCTATACCCCCAGCAGTAGGCGGAGCCAAGTCAGTTTTTAGTTGTGTCCTCAGGAGGTTAGGACTCTCCTCTTCTCATCCTGAACAACTCTGACACCGGAGGGTCTAAGTCTCCTACACTGAGTAGTGTGCCTATTCTGACCTCTCCCAACGGTGGATACTGCTCCCGGGGTCACTTACGCTAACTGCAGCTTTGACCACACAGCCAAAACAAACACTCTTCTCTCCCCAGGAAGACTGTCGGCTGGCCGGGAGACAGAAGGGAACACTGTCCCCAGGGGAAGGTGAGTACCTCCTCCCTCCCTGCCTGGGCCCCTTCCACACTAGGTAACCCTATTCCCAGCCTGGGAACCAGGAGAATACCCGCCTTAGTGCATTGCCGGACCAAAAATTGCCTCTCTCTCTCAGACAGACGCTAAACACAGCTCTCCTTTTGGCTCCGCTTCGGCAGCTCCACATTATTCAAGGGAAAGCTTTATTACAGGGCGGCAGGCACTGCGCATTAAGCGGAGCAAGAAGCATTATTTAAAACGCCTCAGACACTCGCGCAAACTCGCACCATTTTATTCGCGCCAAACCAGCGCGAGAGAGAGGCAGAGACGACACAGTCCTTCCGGTTCCCTCACACATTGTGCACTCGGTGAGCTTCAGGCTCCATCACGCTAGCGGCAAAGGGGGACACAAGGAGCATAACCAGAGAAGGAACACTTCCGTTCTCGATTTGCAGGGTGTCTCCCTCTTACCCTCCGGCTCACCCCACGCAGTAGCGACACTTCCTGCTAGTGGGCCCAGCTGTCACCAAGCGCTGACAAACCATGGCCCGAGGGAACCAATGAGGTAATTTTCTCTAGGGCATCTAAGACTCTAGTCAAATACCTGGCCTGTGCAAACTGTCGCAAAAGGCTCCCCAGTGGCCACAAGGAACCCATATGCACAAAATGCAAACCGGCAACCCAGGTCTCTGAATCCCCAGGATCTGCTTCCCCCCAGGGGGCCTCCCCTCCCATACAGGGAGATACATTACCCTCAGCCTCCCAAAGTGTACCGAATTAGGCAACCTATCTAGCCACAGGAATTCCAAAACTAGCAAATTCCTTGGACAAACTTTTGCAAAAATTGGAAAACCCAAAACCTAGACTCTCTAAAAGGAGAGCCCCCTCTCCCTCAGACGAGGAGAGTGGTAGCATCTCTCCTAACCCTCCCTCTCCACTCCCAGAACCACAGGGGGAAAGCGATCTTTCAGAGGGCGAGCTATCCCAAGACTCAGATTGCCCAAAGGACGAATTCCCTAAATTCTCTTCCGAACTAGTCGACTCCCTAATTTCCTCGGTCATCGAAACACTAAATCTCCTGAAGCCAGATCAGAACAAGTCCTCTAAGGCTCTGTTCAAACGAAATAGTAGGGCTTCGCCCACCTTTCCAGCTCACCCCCAACTTGACCAAATTATTTAACAGGAATGGGACAAGCTTGAGAGGCGCTTCCAGCCTAACCGTAGATTTCAGAAGCTATATCCCTTTCCAACTGAGGCAACTGATAAGTGTCATCGCCACCCTCAGTGGACGCCTCGGTCTCGTGGCTGTCTAAGAACACGGCACTACTGGTCCCGGATGCCTCTTCCTTCAAGGACCATATGGACAAGAAATTAGAGGGTTTGCTCCGTTCTCCGTTCTTAGCCTCAGGCATAGCCCTCCGACCAGTACTGGCCACGACCTGGGTTAGCAGAGCCACGCAGACATGGTCAGACTCTCTGCTTCAGGCAATATCTTCAGGAGTTCCTCGACACGAGCTTACTCAATTAGCATCACAGATAAAGGAAGCGAATGACTACATTTGCGAAGCTTCTCTTGACGCGTTACAACTAACTGGTAGAAACTCAGCGCTGTCCGTTGCAGCAAGTAGATGCCTTTGGATGAAACTATGGACAGCAGACATGTCATCCAAAAAGTCTCTCACTTCCCTGCCATTCAAGGGAAAGCTTTTATTTGGACCTGATCTAGACAAGATCATCAGACAAGCTACAGGAGGCAAGAGCACACTGCTCCCACAGCCAAAGGCCCGTCCTTCCTTTCGCAGAGGAAAGTTTTTTCGCCCCTCTCAAAATAAAGGTACCAGGTCATCTCCGCCTCGACACTCTTCCTCGAGCAGAGGACGCTTTGGGGGCAAGCCCAGATCCTCCTGGCAAAACCGTAGACCCACTGCCAGACCCGGGGACAAGGCCACCTCTGCGTGATGGGGTGCCCCCTCCCCTAGACCACATACCCTTGGGAGGACGTCTTCAACACTTTGCAAATACCTGGACCTCCATTACACAGGTCTCCTGGGTACTCGAGGTAGTGTCCCAGGGCTACCACCTAGAATTCTCCTCTCGGCCTCCTCATCGTTTCTTCATGTCCAGACTCCCTCGGGAACCATCAAAACAGAAATCCTTTCGCCTAGTGATTTCAAGTCTGCTAGACACAGGAGTGATCACACCGGTTCCCACAGGGGAACGTTTCAAGGGCTACTACTCCAACCTTTTCGTATTTCCCAAAAAGGACGGGTCAGTACGTCGCATCCTCGATCTAAAAGGGCTCAACAAATTCATAAAGCCTCGAAGATTCAAGATGGAATCTCTCAGATCCATTATATCAGCGATGAGCAAAGGCCAATTCATGACATCTCTAGATATCCAGGATGCTTACCTACATGTTCCGATTTTCCCTCCCCATCGGAAATACTTTGCCTTCCAAAACATTCATTACCAATTCACCGCTCTCCCCTTCGGTCTGACTTCCGCCCCACGAGTCTTCACGAAGATCATGGCAGCAGCCACAGCAGTGATCAGAGACGAAGGGATTTCCATTACCCCATATCTCGACTACCTACTGATCAAGGCACCCTCCCATGCAAAAGCACAACAATCCCTACAATTCTCCATGTTCAAACTGCAGGAACTGGGTTGGCGCATCAACTGGGAAAAGTCGTCCCTGATCCCCAGTCAGTCCATGATATTCTTGGGAATGCAGTTCAACACAGGGACTCAGAAGATTTCGCTTCCACAAGACAAAATAATAAGACTACAATCCCTAGTGAACACTCTGTTAGCAAAACCAACGCATTCAGCCAGACACTGCATGAAGGTCCTGGGTGTCATGGTCTCGACCATAGAAGCAGTTCAGTTTGCCCAACACCACCTCAGAGATCTGCAGTGGAACATTCTGACATCATGGAAACGCAAGTCACTATTACAAGAGATCTGGCTATCACAAAAGACTCAAGTATCCCTTCTTTGGTGGTTAAACACTCACCACCTATCCACAGGAAAACACTTAGGGGAACCTCAATGGCGTCTCCTAACAGACGCAAGCCTATTCGGATGGGGAGCAGTATTTGAGGGCCGCTCAGCACAGGGCAGTTGGTCCCCAGAGGAAAGCCGCCTTCCAATCAACCTGCTAGAGATTCGTGCAATTTGTTTAGGTCTGATCCATTGGCAACAGGACCTGTCGGGTCAGGCCGTAAAGGTTCAGTCAGACAACACCACAGCAGTGGCCTACCTCAATCATCAGGGAGGCACAAGGAGCAGAGGAACTCAAAACGAAACCAGCCTCATCCTCCACTGGGCAGAGAAACATCGCACTCAGCTGTCGGCAATATACATTCCAGGCCTCCAAAACTGGGAAGCGGACTTTCTCAGCCGCCAGACTCTAGATCCAGGAGAGCCGTCTCTAAGCGAGGAAACTTTCCAAGAGTTAATCCATCAATGGGGCACCCCAGAGGTCGACCTCATGGCTACAAGAAAAAAATCGAAAAGTGCCGGCCTTCTTTGCCCGTTACCGAGACCCGCTCTGAGGCAGACGCTCTGACGGCGCCTTGGAACTTCAGACTAGCATACGCCTTTCCTCCACTACCCCTGATACCCAGAACAATCAGGAAGTTACAGAGGGAATGCATCACATTAATCCTCATAGCCCCCAGATGGCCTCGGCGCACCTGGTACTTGGATCTCCTCAACCTATCCATAGCAGAACACTGGACTCTACCACTTCTCCCAGATCTACTACAACAAGGGCCCATCCGCCATCCAAACCTAAGAAACCTAAGATTAACTGCGTGGCTCTTGAAATCAGGACCCTAAGGAAAAAGGGTTTCTCAGAAGCAGTAATACACACCATGCGGGCGGCTCGAAAGCCGGTATCTGTCAAAACTTACCACAGAGTATGGACCACCTATCACAACTGGTGCCTACGTCATAAGATGGTTTTCAAAAAGTTCTCCACTCCAAACCTACTAGAATTCCTCCAAGAGGAGTTAGACTTGGGTCTCTCCCTGGGATCCCTAAAATCCCAGATTTCGGCTCTATCCGTCCTTTTCCAAAAGAGGCTAGCCCTCATCCCAGATGTCAGGACCTTCCTTCAAGGGGTAGCCCATGTGGCCCCTCCAGTTCGGCCACCGGCACCTACATGGGATTTGACTATAGTATTAAAGGCATTTCAACAAGCACCCTTCGAACCTTTAGCTTCAGTTCCCATCCAGTGGCTCACCTGGAAGACCGTTTTTCTCCTGGCAATAGCTTCAGCCAGGCGAGTATCTGAACTAACCGCCCTTTCATGCAAACCTCCCTTCCTCATTTTTCATCATGACAGAGCGGTACTACGCACTCTACCTTCATTCCTACCCAAGGTTGTTTCAGCATTTCACCTGAACCAAGAGATCGTCATCCCAACATTCTGTCCTTCTCCGTCCAAAACAAAGGAGGCAGCCCTGCATACTCTGGACCCCGTTAGGGCCCTCAAGTTCTACCTGTCCAGGGTTCAAGACATCCGAAAGTCGGGCGCCTTATTTGTTCTACCATCCGGACCTCAGCAGGGTATGCCAGCTGCAAAATCCTCCATCTCCAGATGGATAAAACAAGCTATCCACAGAGCTTATATAGCAAAGGGACATGCTCCACCAGACAAGGTAAAGGCTAACTCCACCAGGGGAATGAGCACATCCTGGGCCTTCAGAAACCAAGCCTCAGCTAAACAGCTATGTAAGGTGGCCACGTGGACTTCCATCCACTCATTCACAAAGTTTTACCACTTCGATACTTTTGCGACAGCAGATACTTTTGCGACAGCAGACACTCGCTTCGGCAGGAAGGTTCTCCAGGCTGCTGTGGCCTCATCCACTTAGGGCCTATTCTCCCACCCTAGAGTAAAAGGGACAGCTTTGGTATGTCTCCTGTGTCCCCCAAGCCGACATGGAGAAAAGGAGATTTTGTGTACTCACCGTTAAATCTCTTTCTCTTCAGTCGCTTGGGGGACGCAGGACTTCCCTCCCTGAATGGAGGCCCTCTCTGCATCCGTCTGACATGGTTCCACGCTTTGTACAGCGTCAAGTTTTAGTTAAGTTCCAGTTAAGATTAAATTCTTCGGTTATTCTTTGGTACAAACTGACTTGGCTCCGCCTACTGCTGGGGGTATAGCCAGCGGAGGAGGAGTCACCTTTATCTTTTATTCAGTTGTGTCCAGCCTCCTAGTGGCATTAGCTATACCCAGTGTCTCCTGTGTCCCCCAAGCGACCGAAGAGAAAGAGATTTAACGGTGAGTACACAAAATCTCCTTTTTTTTTAATCATATTTCTAAATGCCATTTTCACACATTTTAGCATTTGCTGCAATAAGTATTTTAACCAAGATGGAATTCCTTGAGAAATTAGTAACTTCTACATTATTGTATCTGTGTCACTGGTATGTTAACAGGAGGATCTCCCTGTCGAAAAGACAGATAGGAAGCCCAGTGAGGACATAGAGGTTTCAGAGGCAGAGCAGGCGGTTGAAGAAAGTAAGATTTTTTTTTTACTCAACTGTATTTCGATATAAGAACACAACTGGCCAGTTTCCAGACACACCATGTACTGTATGTCAAGCCCAGGGCCCAAGTGGATCATCCTGATTGGCCCCATGCACTGGTGGTCCAATCAGGTAACGATGAATCTAACTATGTATGACAAGCTTTACCTATAAATGGTAAGATTTCTTTAGTGCAAGATATACATACAACATAGATAATATTTTATGTCCCCATACCTCCAAACTGCACCGCAGCTGATGTTTTCAGTTTCCTCCCTTTGCATTTAAAGCTTCCATCCTCACTGCACTCCCATGCTGTGCGCCACCCGTTTGTTTCCTCATTATCCAGACCCCTACCTGTTCTCTACTGTCCACTGCTACTTTTTCCTTATCACCTACTTATTCTACTGTTATTACAAATACTCAGCTCAAATTTGAAAAGCTTTTTTTAAAATTTTATTTTATTGCAGGCATTTGTTTTCAACATTTCTTGGGGTAAGGGCTAACCCCCTGAAACTGTGTGCTGACCAATGTCTGCGTTCTGAGTCAAGGCAGCGTCTGCATTCATTTAATTCTTTTTGTCTCTGTTTCTCTATTTGTCTCTATTTTTGTCTTACTGATCTATGGACCAACTCAGTGTTAGTTTTGCCACTTAAAGTTTGCCACTTAAAGGAAAACTATACCCCCCGAATAGTATAGTTTTGCCACTTAAAGTTTGCCACTTAAACGAAAACTATACCCCCCGAATAGTGTAGGTTTCTATAAACAGATATTGCATAAAACAACTCATATGTAAAACCCTGCTTCATGTAAATAAACCATTTTCATAAAAATACACTTTTTTAGTAGCATGTGCCATTGGGTCATCATAAATAGAAAATAGCCATTTTAAAAAATAAGGACAGCCTCCTGGGATCCTAGGATCCAACGGTGCACACAAACATACCAAACAAACTATAAAGTTAGGTCACATGAGCCAATTAACAGACAGAGGTGTGTCTTTTGCTTTAATATGTCACTTGATTTGATATAAACTATCTGTTGCTCAAAAATTCATTTTTCGGGATATTCTATTCTATTTGATGTTTGAACCTTTGCCCAATCTTCCTAAGTTCCTGAGTTCTGGAACTGATCTCTAATACTAGGACCAACTCAGGACATTCTATGGCAGATCCAGTACTGCACAAAAAGTCTTGAAAATTTTGAGGAAATTGGGACAGTTAGGAGATATATGCTCCAGTGGTCCGCAACACCCCAAACCTGTTATTCTCTACAAAATTTTTCTCCAACCTTAAGAAATATTGCCATTATTTTTTCTACCCTATCACCACTAAGCAAATTGTCTATCTTCCAGTACAAGATGTTCGAGATCATGCAAGAGCATATACCTGCTACTTTTGTTTCAGATGCAGTGTAAATGGGAATGCTTACTTTGCAGGTAATACATCAATGGAAGGTATAACAACAGAGAGTGACCCAGACCTGGAGGTTGAGTATCGAGAGCATTCTGATAATGCAGACTCAATGTCTGAATCAGAGACTGTGAACCAAGATGAGGACTCTTTTAGTGTTCTAGGGGGAGAGTCACTGAATGGACAAGATGTCTCTGAGCATGAGATGCCTCCTCTTTTTTTGCACCTCATATGCTCAGTGTCCCACAAAAACAAGCATGGATCTATGCCTGTTCTGACACTCCCCACATGTCTAGGTAAGTTGGCGCTTTTGAATCTTTCCACTCACCAAAGCATGACAAGAATGTGCTGCTTTATGAAGGCAATTTATCTGTTATCTATATTAATAATTAGGGATGCACCGCATCCACTATTTTGGATTCGGCCGAACCCCTGAATCCTTCCTGAAAGATTCGGCCGAATACTGAACCGAATCCGAACCCTAATTTGCATATGCAAATTATGTGTGGGAGGGGAAATTTTTTTTTTACTTCCTTGTTTTGTGCCAAAAATTCACATGATTTCCCTCCCTGGCCCTAATTTGCATATGCATATGCAGATTCGGATTAGGTTCGGCCAGGCACAAGGATTCGGCCGAATCCGAATCCTGCTGAAAAAGGCTGAATCCTGGATACGGTGCATCCCTATTAATAGTAAGGAATTAATGGTTAAGTTTTAGTACAAGTGCACTGTGTTTGGATACAGTTGAGACAGATACTAATTATTTGCAGTGTTATTTGAAGGATGGAAAGTTTGTTCTATGTATTTAAGCAAACACTATTATTATATGTATACATAAATTAACACATAATATTACACATAATATTCTGAACTTTGGGCAATTATTTGTATTGGAGAATAACTAGGTGAGATTGATAGGACTTTTAGATCCAGATTATTAAAATGCCCCAAGGCCAGGTGGGGTAGCATTTAGAATTCACCTTGTAAGGGCTAGGGCAGACGGGGAGATTCGGGGGCATTTTGTCGCCTGGCGACTTCTCGCAGCGACTTGTAGCCCCCAAACCTCCCCGAATAGCCAAGTCCTGGGGCGCACCGGCGTTACTTGAAAACGCCGGCGCCTATTCACACGGAGCGGCGCGCTTTTTGAAATCGCTCCAAATTGCCTCGCGAGTCAATTTGGAGCGATTTCAAAAAGCGCGCCGCTCCGTGTGAATAGGCGCTGGCGTTTTCAAGTAACGCCGGTGCGCCCCTGGACTTGGCTATTCGGGGAGGTTTGGGGGCTACAAGTCGCAGCGAGAAGTCGCCAGGCGACAAAATGCCCCCGAATCTCCCCGTCTGGCCTTAGCCTAAAGAAGTAACTGGTGTGTCAAAAGGAGATTTTGTATACTCACCATTAAATCTCTTTCTCTTCAGTCTCTTGGGGGACACAGGGACAATGGGGTATAGCTGGTATCACTAGAGGCAGGACACAACCTTAATCAGAAACTGACTCCTCCTGCACTGGGTATACCCCCAGCAGGCGGAGCTTATGTCGGTTTGTTCCAAAGTCATCAGAATAACAAGTAACTTAACCAAACTTTAGAACTGTAACATTAACAGTATCAAAGTGGTAGAATTTGGAAAAAGAGTGAACCGAGGTCCACGTTGCAGCTTTGCACAGTTGTTCCGCTGAGGCTTGATTTTTGAACGCCTAGGATGTACTTATCCCTCTGGTGGAGTGAGCCATGACCCTTCTTGGAGGTTCCTGGCCTTGTGCTGTGTAAGCTCATCGTATAGCTTGCTTGATCCAACGGGATATGGCCTGTTTGGTGGCCGTGACACCTTGTTGTGGTCCCGAAGGGAAACCCAGTAGGGAATCTCACAGGATCCAGAGTGTGGAGGGCCTTTTATTTTTGATTGGCTGGTGCAGGGCAAAAAGATGGCACAACTATGTCCTGGTTGAGGTGAAAGTACGAAACAACCTTGGGCAAAAAAGAAGGAATGGTGTGGAGAACCGCTCGATCACAGTGAAAAATGAGGAAGGGCGGTTTGCATGATAGAGCATGCGAGACACGTCTTGCTGAGGAGATGGCTAAGGTGAGCCACTGTAGAGAAATTGATCCCAGGGGATCAAAAGGCAGTTGTTGAAGTGCCTTGAGTACTAAGGTGAGGTCCCAGACGGGAGCGGTTGCTCTTATCGGAGGTGCAACATGTGCCATCCCTTGGATGAAAGTTCTGACATCCGGAATCAGTGCTAGTCTCCTTTGGAAAAGGACTGACAGGGCGGAAAGCTGAGATTTGAGGGAGCTGAGCGACATGCCCTTGGAAAGTCCTTCCTAAAGGAATTCAAGGATATTGGGAACTGAGAAGGTTCTGAAAATGGTTTTGTGTCTGGTGCACCATTGTTGGTAGGTGGACCAAACTCTATGATAGGCTCTGGCTGAGACCGGTTTTCTGGCTGAGCACATTGTGCGTGCTACTGCCCTGGAGAAGCCCTTTCGGATCAGGATCTCTGTCTCAAGAGCTACGCCGTCAAATTTAGGCTTGTTGGATTTGGATGGTGAATAGGTCCCTGAGAGAGAAGGTCTGGAAGTGGAGGTAGAGTCCATGGTTCTGCTACGAAGAGATTGAGCAGGTCTGTGAACCAGGCCCTTCGAGGCTACCTTGGTGCGATCAGAATGAGAGTGGTCTGTTCTTGCTGCAGCTTCCTGATTGTTCTGGGAATGAGAGCTAGAGGCAGGAAGGCATAGGCCAGATTGAAATCCCAAGCGGTGGTCAGAGTGTCTACATTTAGAGCCAGTGGGTCTCTATATCTGGCTAGGAATGCCGGAACCTTCCTGTTGTGCCTGGTCGTCATCAGATCGATCTCCGGAGTTCCCCACATCTGTTATTTCTTGGAAGATCGTGTCTTTTAGTGACCACTAGCCGGGGTCTAAGGACTTTCGACTTAAGAAGTCTGCCTCCCAGTTTTGTAGACCTGGGATGTAGATGGCAGACAGCTGGACTTGGTGGGTCTCTGCCCAGCTGAAGATGAGCCTGATCTCATTCAGGGCTGCTTTGCTCCTAGTTCCCCCTTGGTGGTTGATGTAGGCCACTGCCGTGGAGTTGTCCGATTGCAGTTTTACTGACTGACCCTTCAGTTCCTGTTGCCAATGGATCAGGGCAAGTCGTATTGCTCGAATTTCGAGCAGATTTATTTGTAACAGTCTTTCGGTTGGACACCACTTCCCCTGTACTGTTCTGTTGTCTAGAACTGCTCCCCATCCGAATAGGCTCGCGTCTGTGGTGAGGATGCGCCAAAGGGGTTCCCCTAAGGTTCTCCCCTGAGAGAGGTGAATCCGATCTAGACACCAGCAAAGAGAGAGCTTCATTTGAGGGGAGAGCGGAATCTCTTGTAGTAGGGATCTCTGGTTCCATACATTGAGGATGCTCAGTTGGAGGACTCTTAGATAGAACTGAGCAAGGGGAACTGCCTTTATGGTAGAAACCATGACTCCCAACACTTTCATGCATAATTTCGCCGTGTGTCGCGGTTTCTGAAGTAGAATTCGCACTAGCGCTTGGAGGTGGGTCGCTTTCTCTGGTGGGAGCGATATCCTCCCTGTCTTTGTGTTGAAAGTCATGCCCAGGAAGTTCATGGACTGACTGGGTGTTAGGGATGGCTTCTCTAGGTTCAGGACCCATCCCATTTCCATGAGTTTGTTCGTGGAAATTTGGAGACGGAGCCTTGATTAGGAGGTCGTCCAGGTATGGGGTGATGGAGATTCCCTGTTTGTGAACCTCTGCCGTAGCAGCCGCCATAATCTTGGTAAAGACCGGGGGGGGGGGGCGATGTGAGGCCGAAGGGTAGACTTGTGAATTGAAAATGGTGATTTTTGAATGCAAAGGGCAAGTATTTCTGGTGGGGAGGGAAAATGGGGATGTGCAGGTAGGCTTCCTTTATGTCGAGCGACATGAGGAATTGCCCTGGAGACATTGCTGTGATCACCGATCTTAGGGACTCCATCTTGAATTTTCGTGTGCGTATGAGCTTGTTTAGTTCTTTGAGGTCTAGGATGGGACACACCGATCCATCTTTCTTTGGCACCACGAATAGATTGGAATAATATCCCTGGAAAAGCTTGGTCTAAGGCACCGGGGTGATAACTTCCGCCTGGAGCAGGTTTGAAATAACCTGAAGGAAGGCTGTGCATTTTGTCAATTCCTGGGTCGTGACATGAAAAATCTGTGTGGTGGCATTGAGGCAAACTCTCTATGTGGTAGCCTTGAGTAACGACTTAGTGGATCCAGGCATCTTGAACAATCGCAGTCCATGCGTTGGCAAAATGTAGCAATCTCCTCCCTATTGAGGTCGGATTGTACTTGGCGTCATGCAGTGGAAGACTTGTCAGTAGTCTTTGAGGTGAGCTTCCGATTCTGCCAGGAAGATCTTTGTTTGCTGCCGAAGCGCCCCCTGCCTGAGAAGGTCTGGCGTGGAGGCGTTGAGCTCGAGTTTTTGGACTGAGAGCCACGAAAAAAACCTTCCCTTTCGAAAGGAGGGCTGTGTTTAAGGTTGCGGTAGTAGGGTTCTTTTGCTACCGGTGGCTTGTCTGATGATCTTGTCAAGATCGGGCCCAAAAAGGAGTTTACCCTTGAAGGGCATGGATGTCAGGGATTTCTTGGAGGAAAGGTCAGCCAACCATAGTTTCATCCAGAGGGAGCGGCGGGCAGCTACTGCGTGTGCCGAATCTCTGCTGACAACCTGTGTTGCATCCAGAGACGCTTCACTAATGTAGTCGTTTGCTTCCTTGATTTGGGAAGCCCATTGGGAAAGCTTGTGGCGAGGAGCTCCTTCAGCAATAGCCGTGAGGAGAGATTCAGACTAGGATTGTATTGCTCGGCTGACCCAGGCTGTGGCCAGAATGGGTCTGAGGGATGAGCCTGAAGTTGTAAATGTGGAACGTAAGAGCCCATCTAACTTCTTGTCCATAGAGTCCTTGAACGAAAAAGCATCTGGGACCGGCAGGGCTGTGTTTTTGGATAGCCTAAATACAGGTGCGTCCACTGAGGGAGGGGATGACCATTTATCTATGTGGTCCGTTGAAAACGGATAGAGCTTCGAGAAACGACGGCTAGGCTGGAAATTGTGCCCTGCAGGCAAAAGTTTGTGACATTTGGCACAGGCCAAGTATTTTATAGCAGTAGAAGGTGCTGCTCTGGGGAAAAAGGCTGTCACTGGGCCCCTCAGACATGGTACCAATTTGGTGTGCCAATATGGGGAGGCAAAATGCCCTCAGTGTAAAAGCTCTGCCACTAACCTGTGTAACCAGGAAGGAGCGAATGAGATTCTGCAGATTTACTCAGCCCTCGAAGTGAGCGGAGAGTGTGCTTGTTGTAGCTGTGTCTGCCCTGTGTCCCTTGCGATTCAGCGCCGTGCAGCACAGTGGGAGCGCAGTCAAAATGGCTGCCGATAGTCTCGCGCAACTTGTGCATGCGCAAAAAATGGCGGCCGTGAAGTCGCGTTAAAGTAAAGTGCGCCAATTCCGGACCATGAGGCTGACAGAGAAGGGCTTTGGAAAAAAAAATGCTGAACACTTAGAGTGCAGCATGTAATTTTAGAGGGCGCCATTGGGGAAAAGGCAGAGCCTGTGATACCTCCCCCCCCCCCCCCCCCCCAGAGAATAAGAACTCTGTTCCACATAGTATAGTGCAGAAGCACCTCTCATATGTTAGCATAGAGGAGTGGAATGGGGGGGAGAAGGGGGGGGAGAGAGAGAATAGAGAAAGGCTCAGGGAAAACCCTGTTCCTGCTTACCTGTCCCTACTACAGAAGGTGTCTCTCTCTCCCGCTGCTGGCCGGCTAGCCTGGTCTCCTAAGGGCAGGAGATAAGGTGGCTAGGTGGTCTGTGCACAGCACTCTGTGACCCCGGCAGCAGAATCCACGTTGTAGGGTGCTGCAGAGTCTTTACACAGTGGTAAAAGATAAACCCCAAAATTGCCAGCAAAGCTGAGCAGAGAATTGCTCGAAGTCCTATCCTCCTGAGGACACAACAAAAACTCGCCTTATCTCCGCCTGCTGGGGGTATAGCCAGTGGAGGAGGAGTCAGTTTCTTATTAAGGTTGTGTCCTGCCTCCTAGTGATACCAGCTATACGCCATTGTCCCTGTGTCCCCCAAGATGACTTGGAGAAATGTATCATTTTTGATGGTGCTATTCCTCTAAAATCTGTGTAATGATGTTGTTCAGGTGAAGTTATAAGCTGTCTTGAGAACAGAGAATCACTTAAGAGCATTGCCTTGGAAGATCTAAATGTGATGCTGGATATATATGTACTTACATTACCACTTGAGTTTGATGGAGTTAATGAAGAATCTCAGCACACTCGGTAAGGTGTCAGTTTATCATTTCCATACTCAGTATATATTACAGTTCAACATATAGTGATATGTCTTTTTCACTCCTTTAAATATGTAATTTTTTCATTTGGTGAAAGTTAATCTTAATTTCACTATTTTATAACATTCCTGTCATGTGCAGGTACACCTCAGAGAGCAGTGTGTCCTTCCCACGTTCCCCCGGGCAGCCATCTTCATATCGTTCTGATGAGGAGATCCCTCCTGCACTTGAGCGCTTTCCTTCCAATGTGGATCAAAGGTAGTCAGAATAGAGGACTTTAGTAGACTTTTATGTTTTGAAACTACACCGGTGTGCATCATGTCATGCCTTTTCAATTATATTTGTGCTGGTCTATGAACACTGTGGTTGGTTGAGACAGTGGGGCACACAGGCCAAATTAACCCTGGTGCAGTAACCCATAACAACCATTCAGAGGTATGTAAACCATAAGTTGCTATTGCCTCCAGGAATGTTTGTTGCTTGTTTGCTCCACAGATACTCTGCCCTGTCCAGGCTTCCTGTAGAACACCGACAGGCAATTGAGGTTACAATGAATGAGGTACATTCTTTATACTTCAGCTGTAATTTCAGCTAGCTATGCTCAGTCTTTTTAGCTGTTGCATAACTTTTCACTTTATACATATATCTCTAGTAGCTTGTTGATGTTGTTAAATATTCTGGCTTTGCAACAAAAAAAAAATCCACTCCTCGCTGTTCTTTCACTATTGTTGCGTCTATGTTTTAGATCCGATGGCTTCTTGAGGATGAGCTGGTGTCTGCCCTTCGTCATTCTCGTGTCATCAGTAGGTCTGTCTTGCAGAAAGTTGTTTCTCATATCTGTGAGTCAGAGGGAAGACCACATTGCTATAGAGAACTTGTGCAGCTTCAGTTTGTCTTTGGACCAGAACATTCCCTACAGAAGTTTAAAGAGGTAGATCCTAGACTATGCTTTAGTATTTGATAGATATTGTTTTTATGTATTGAGTTTCCTTTTTACATCAAACCTTTATTGTGAGCCACTAGGTCCTACAGAAACCAAAGTTTCTCTTAAAATTCTAGTGATTTTGGTAGCCAGGTTTACTTCATAATCCATGGTGAAAACCAAAAATAATTATATTTCTCTGTCGTATTAGGGGGACACGGGGACCGATGGGGTTAAGCTCCATCCTCCAGGAGGCAGGACACTTGAAAGTCATTAAGTGGGCGTGTCGGGTCAGGTTTAATCCCACCCACAGTACAATCCTATTCAGTTTTTTAAGTGTCCTGCTACCGGGAGGATGGACTACCGTCTCATGGACGAATATCTTCGGTCAGTCACAAACTGAAACCCGGGGTGAGACCTAAAGCAGGGTTACCTGTTTTACCATGGTTAGCCCCCTACGAGGTGAAACCACCGGGGTCCCTTCCCTAGCCTTTGGCTATACTGACCACCCAGATGAATTCCTGCACTTGGGAGCAGAGGGTCTGGCGGGTTTGTAAGGCAGGTGACATCAGGCGAGGGTCGTTTCCCTGGGTCACTACTCATATCCTTGGGCATTTAGGAGCACTGTAAGCACCTAATACTCTTTCCCCCCTCTGCTGTCCTGAAGCCTCCATAAGTGCTCTTGTTACCACCTCCTCAGCCCCAGCTATGAAATACCTTACAAAGGGGACGGGTGGACATTAGCCTAGCCAGGTAGGGAGAGTAGCCTTGTTCGTCACGCACGCCTATTGGAACGCATCTGGGATGTGCTGGAACGCGAGTTTCAGGCAACAAAGAAATTCAGTTGTCTGTACCCCTTCTCTAAGGACTGACAAATGGTCTAACCCGCCTGCGGTAGATGCTCCAGTGTCACGCCTATCTAAATCTACCACAATACCAGTTACTGATGCAGCAGCATTCAAGGATCCTTCAGATAGAAGATCAGAGGGGTTTCTAAGAGCGATTTTCTCTTTGGCGGGATCGACACTACGGCCTTGCCTGGCTTCAGCATGGGTGGCCAGGGCTATCCAATCCTGGTCTGAGACACTTTTTAAGGAGATTGAAGGAGGTACTCTTCGGGAAGAGTTGTTGGTAACTGTACAGGCAATTACAGAGGCATCTAGTTATCTCTGTGACACCACTTTAGACGCAGCTCAGATGACTGCACACACATCAGCGCTATCCATAGCAGCCCACCGAACACTTTGGCTAAAGAACTGGTCAGCTCATATTCGCTCCAAGAAAACCTTAACTTCCCTTCTATTCAAGGGACAAAAATTATTTGGAGACGAACTTGAAAAGATCATTTCGCAAGCAACAGGCGGTAAATGTACATTTCTCCCACAAGCTAGACGGCAATCCTCAACTTACAGCAGAAGGGGAAAAAATTTTCGTGGCCAAAGTGGGAAATTTACAAGACATAATTCACCACAACGTTCTCACTTTCGACAAAAGGCAACCGACGAATCAAACCTCCTGGAAGAACCCCAAGTCCTACAATTAGTCCCCCGCCTACAAATCTGCGTCAGCATGACGTGGTGCGCCCTCCGGAATCGTCAGAACAAATCGGAGGAAAACTACTACGATTCCGGGAGGCATGGATTTGTTACTCACCAGATGCTTGGGTCAACGAAATTGTGTCGGGGGCTTACCATCTGGACTTCACAGCATTGCCACCCAGGAAATTTATCATGTCCAGGTACCATCAAACCCCACAAAAGCAAAGCTGTTTCTGGAATGCATAGAGAACAGGGGTGATTGCAACTGTTCTGACTCCAGAGAGATTCTCCGGGCTTTACTCAAACCTCTTTACGGTTCCAAAGAAGGATGGAACAGTCAGGCTGGTATTAGACCTCAAGCGTCTGAACAAATATATAAGATCAGTGCGCTTCAAGATAAAGACACTACGGTCTGTATTACGAGGAATGGAACAAGGACCGTGGTTGTCACTAGACATCAAGGAGGCTTATATTCACGTCCCGATATGGCCCCCTCATCATCGCTATCTTCGTTTTGCATTCACGAACAAACATTACCAATTTGTTGCACTACCATTTGGCCTATAGTCAGCTCCCAGGGTGTTCACCAAGCTAATGTCAATAACAGCGGCGACATTGAGGCTACAGGGAATCTCGGTAACACTATACCTCGACGATCTTCTAATCAAAGCCAGTTCAGCAGAGAATACCAGAATGGATCTAGACAAAGCAATCCCACTTTTCCGGGAATTTGGATGGACGATAAATTGGAAGAAATTCAACCTTCACCCAAGTCAGCAAATGACATTCTTGGGTCTCGACTTCAATACGGTGATGCAAATTGTAAGTCTTCCCCGAGACAAACAAGACAAGATCAGGAATCAAGTCCAATCCCTGCTAGTCAACCAAATTGCGATAATATGCAAGGCAATGCTAGTGTTAGGGACGATGGTGTCTGCTATAGAGGCAGTCCCGTTTGCTCAGATTCATCTCCGTCCACTTCAAGCCAATATTCCTATCCTCCTGGACAGGGGGATCACTATCTTGACCACTTCGATTGTCGAGCACGACAAGGGTAGCTCTCCAATGGTGGCTGGTCCCAAACAACTTAGCTACATGGGACAATCGATCGGCACAAGGACAATGGTGTCTAGAGGGTTCCAAACTGCCCATATTTCTCTGTAGTCAAAAGGGGGACACAGGGCTTCCCGCCCAACGTTGAACGTTGACCATGTTGGTCTCTACTGAATACTTCCCTGTTTTACAGTTCTGCCTGTGTTTTTGGGTTAATGTTATAATTATAGAGTTTCGTTAGCAGCTTTGGAACCAACTGAATAGGATTGTACTGTGGGTGGGGTTAAGCCTTACCCGACACACCCGCTTAATTACTTTCAAGTGTCCTGCCTCCTGGAGGATGGAGCTTAACCCCATCGGTCCCTATGTCCCCCTTTCAACCACAGAGAAACAGATTTAACGGTGAGTACAAAAATCCTGTTTTCAGTATTTATGGCATTTTAATTTTTTTATTAGCAATTTGAGCACTATCTCATTGGCTGATACCAGGTATAAGTTTAGCAAAGTGTCATTGGTTGTCTCCAATTCAAACCAGGGTCAGAAGGGATGTTATCCAGTAAAATACTCCTGGTATGGTGGGGAATGCCTTTACTTGTGGTCTGTCTTTCCTACTTTTTTCTGCATTTAATTTTTTTAAACCTTTTTCTTTGCTTATATTTTCAGCCTTATGTGTTTTCCCTCTTTTTTAAAGGAATTTCGTCATATCTCTATTCCTGGATACCAGCTTAATGAGGAAGAAGAAGATTATTATTATGTTTCATTAAGTCGTCTACATGCTCATCTTGTTGAAAACAATACCTCTGGAAATGCTGCTACTCAGGCTGAGACAGCCTCATCTGACAGAAAGCAATGGCTGGACCATGAAGCCAGCACAGCTACTGAAAGTGTGGAGGAAGACATTGGACCAAAAATACAATACAAGGAATGTCATGCAGAAGATAAGGTAAGTATATCAGAAAGCAGCTATATAACCAGGCCCCCAAGCAGTCACATAATTTTTCCACTGCACTTACATCCCTGAATTGAAGTTGCATACCTCAGATATTTGAGCAGTGACTAGTGGCACTACAGCTCTTATTTGTTTTACATGCCTGCCTTTTTTACCACAATTATTCAATACATGATCTCCAGAAGGTTCCCATGATTAACATTGTTGAAAATTTATCTTGTAAGCCTTTGTGTTTGGGTTTTGAATACACACAAGTATGTTCAAATAATGTGAGCATCACAGGAGAAACTAATGGCAAATTAAACAACTCCATGGTAGTATAGTCAATGAATCAGACAGGGACAGAGGAGAAGTCTATTGTGATTAGGATGACCACACAAATTAACACTTTAGAATTGGGAACAAAAAGACACCTGGGATAGTATGGAATCTAGTGAGAACTCCCATAACTTTAAAAGATTACTGGCATTTTTTTTTTTTTAAATCTTCACTCATGGAAATGTATCTATGCATTTTATTGGCTCTGTAAGACCTCACAACTATTGATCTCTCTGTATTTCTCTTAAAGATATCTGAGCCCTCTGCTGAATGGGTAATGACAAACTTGGATGTCTCTGAAAGTGATGTGTCATCAGAGGTATCTGGAGTTTTTACCATGGAACAGGGTAATCGAATTCAAGTGGAAGCTTCTCCCAGTGAAAGAGTGTTCACACCACCTAAAACATCATCTAGTGTCAGTCTCCCTGAGTCTGTGCAGTCTGGCAACTTGAACAGTACAGGTATTTCAGTGTTCCTTCCTTCTTGTATCTCCCCCCCCCCCTCCTTTTTTTCTTTTTTTATATTCACTTGCATGATCCTTTTTAATACCTGTGATTTTTCAGTATTCCTTTTTATTAGATGACTTCTATACATCTATTTTGATGTAAATGTCTTTTTCCTTCACATCTATAAACTATTAAGCTGATGCTCAAATACTATTCTCTACAATTTTTTTTTTTTTTTTCCTCTTCCAACATGAGCATCCCGCCAAAGACCCAGCCGTGTCCAGAGTTTAGTCTCAAGTCATGGCAGTATTGAATCTGATCACCTGGGTGAGAGAGACTAATCTACAGAACAAAAATATGTGTGGTGCAGTCAGTGTACATTGTCAGCACTAGCAAGTGTGTGTTCATGTAGCAAAAGAGAAAAGTAAATATTACACATTTATAAGCTTTTCATTGTGAAAAGTTGGTGTAAATGTGGGATACTACGTATTCTGTTCCTATGTTAGCTTTATACCAGCATGCATAGACCGGATACAAAATACGTTAATACATGCATTCAGCTTGGCTTGCCAATATTTATTTGAAGCAGTATTTCAGAGTCTAACAAAAGTTATAAAAGGTCTGAAAAGTTCTATTTTTCCCAATATAATCTTACTGAATTAAGAGAGTTACCTGGGTTGCAGTTGTAATAGGGCATATATATGGCATATGTGATTCTGGTATGCAACGAATATCTCTACTTACAGGATACGATGGTGGAAGCAGTGACTCAGAATGTGAGGATGCGCTAATAAGTGAGCAGGATTCACGCTGCCCATTGATGCCGTATTTTTGGCTCATTGTGAAGATTCACCAGGACAGAATTGAAGTCTGTACTCATGCCAGGTATCTCATTTAAAACATGCATAACTCTTTGATAAAACAAAGGACTTCATTACATTAGTTTATCAACTTGAGTTTTAGGGGACTTAGTGAGAACTATAAGCAGTGAACAGCTCCTTGATGGCATACACTGACTCATACTCCAGGCGGCAGTGCCTGCCAGATTACTATTGCTATTCCTATTCAAAAGAATTGGAAGCTTCTGCCAACTGGGAAGAGCATTTTGATCATTGTGAATATTAAAACAACCTATTTGCCATTTTCCATATCCTCAGCCATTCTGGCAAGAAACCCAGATGATTTTGTGTCAGCCCACACACAATTACCATAAAAGAAATATAATGGTTTTCAATTCTCATGTGGTTTCTCAGTCAGACATGCATAGTGGAGTGATGGCAACCTCAATGGAACTGAATCTAAATGATTTTTTGCAGCACCCCTTTAAAACTTGAATGTGCCTCTTCCTGTTGCTGCCTCTCCATTGGTATAAATATGTGTGATTCCTGAAAAATGGGCAGTTTATTTTTTTTTTATGGGATTCTATAGAGATCTCTCCAGAGTTTTTACAGTAGTCAGTTTATATAACCTTGGTTTAACAGCAAGTGCAGCATATGCAGAAAGCAGCACCAGAAAAAGTCCTCAAGGCATGGTCCATGCCTATGTTTGTCCCAATCTCAATTTACTCCAGTACCTTTATCCTTAAAGTCTCTAAGCACATTTGCCATTTACACCTAGCAAAAGCAGCTCCTACTCAATCATGCCTCTTTACACCCAGTCCTCTCTGTTGCATTGGATCTACTCTTTCTGCTGTTAATGTAGCAGCCCTGATTTGTGCAACACAGGTGCTCCCTATTTCCCATCGAAATATATGGTGCAAATGGAACATGCACAGGTTTAATAGGGTATATCCTCACTCTGTTGTCAGGATCCACCCCACACATACCGTCTAGAAGAGCAGCCCTGATTTTTAACTGATTGGACACACTAACTGATGTGCAACTGTTGTATCTGCAACCCTTCATCTATCTGCTTTTGGAGACTAGAAATTACATAATCATCAAACCTGGTCAGTCATACAGTGTTAGATGTAGTTATCAAGTGTGGCAGAGAAGCATACTTTGAGACTTGTTGACTGCACCCTTACCCACATCTGCAATTCTGCTCTTCAAATGACCACGTTTTTCCCAACCCACTGCAGGACCATAAGTAGCTAATGCACAAATCATAAATGGAGGATATGTTGTAATGTTCTTCTTTACAATTCTTTTATTTTGGATCATTTTCTCATTATAGTACTGACCCTGCTCCAGAAGGGGGAGAGGAAATACGAGAAAGTTTACGTCTGCATCAGTTTGTGGTGAGGAAAGTAGGAGAAATCTGCCGGGTTGTTAACCAGGTAACTTTTAATCTTCTGTACTGTAACAAAGTGGTGATCATGTACTCTTAAATGTACAAATACACATTTTATTGTTTCTGCTGCTGTTTATTGCACCAAACACAGTTTATTATATTTTTGCATTAAAAGAAAAGCTATAAATATGCAACTAAACCTATTACCATTAGAACAGATAACAAAGAAAAAAATGCTGCTCGTCCTTTTTTTCTTTTCTTTTTTTAAATAGAAACCATTACAATCTTCTAATTTTCAGTATGTATAACATATGATTCCTGGAAATTGATTGAAAAATTGTAACAACACACAGAGAAAGTTTAAGCAATTAATTTCCTTGGACAGGCAGATGTACCTTATTAGTATATGTGTCTGAGTATTATTTAATGCTAATATGAAACATAGTGAAGAAAATATGTGAACCCAGTGGATGCAAAGTCTAGGTTATGAGAAAATTATATTTTAAATTACATTATTCTATTCTTTGTATTGGTCATCAACCAAAAAGTTCTATTCTTGCAATAAGAGAATCACAGAAGAGAAAGCTTAAAGTTTGGTATAATAGGGATAAGAGTTAATTTTGCAAGTACAGGTATGGGATCCATTATCTGGAAACCCATTATCCAGAAAGTCTGTCTCCCATAGACTCCTTTTTATCCAAATAATCGAAATTTTTAAAAATGATTTCCCTTTTCTCTGTTATAATAACTGTACCTTGTACTTGAACCCAGCTGGATATCATTAATCCACAAGACAGTTGGGTTTATTAAGGGGCAGATTTATCAAGGGTCGAAGTGAAAAGTAATTTTTGGGCCAAAATTTTAATCGAATTGAAAAAATTCGAATTTCTAAGTACTATCTGTTTAAAAAACTTCGACTATTTGCCACCTTAAACCTGCTGAATTGCTGTTTTAGCCTAAGGGGGACCTCCTATAAACTATATGGAGTCTTTTGTCAAAGTTTTTTGGAGGCAAGCTTTGGAATCTTTCGAATTAAAAATTTTAATTAGATCAAAAACAAACCTATTCCATTGAAAACGGTCTGTTTTTATTAAAAAAAAAAAACACTTCGACTGGCCGAAATTTGACCCTTGATAAATCTGCCACTAAATGTTTACATTATTTTCTAGTAGACTTATAGTAGGAAGATCCAAATTACGGAAAGATCCGTTATACGGAAAGTCCCATGTCCCAAGCATTCTGGATAACAGGTCCCATACCTGTACTTGGAAATAAACTTTTTATATACAGCATGCATTATGTACAATTATGTATTATGTGTTTCATGTAATCATAGCTGTGTCACGAAAAAGACAAAAGGAAAGTTTTCAAGCTGTGTCCATTAAGAAATGGAATTTACTTGATCAGGTCTGTTTATTTACACATAGATGAGAAGGCCCATATTCAGTGTAAAATAAAGCTTGTGATCTTCAATTCGCACCAGAGTTAATTCTGATACTGATTAACATCAGTATCAGCGTTGCACTGTGTTAGCCTTAAATCAAACCAATGATGTATAAGTTAAGTGATATCTTTTATTGGCTTATCCTATTATATTAGAAAATGTGAGGGTTCTGGACAACTTAGGTCCCTGCTTCATGACTTAAATAGTTCCAAAAGCTTGCATTGTATAATTATCAAATGAAATGCATCACTTACTCTTCATTTTTCTGCAAGTGTTTGCATGCTCACGCCAAAATCAGCTGTGTGTACCGGTACCTGAGCTGACACATTGGTTCCAGGTGCAGGCAGGAGAAGAGGCTAATGTCCCCATGCGGCATTAGCCTTAGGAAACACAATTTAAAATTACAGATTTGTAGCATATATTTGCTAATTTTGCACTCCTGGGACAGCTCTAGTAAATGAACCATTGGCATGATAGAAAAATGGATTTAGCCTTTTCTCTGTTGTCACACAAAATGTGCCTTCTTGGAAACAATGCTTTATATATAATATATAAATTTCAGTGGTTAGAAGGTGGATTATTTTTTACAGCATTGTGTAGATTTCCTTGTTGACTACATTTTGTTATGAGCTGCAGTTTTGATGATGACCCCTCTACCAGCAAAATATAACCTATATGATCCCTTTCTCCAGGTGAATGCCTAATGTAATGACCATGGTTGAAAAGGGCTAAACAAAGTTTTTAGCAGTACAGTAGAATTCATTACTATATATTAAAGTGGACCCGTCACCTAGACACAAAAATCTGTATAATAAAAGTCCTTTTCAAATTAAACATGAAATCCAATTTCAAATTTTTATTAAAGCATTCATAGCTGTTTTAAGCTCATTTAAAAATCTCAGCTGTCAATCAAATATTATCTGCTACTCCTCTATGCCTTAGGCATAGAGACGGGGCAGATAATTACTTTCACTTCCCCACAAATTCCCCCAGTTCTCTTAACCATTTAATTGTGTAGCCAGGGCATGAGGATAGACATCGGGTCCCCCATTCTGCTGCACAAACAAGATTCTGAGATGATACAAGGCTTCTCTTAATACTAGTGTCCACAAAATGGCTCCTGTCTGCTTGCTATAATTATGAATTCCCAGACTGAAGGAAACAAGATTAAAATAATTTATATAGTGTAATTAATGTTCATTTTGCTTGATTAATGTGATAAAATAAGATTTTTAATATTTTTTTGGGTTGACTGGTCCACTAAAAAAAATATAGCAGATATATGTGTGGTCATATACGTCTGGGCAATTGCCATAGCAGGAGATGGTGTATGATTATGGATGATTTTGAACAAATAATGATTGCAGTTGCTTAAAAGCCCAATAATTAGCCCATGAGCCATATCCTTTAGACCATAGCAAGAGTCTGCAAATATGTATTCAAGACTTTCTATTTTAAAAATAAATATCAAGATAAAATACTTCCTGAGTTTCTTTATTATTGTTCAAACTGTCCCCAAAAACCATATCCATGTTTTGTATTTTGCCACCCAGCGACTGCTGCTGCAGGATCTCCATGATACCCATTTGTGCAATACTCTGCTGGTTGCCGAGAGTGAAGAGGACATTTGGAAGAGTGAAAGCCCTTACGCCACTTATCGACGTACCCTTGTTAATGAAGGTGAAAATTGTTTTGTCTTTTGCATTACGAAACAGCAGGCCCAAGGGTAAGAGCAATTTGGGGAAATGTAATAAAAGCATAAGGAGAAAAAATTGTAAGACTATTACATTTCAAATTCGCAATAAGCATATGCACAATAATCATAGTACATTTTTAATAATTTAAAAACTGCCTTGTGCATGTTTATTCTAATAACTTAATGATAAATAAAAATATCATATTGCTGACCTTTACTGCTATTTGGAACAGACCTTTTGTGTTGGTAGGCAGATGATGGACATTAATTGGTGAACTTTCATAATAAAGTGTTAAGCATCACAAAGTTTTAGAAACATATCGGATTTCACCAATAAGAATTTTTCTTTTCTTCATTAAATTAGCAAAATTACTAAAAAAAAAAAAAAAACTGATTTCCCCCAGCAGATTACACTGGGGAAGATAGCTACCAGCCAAGAGATTATCTAGCAGCCACCATGCACTTTATTCCTGGACATTTTGCTTGTGATGTGGTGTGGAGCACAGTCATCCAAATTCACCCTCGTCTCAAGATGGGACCCAGTATGGGTGTATCCAGAGGTAATTACAAGAATCCGCAGTATTGAACTTGTTAGCAAGTAGGCCTTAATCAATTTGGTTCATGGCAAGAGAAATTTCCTTATAAGAAACAAAAACCAGATGCAAGATGAGCCAGATGCTTATGTTACTGATTCTGGGGGCATCTCATGACACTTCACTGTTCTGTTTAAGTGTAAAACTATGATTCAGTTTACAGTTCAGTGCAAAAATAAAAACTGGGTAAATAGATAGACTGTGCAAAATAAAAAGTGTTTCAGATATAGTTAGGCAAAAATGTAATCTATAAGGGCTGGAGTGGCTGGATGGCTAAACGAACAGAACACTACTTCCTGCTTTTTAGCTCTCTAACTCTTAGTCAGTGACTTGAAGGGGGGCCACATGGGACATAACTGTTCAGTGAGTTTGCAATTGATCCTCAGCATTCAGCTCCGATTCAAAAGCAAATAGTTATGACCCGTGTTCCGCCCCTCATTCACTGATTGGTTACTGCTTGGTAACCAGGAGAGAGTTGAAAAGCAGGAAGTGGTGTTCTGTTATGTTAGACATCCAGTTACTCCAGTCTTTATAAATTACATTTTTGTCTAACTATATTAGAAACATTTTCTTATTTCGCACAGCTTATTTACTCCGTTTTTATTTTTATACTGAACAATTCCTTTAAGATGCCCAAATTTAGGTGAGAATTTGCACATAAACCTAACAACCATTCATTATGTCAAGCTTCGAGTTGAGCGATGTGCTGACTGCCACCATTAGCCTTTAAAAGCAGTGGGAAAAGGCATTATTTCAAATGATCATTTGTGCTTCTCCATCTGACAAAACCAATTTTAGTTTGGCACAGCACAATAAAATTTACTGAGTGGCTAAATCAGGAGTGCCATCTATTATGCATTCTATATTTGAATAATGGGTTATTTTCTGTTAGTGACTTCTAACTATATTTGTTTTCAGCTATTCAGTCCTTGCGTTCTGTGCTAAGCGCCTTCTCTGTTGGGAACAGGAAAAATATGTTTGTTTACCAGGAACGGTCCACAAAATCTGTCTTTTACCTTAGGTATGCATACTTGGTCATTTTCTACACTGAATATTTAGCTAGAATATAATCATATTCTTAGATTTAAGTTGCTACATTTATTGTACAGCTTTAGGTAAATTGCTCAGTATTTGAGTCTTATTTTGGCAATGTACTATGATTGGGAAAAAAGGTGAATACAGTCTGATGTGTTGTATGTACATTTGTGCTGCAGGTTGTCACTAGACCATCTAGCCAATAGGTACTGTATTTTAGAATAAAAGTCCATTTATTTTGCTAAACACATTATTGAAATATACACCTGTTATTAAGGGGGTTATTTATCAAAGGTTGAATTGAGTTACGTGAGCTTTTTTAGATCTCAAATGAATTTGAATGAACTCGCAACTCGAATGGTTTCTAATTTAAGAAAAAACTGGAATGTAAAAAACTTGAATCGGTGAAGTCGGGGGGCAAACTCAAATTGATACAGTTTCAGCTGGTAAAAACTCAATTCTCTTGGATTGATCGAGTTTTTGAGCGAAACCTACCAAAAAACTTAAACATCATGAAGGCTATTAACATCTTAAAATGGCTCAAGGGACCTCTGCTATTGACTTCTACATGACATGGACAGGTTTTAGATGTGTATTTTTAGATTCAAGCTATTTCTAAGGTCGGGGTATAATAAATCTTGAAAAAATTAAAGGAACAGTAACACCAAAAATTTTAAGTGTTTATAAGTACTGTTGCCCTGCACTGGTAAAACTGATCTATTTTCTTCAGAAACACTACTATAGTTCATATAAACAAGCTGCTGAATAACAATGGCGGAAATAGCAAAAAAGGCTATTTGGCACAGGAAAATTAGTGGATAACAGATAACATTATGTTCTACAGAGCTTATTTGATATCTGCTGTGTAACCTGAGCCTTTTCTCCATTGAATAGCTGCCCCCCATTGCTACACAGCAGCTTATTTATATAAACTATAGTAGTGTTTCTTAAGCACAAACACCAGTTTTACCAGTGAAGGGCAACACTGAGTTATATTTGTATTACTTTAAAACAATTTAATTTTTGATGTTACTGTTCCTTTAAGTTTTTTGCTTTTGACTCAAAAATATCCTTGAAAACTCTAATTTTACATGGGAAACACAACTCAACCCTTAGTAAACCTGCACATTAATGCCTCATGAACCCACAACAAATGTAACTTTTCCCTGAATGTAAAGGGTTTCTCTAAGTAATAGGAAAACAATTTAATATAGTAAAAAATCATCCACTTTAATTATGTAGATGTTTTAATTGAGTAATAGCTTTTTTCCACTTCAGCCAACTTGGTTGCCAATAGAGGAACTGAATCCTTACCGCTAAGCAACATACAATGCTATACAGTGTTTTGCGTACAATGGTGTCTTCTTCACAACCACTATCACTCAATGTACACAATGCTTACAGCATCCCCCAGTCAGAGCACAGCACTTTTACAGATGCCCACCCTTGCTTACAATAGAAAACAGTGGCTTATAATGACATAACTGCTCTCAGATAGTGCTGTGTACATTGAATTACGAATGCATTTCAGATAAAGCCTTCAGGTAAAAGGTATGGGAACAATCATGCTGCTTTTTGCTATTTTCATTCCTGATTTAGGAGCAAAGTGTCTCATCGACGCAGATTAGACTTTAGTCTTATCAAGATTTGTAGCCTTTCTTTGTTGATTTTGAACTCCCAGCCTGTATTCACTTGAATGAGTCGGTATTCTATAGCTAAATAATGTTCTGGATTCTAAATTTTGATTCCATTTTGACTGAGTTTAAATCTTGTTAGGAATTATGAACTCATCTGGTCTGAATGTTGAGCTATCCCTTAATGGGCTTGCCTTTCTGTATGCTTGCTATAGCAGATGCAGATCTCCTTAGCTTTAGAGAACCATTTTTTATCACATACACTGATCGTGTCAGCACAAATTCATTGAAGCTGCAAAATCAGCAATCACAATTTGCAGTTGAGCCCTGGTTATCATACCTTATTGTAGGTAAGCCTTTGGTCCTTAACATAGATAAACAATGGTATACTGAAGGCAGAACTATACCAACCATAAATATTAAGGGGCAGATTTACTAAATTCACATGAATGATTCGAAAGTCGATCGAATTTTCAAAAAGATTTGAATTTCTAATAACTTTTTGGAGTACTTTCGACCATCAAATTTGAAAATTTTTTACACATTCGATCTAATCGAATGATTTGAATGATTCATATAAAAATCTATTTGACCATTCAATGGTCGAAGTACTTCACCTTTAAAAAAACAATTTGATAGGCCAGTTCGCCAGATCAAAGCTAATGAATTGCTTTAAAACCCTATGGGAAGCTCCCATAGGTGTTTTCAAGCATTTTAAGATCGAATAAAAAATATTCGATCGAATTGTTTAAAATTGTTCGAATCGTTTTTTTATTCAAAGTTTTCAAATTCGACCACGATTTGATTGGTCGAATTTGAGGGTAAATTCACCCTCAAATTCGACTTATCCTGTGCCATATAGCCATTTTTCAATTTCTGCCATTGCTAATTAGCAGCTTGTTTATATGAACTATAGTAGTGCTTCTGAAGCAAACACATCAGTTTTAACAGCACAGGGCAACATCACATGATATTTTCTTTACTTTAAAATAATTACATTTTTTGGTGTTACTGTTCCTTTAAAGTAAACTATGTTTTTGTAATGTTCTTCAGTACATGATCCCCTAATCCCCTAATGAATACCTAAAGGAAAAAAAATAGGCTTTTATCTTGTGAGTGCAAGATACACCTCTGTCCATTCATTGACCAATGCAACCTAGCATATATGTGGTGCCTTGGTTTACATGTAATTACAAAGGCTTAAACCTAAGAGAACAATGAATAGGACTTGTGTTGATGTATTCTGGCTATTATTTTAATAATTATTTTATAATTTCAAATTATAAAGCTCTAATAAAAAATATTTTTTTCAATCAACTAACTTCCTTGTGTTCCTTTATAAACTGGATACTGGGTTCAGATTACCTTTGAAAAACCATACAGCAGCCTTTGAGCAGCTCATTATTAGTTGACTTCTTAGATGACTGGTAATTCGTTTTATCATATATCCTAATTAGCAAATAGGCAAAAAGTATGTTCCGCGGAAGCCATTTACCTTAAAGATTTACCACTAATTGGCAGAAAATTCTCATGTTAAAGCTCAGTATCTTGTTAGCATTTTGGTTTCAGCTAAACAAAGAGCCATTAATATGTTAACATAGATATTTACTATATAAAAACAAATTCACTCATGTGGCAAAATTAGAATTTAAAAACTCTGTTTGTTAAGCATTAAATAGAGAATAAAAAAGTAATTATGTAAGACTTTTACAAAATATTTTCCATTTGCTATATGAAAAAAGTAGGACATTTATTGTTTTATAGTTCTTATACTATCTAACACTAAGGGGCAAATTTACAAAATTCACGTGAAGGATTCGAAGTTCGATCAAATGTGATCAAATACCGATCGTATGATTTTTTTCGGATATTCGAATATGCTAATTTGGCCTCTTCCATCATCGAATACCGAATTATCAAATAGATCGAATGATTGGATATTCGATCATTCGATAATCGAAGGATTTATCATTTTAAAATCCTTCGAATGCCCCCAGATTGAACATACCAAATACCAATAGAAGCCTATGGGAACCCCCCATAGGCTTCTTTTGCCAAATCCTGCTCGAATACCATTCGTACGACCGAACGCCTCGATCGTTCGAATCGTACAAATTTTTCGGAGGCTTGAATGCAAAAGTATGATTTTTTCGTGAAATCGAACGATCGGTATCCGATCGTACGATTTCATCGAGAAATCGAATATCGAGCAAAATGATAGCCTAAAACTATTCGATAAGCATTCGATAGTCGTATGCTTATCGAATATTGAGGGATTTTTGGGGAATTTTAGTAAATTTGCCTCTAATATTTGTACAATCGTGTTATACATTTAATACACTAGATTCTGCTGTCTTTCTTTAATTTCTATTTTATCCATTTTTTTCTCTTGCCATAGGCTTACTGAGACTTCCTGCAATGGAAGATTGTGGGATCAAGATTTATCTCAGTCAATGATGTCTCGCTCATTGGGGCTTTATCGTAGTCAGGAACCCATCTCATCTGATGATATCATGGTAAAAAATTTTTATTTAGTGCAGGGTCTGTGGCACAATGCTCTTTATTCTAATGGCTTTGTCTCTCACTTGATTTATAGGGCAGCCGTATGTCTTTGGACATGCAATCCTCTAGAAGTTCAGACTCGGCACGTCCAGTTGGGCAGACGGACAAACAAATATTGCTGCTAGTTCATGGAGTTGGGGAAGCAGGTGAAGTTCTAAAGATGCATTTCAGTATACACAGATTCCGTCTCTTATGTTGCGTTTAAGTAAATAAATACATATACATCTTGGCATGATATAGTGAATATTGTTGGATATATAAGGCTATCTTATTCACTATGTTTGTCAATACTCTTCTCCCAAAACTCACTACGCATATGCTTGGTTTGGTGGTGCAGGTTCCGAGATTACTGATGATCTTGTGAAAGTTTTGAGGAAACGTCTTGATGAAACTACCTTAGATATTATTACAGTAATGCTTCAGAGGAATTGCAAGCTTACGCCAGCAGATGTAGAGGTAAGACAACTAACTGTTAAGGATTTTAGGCGCTCTCTTCCATAAAGATTTAAGTTTTGAAAAGGGTGTCGAGTTGCTTCTCTCATAAATGTCTTCTCGTCTAGTTTATTCAGCCCAGGGGAACACCACCTACTGAAGTTATTCAGTTTACAATTCCACAGTCTTCTTTACCGTGTCTTCAAGCAATGGCATACTATCTGCGACAAAACCTACTTATTTTCCTGCACACCCCAAAATACACAGACAGTAATGGGGAACATCATTTCCAGGTGAGTTTTTTTTTTTTTTTTTTTTTTTTTTTTTTTTTTTTTTTTTTTTTTTTTTTTTATATTTTCACTTATAAATATATATATGTGTAGAAAAAGTTTGACTTTTTTTCTTCCTATATATGACTCTGTGGAAGTTAATAACTGTGGGTATTAAAATCACATTTGTATGATTGCTGTGTATGTGTTCTCATTGTTGCTCAGTTTGTTTAAGTGCTTGCATACCTTTAATTATGAGAAATCCATTGTGAGTTTACTTCTTTAAGTCTGGTAATGACATTCTTGTAGCTTCTGTAGTATGCTTTTCCATATTAAAAACAATAGGGCCTCTTTGAAAAGTATAATCTATTAGTTCTCTCTCTCGCTCTCCTCTTGCCTTTTTTCCTTGTGTATTATTATTTAGGCTTAACCAGAGAATTTGTATAGTTAGGAAGGTTGTTTTGAACACACTGTTAGGAATTTTTTTAGAAAATGCATTTTCGAGTGAGGCGCAGGCGACTTTACACTTTAGCAGGCGCAAGACCGGGGGAAGAGATTCAGGGAGATTTGTTGCCCCAAACACGCAGCGATTTGTCGCAGGCAACAAATCTCCCTGCAATCTCCTCGTCTGGAAGAGCCCTTAGTACTATCCTTTTTGCTTTGGTTACATACATTTAAGTATAGTATTTGCTGCAAGGACCTTATACAAAACAATTCATCTTTTGTTTTTAGCATTACTATCACAGCTCACTCCCTGACCTGGACCTTTTCTTGTATAATAAACCCGGAGGACAAGGCACTGGTGGCAAAGGTAATGCTTGACTGTAGACATTGTACAACTGAAGATTCATAAAGATGTAGATGTACTTCTAACCACTGTTATCTATAGCAACTGCGAGTGGTCTGATTTATTACTTTCTCATAGGCATTGCCTGCATTGCTCTTTCTTTTGTGGATCAACATGGGACCTTGGTAACACAAGCATATGGGGAGAGGACAGGGGCCCCTGTTATGTTCTCAACTACAGCTCCTCACCTGCTTAGTCCAGACAAATTTGAGTCTCTTACTGATGTCAATAGATTTTATCATGAATCCTCTAGTGCCCTCTCAGGTAATTTCAACATGTTTTCTTACAATTTTTATGAAGTTTCGGCCATGCTGTAATTACTGAGTTAATAGGGGATGCCTTACTTTTTTTTATTTATACATTGTTTAAAAGCTACTTTTACAAAATCTGTAGCATAGAAATGAGCAAATATATCATATTTAAGAATCCAGATAAATGTAAAATCACACAAAGACCTATCTGGAGAAGAAGAAAAGTCCTCATGTCCATTCAAGGTATTGGCCCATTCTGCCAAGGCAAGGACCCTCCGGGATGTGTGTACACTCATTGATACAGTAACACAACGTAACTGTCGATACGTTTTGGGGCTGTTTACATTTAGGGGCAGATTTACTAAGGGTCGAATTTCGAATTAAAAAAAATTCGAAATTCGACCATGTGAATAGGTAAGGAAGTAAAATCCTTCAAATTTGATTATCGAATTTGAAGGATTTTACCTCATTTCGATTGGTCGATCGATCGAATAGGAAATATTTGATCCATCGATAAATTGTCTGAATCGATCAATTTTATCGATCGAATATTTTTTATTCGATCATAAATAATGAAACCCAATTCGGTAGTTTTGATCTGTGAATTTAGTAAATTTTTGGTCTCATTTGGAAGATTCCTTTTGTTCTATGTTTTTGCCTTGACTTTGTGTGGTTTAAATAGCTTGTGGCCTACAATCGTTAGTACAAACTGACAGGAAGTGCTTGTGGGTATAGCCAAGAGCAGCCTTGGCACAATCCCTACATCCTGGAGGGTGGATTTTTCCCCCCCATAAATCCCCCAGTCAACTAGATGGAAATTGATTTAACAGTAAGGGGCAAATTTACTATTATTAGCTCGACCAAATTCGAAATTCGATAAGCATTCGGCCATCGAATGCTTATCGAATAGTTTTAGGCTATCATTTTGCTCGATATCCGATTTCTCGATGAATTCGTAAGATCGGATACTGATCGTTCGATTTCATGAAAAAAATAGTGAAATTTCCTTCGAACGTCTGAAAAATTCATACGATTGGAACGATCGAACGCTCCGATCGTACAAATGGTATTCTAGCAGGACTTAGCCTCAGAAGCCTATGGGGAGCTTCTATTAAAATCTGGCGAAGTAGGCAGTCGAATAAATTTTAAATCTTGATTCCTTCGATCATCGAATTATCGAATATCCGATCATTCGATGATCGAAGAGCCCAAATTTGAATATACGATTTCACGAAAAATTTGTACGATCGTTATTCAATCGTATTTGATCAAACTTCAATCATTTCACATGAATTTCGTAAATTTGCCCCTAAGTGTAGAAAATCTCTTTATTATGATACAGGTAGCTGAGAACCAGATTTATAGGGAAGAATCATTTTTTCATTTTTTTCTTTATATCTTACTTTCAATTTATCAATATGTACCATTACAGAAACCCTTATATTGGTTCGGTTTGACATTTGGGAAAAGGGAAACATCAGCTCATTACAGTTATCAGAGCGTCTTGGCAACTCTTTGCGTCATGCACTCTGTGATGTCATCATCGAGTTCCACATCCTACAGCTGCCTCTCTGCATTGACTCAATAAGCCAAGAAGGTCATGAAGCTGTTAAAAATGGTACAGTACTAAAATTAATGGTCTATAGTTTTGTATACAGCTGTTTAACAGGGGATCCCAAAACTGTATTTTCTGTTGCACAATGAAAGAAAATGTAATTCTAAGCAATCTTATAATAAACATTTAATAAAACTTTGTCAGTGGTTGCAATTAAAAGCAATTCAGCAATTCTTGTTGTCTCTAGTTCTGACTCAAAACCATAAAGCAGGTCACTGTACTGTAAGGTGAATTAGATTTAAATTTGTGATTAATGTATATGCGAGAGTTGCTTACTTTTTAACAGTCTAGTCTAGTTTTACATGACCACAGTTTATGTAGTTTTTTTTTTGCAGTCCCCTCAAATGCTGATTCATTACAATTGGTGCATTTCGTAGATTTAACTCCATGTTTTCCTGCATTTTATGCCATAATTTTGTCCCATTCTCCTTAAAAACACTATTTATACCCAGTGAATGTTGCCTTTCATAAAACATTTTAAGTATTTTTTTTAGTAGTTCAAAAAAATTTTACTGTTAAACATAGATTTTACATCCACCCATTTTATGTTTTCGTAGTTTTTTTGGGTCACCTGAAAGACCTAAAATCTGAGTTTTACTGTCGATTTTCTTTCATTATGCAAGCAGTTTTGTGGCAGAAAACCTATTTAATCTTATTTGTGTGGCATACATGTATATATTTTTTTTCATGGTCTGGTTTCAGGAAAAGGTCCATCCCAGTCAATGCCAGAAATCAAAGTTCTGATGCAATCATCTAGCAAGTCTCGTCCTTCTCCTATAAATATCCCTTCCTCTGTTTCCCCTGGCAACACAGATCCATGCACACCTCCCAGTAAAACTGGGCGCAGGAGTTTCTGGGATATGCTGGTAAAAGGAATTCTGATTCAAACTGAAATGTGATTCATAGGATAGTGTGAATAAAAAAAAATAATTATACGCATATTTTATACCAGATATAATTTGATATGACAAGTATTACCAGTTACCACTAACAAATACCAATATGAGGCCAGATTTTTTTTGTTGTGTGGTCGTAGTAAACATAAATATATATATATATATCATCTACCTGTGGAATGTGAAGTCTACCATTAAAATTTGTATTTCATTATTTTTGTAGAGTAAATCAGACACTGGGGAGCTGGGACCACCAAAAACAACTGATGATATTGTTAGTGAACGCACAGAAGAGCCACGAACTCGAAGGAGACACAAGACAGAAAGCCTTAAAATTCCAGCCTTTACTGACAGACATGGAATAGGAGTGGAGCATGCGCAGAGGTAACTCACCCTGGCACAGCAGCCAGAACAGCTAACAAAATGATACACAGTGGCTTTGGTAGCATTACCTGCATAATTTAATATACGCAATTTTTTTTATAGAAAACGGCAGTTACAGCTAGAAGAAGGGGAAATCGGATCTCTGCACCCCTTGTACAGTCACACCTGTTTACAGTGGATGAACTTTATGAATCAACTAGGTTTGTTGAAGAAACAAGCTTATCCTTGTTTTCATGTACACTGCTGGAGCTTTAATGATATAATTCTCAAATTTACCCCAATTTTTGCTAACGACCATTGGCCTGTGAGCATAGAGTAATTTCACTATCTTTCTTCTTCTGATGACCTTTTGCCTGCTCCCATGACAACAACACTTAAGGGCAGAACTACATGGACGACTCACGTCTGCTTTCGGCAGATGCAACGCTGGGCGCAAAAACACATGCAACGAAAACAAGTAATTAGATGGTGTTGTAGGGTTGATCCGATGCGACAGTTGTATCTCACTGGATCAACCCTGCGGCACTATCCGACTTCCTATTACTTCACCTTGTTACTGCCGCATCCCAGCATCGCATCTGCCGAAAACAGACGTGAATCATCCGTGTAGTTCTGCCCTAAGGGATACTGACACAAAAAAATATACTCTTCACAAGAAGTTACCTATCCGTAACAATTATTTTTCGCTGATAGGTCTGCTTTTGTAAGTTATTGTTACTTGTTTTGCCAACCTGACTGTCCCTTCTCCCTGACAGTTTTTAATGCTAACCGACTACTTCTGTACAAATATGGCAGCCCACTCACAGAGAAACATGGGAAGGGGTCAGATAAGCAAGTATTTAGCAAATACTTTTATGACAAAATCCTAAATAACATGCAAAAACCATTTTATGATAGATGTACAAAAGGTTTAATTTCTGGTGGCAGTATCTCTTTAGTACAGTGGAACCCCAATTTAAGCTTTTCAGGGGACCACAAAATGGTGTAAAATTAGGCAAGTATATTATGTGAAATATATTTGCGGGACCACAACAATGCAAGAAGTGAGGGGATGAAGGAAGGAAAGACATTTGAAAACTGAAAAAGAAGACAGAAGGTGAGCGTGAAGATGCAAAAATTACTATACAATTGGTAGTCAAAGAAATACTGGTTTATGATTAGAAATTAGATGCGCTTTAGCCCTTAATAACTGAAGTACGTGCTGGACCCCTCTGAAGATTTTGTTGTAGGGGGCCCTTGAGATCTAGTATCTAATTAGCTAAGAGTTTCCACTGAAAAAAGATAAACTTAATAGCACATATAGGGCCTTATTTATTAAAATTCAAATTTGACTAGTACTGCTCCCATTATCTACATGACCTTACAAGCTTTTAGATGCTGAAATGTTACATATGAGTTTGATTCAAACTACTGCAGCTCCACCACTAAACTTCATACCAGTAGTTACTGTATTCATCGTTTGACATTATATCCACTCCATTCACTGAATTAGGGAATAAGTCATAGCTCACACATGACCGTGTTCACCCGTATTCAGTATGAACTCAACGAAGAGGGTTTTGCTGAACCAATTTTTTTGTTTATTGTTTATCTGTGGTTTGTGTTATTTCTGGCATGAAGCAAGAAAATTTAACCAGAAAGCATTTTTAACACAAGTACTTTTTTGTGCTCATTTTTAGCAAAAGTTGTATTAGGTGTATAGTGTCTCTTTAAGCCAAGCTGTCAGTAAGGCCTGTTCTGTCCAGATTTTGGCATGATTGAATAATTTGTTTTTTTGTTTTCCTGATTTATCTAAACCAGTGAATTGGCAGTATCCCTCTAATATAAATGTTTAAAAGGTTGGCTTTGTATTTTTACCTCTGCAGGATGTCCATCCATACAGCTTTGCTCAGCACAAACTGTTTCACGCTTTCTCCTTCCATCTGTTCTTCTGGAACTCTTCAGTATTATCACATCCTTGGCCAGTGACACCAGTGTGAGGGTCTTTGAAAAACTTATGTAAGTTTTTAAAATAAATCTTTCTGGTTCAGGAGATGATATTTTAAAGGCAGGCAGAAATGTTGTATCATCTAGTTGAGTGGCTACAGGGATTCATGATAGTCTTAAACAAGGTTCACTTATTAAATATCTTTAAAATCTAAGTAATGCCAAGACACAATCGCTCTCTAAACCGCATATAACATGGACCCTAGCAACCAGATTGCTGAAATTGGAAACAGAGCTGCTGAATACAAATCAAAAAACTAAAAAAACAAAAAAAATTTAAACCAACTGGAAATTGTTGCTGAATATCACGCTCTACATCATGCTAAATGTAATTTAAAGGCGAACAACCCCTTTAAGCAGATCATAGTCAGTGTCCAGGCAAGATGGTCAGGGAAGTCCATGAATCAGCGTAGTCCGAAAGGGGCAGAAGGTTCAAGAACCATGGATCAATCAGAATAATTATAGTGAATCCAGGAACTCACTGAAATAAGACCTGTATTTAGGCGTCCTTGAACTTGGTGCCAAACCGCGGCGTTATGAAAATCACTACACCGTGATGAAATCACTACACTGTGATGCAATTGAAGCTTGGGCATGCCTCACACATGTAGAGAGTGATATTCTCTGACAAAATGCAATTGGTTTTCATTTTTGTTATTTTTGTGTTATTTAACTTTTTATTCAGCAGTTTTTAATTTCAGCATTGTTGCTAGGGTGCAAATTATACCCTTGCATTGATTTGAATAAGGTACTGGGATTTGAATAGAAGAGGACCTAAATAAAATGATGAGTAATAAAAAGTGGCAAAAACTATAAGGGTCAGATTTATCAAAGGTTGAAATATTCGAATTTCGAAGTAGTTTTTGGGTACTTTGATCAAATAGGCCAAAATTAGTTTTGAATTGAAAAAATTCAACCATTCGAAAATCGAAATACTGTCTCTTTAAAAATAATTGTTGTTTTAGCCTATGGGAGACCTCCTATAACCTTTAAGGAGTATTTTTGAAATTTTTGGAAAATCTAAATTTTTTTGTAGGAAATCGTTGAATCGAACGATTTTAATACGATCGAAAGCGGTCCATTTTCGATTGAAAGAACACTCCTAAAAAAGTTTGATGGTCAAATTTCACTTCGAAATTCGACCCTTGATAAATCTGCCCCTAAATTATTTATTTTTGGGTGTGGTCAGTGTCCCCCATGTAAAAGCTGGAAAGTCAGGAGCAAATGGCAAATAATTCAAAAACTATAAAAAATAATGAAGACCAAACTAAAAGTTAACTTGAAGGTGAATCACTCCATTCACTGTGTTTACATATTGAAATTAAATGTTACAAATAACACATTTGTAAAAGGAGATGCAAGAAAGTTATATTTCTCCACGTCATCTTGGGGGACACAGGGACAATGGGGTATAGCTGGTACCTCTAGGAGGGCAGGACACAACAGAAAAAAAGAGGAAGCTAGCCCCTCCTCCACTGGATATACCCCCAGCAGGCGGAGCTTAGCCTCAGTTTGCATTATGTCCTCAGGAGGATAGGACAGTTTTTTTTTTTTTACTTAACTGGTCACTGAGTGACACCAGGGAAAGCCCAGGCCCTCTATATGGCGTAGATAATTCCAATTTGCATCCCCAACACGGGATATGTCTCTGGGGTCCACACAAAGTGCCTTGGGCACAGACCACCCAGCATAATCTTTCTCCTCCTCTCCCCCAGCAGGGGAATGGCTGGCCGGACGACAGTGGAGTGGGGCACACAGTCACTGTAAGTATTCCCAGGATTACAGCCCCCTCCTAAGCACATCCCCTCTCCCCCCCCCCCCCCCCCCCCCCGCCACTGGGAAGGGGGCTCTGTGAAGTGGCGCACTTTTTTCTCCAGCGGCTGATTTCCCACTACATCTCTGTGCTTATAGAGAACGGGGGAACGAGACAGTACATAGCTTCAGCCACAGCATGTAACGCCACATTATCTCCTGTCCCCACAGCCTTGCGACCCAGAAACTCTCTTCCGGGTTCGCAAAGGGATGCCAGCAGCCCTATGCGCATACAAAATTGGCGCCATTTCCCTCAGCAGCGCGATTCTCAGGTGCCATCTTGCTTGCAGCGCACGGATCGCATCTCACATCACGGAGCTTGAGCAACTCCTCTACACAAGTTCCACTTGCATAGGGTTTTTTTTTCCTGCTGACTAAGCGAATCCCTGGCCTGCTAAAGACCGGCTTCTCCTTGACTCCCGCAGTTACAGGCTTCCCGGATGGGGGACACAGAAAGGCTGCGCCTCTGCTCCTGGTTAGCTATACCTCAGCAGGCTAGCAGAAGCCTTCTTGCGGTTCACTTCCTCTAACATGTCTGAGGGGACAGGTGAGGGTCTCTTTGCAAGGGGGACACCTACTGCCACAATTAAGTTCCTAGCCTGTGCCAAATGCCACAAACGGCTTCCCAATGGGCACAAAGGACCACTATGTGCAAAATGCAAGCCATCTGAACTGGGTCCTGATTCCCCAGATCGCACCCTCCCCCAGGTGAACCAGAATAGCCACCTAGACAACACTCCCCTCCAGAATGGGCTTCCCAGCTAGCTGCAGGGATTCCAAAATTGGACCAGGCTCCTATATAAACTTCTCCACCGCCTCGACAACCCCAGGGGTAGAGGGTCAAAGCGCAGAGCTCCTTCTCCCTCGGATGAAGACAGTGAGTCTCCATCTAGAATGCCTTCTCCATTTCCACCAGATTCAGGTGACAACTCTGGACTTTCTGAGGGCGAGCTTTCATCTGATTTCCTAAGCAGACAATCCCTAGACCCGGGCGAGTGGTCACTGAAGGACGTGATTTTCCAGGAAATAACACAGATGTGGGGCACTCCGCAAGTGGACCTCATGGCAACTCGGCACAACTGGAAGGTACCAGCCTTTCTAGCTCACTGCAGAGACCCACTGGCACTAGACGCCGACGCACTAACCTCCAAGTGGCAGTTTCGCCTGGCAATATGCCTTTCCTCCCACTCATACCCAGAACTCTCAAAAAGCTACAAAGAGAAGGGATCACTCTCATTCTTATAGCACCAAGGTGGCCCAGACTATTATGGTTCATGGTTCACAGCAACCCCCTGGACCCTACCTCTACTACCAGACCTTCTAACCCAAGGCCCAATATGCCTTCCCAATCCAACAAACCTCAACTTGACAGCTTGGCTCTTGAGACCCAGATACTGACGGCAAAGGGATTCTCCAGGGCAGTAGCATGCAGAATGTGCGCCGCCCACAAAACTGTTTCAGCAAGAGCCTACCACAGGGTCTGGTCTACCTACCACCACTGGTGCACTCAGCATAACGCGAATTTCAAACTGCTTTACATTCCAAACATTTTAGTTTAGAATTTGTCCAAAGGGCTGTCCCTGGGATCACTCATGTCACAGATCTCAGCATTGTCAATCCTTTTTCAAAAGCGTCTTGCCCTCGCTCCCGATGTCAGAACATTTATGCTGAGGGTCGCTCACCTGGCCCCTCCAGTTCAGCTCCAGTTCCCTTATGGGATCTCACCTTGGTTCTACACGCCCTACAGGGTCTCCCCTTTGAACCTTTGGGTTCAGTATCTCTACAGTGGCTTACCTGGAAGAGCGTCTTTCTCCTGGCCATTGCTTCAGCAAGATAAGCTAAGTCTCTGAGCTCAGCGCTCTATCCTGAGACGGTTGCCTTCTAGATGGTTGCCTCGGGATACAATTTCGTGGAATGAGCGAAATACATGTGTCTGCGAATAGACTTAGCCTCCCCCATCGACCCCTCGTCCGCTTGTGTCGGTACATAGTCATGCGGTTGAGGTCTTATCCCCAGTCTTGGGGGTGCGTTTTCATCCCTGCCAGGATGGTCTCTGTTTACTCCCAAAGTGTCCGCGAGTTGTTGAGGATTGTCTGGGAGGGGAGGATCTCGTCTTCCACCACGATAGAGCGGTCCTCCGTACGATACCATCCTTCCTACCCAAGGTAGTGTCGGAGTTTCACCTGAACCAAGAAATCACAATACCGACATTCTGCCCATCGCCACCAACTCCAAAGGAAGCAGCGCTACATAACCTGGATCCCGTACGTCCTCTCAAGTTCTATTTGCACAGGGTTCAGGATATACGCAAGACTGAATCTCTGCTTGTTGTCCCTTCGGGTCCACACCAGGGCACACCAGCCACAAAAGCTTCCGTTTCCCGCTGGATCAAGCAAACTATTCAGCGAGCCTACCTGGCAAAAGGAAAGACACCTCCAACCCGTCTCAAGGCTCACTCTACCAGGGGGATGAGTACATCCTGGGCTTTCAGGAACCAGGCCTCAGCCGAGCAGCTTTGCAAGGCAGACACCTGGACATCCGTCCATTCCTTCTCAAAATTCTACCAATTTGACACCTTTTGGCATCTGACACTCATTTTGGCAGAAAGGTACTACAAGCCACTGTGGTTTCTTCCACATAGGCCTCAATCTCCCACCCGGAGATTCATAGGGGGCAGCTTTGGTACGTCCCCATTGTCCCTGTGTCCCCCAAGATGACGTGGTGAAAAGGAGATTTTGTGTACTCACTGTTTCTTTCTCTTCAGTCACTTGGGGGACACAGGGCTTCCCTCCTTGGATTGAGGTCCCTTTGGACGTTCGATTGTTTCTATGCTTGTTTTAGTAAGTTACTATTACCTGTTGACTTTGATACAAACTGAGGCTAAGCTACTTTGATACAAACTGAGGCTCCGCCTGCTGGGGGTATAGCCAGTGGAGGAGGGGCTAGCTTCCTCTTTTTTTTCTGTTGTGTCCTGCCCTCCTAGAGGTACCAGCTATACCCCATTATCCCTGTGTCACCCAAGTGACTGAAGAGAAAGAGATTTAATGGTGAGTACACAAAATCTCCTTTTCAGCTTCTGAAGACATAATTGTTAATCATGTGTCTTTTCCCTTGTTCATTTTCTTATCAAATGTTCCAAATTGGTTTTTTTTTTTTTTTTTTTTTTTTTTGCAAGTGGCTCTGAAGGGCCTGTGTTTGTGCCATATTCCCCGACTCAACACAGCTCACCACGCCCTGCATCTGCCCGAGAACTCATTCTGTTGGGTCGTAACTTCCATCAGTGGCGGTACAACACTGAGCAAGGTAATTCAGAATGTTAGGTTATACTGCAATTTAGACTGTCCTGTGTCATGCTCTCTGTCCTGTTGTTCTGAGTTGAACCTTAGTACTTTATAGAAAGATTTTTCCCCATGACGTATTAACAATTTTGAAAATAAGTTGTGCGGTGATGATGACTGTCCTTGTTATTGAGAGGTTTTCCTTTGCTCCCAGTGTATACAAGTGATGATGATGTTGCTGATGATAATGATGATGAGGGAAACCAGATGAAAAAGTGTAAGTTATCTCACAAGATACAGCAGCAAGATAATTTCCTTTTTAATTAACACTATAGAGACAAATATCAGGAAAAGGTGGTGGTTGTTGTATGTCACATTCAATGGTGTATGCACCTTCTTCAATGGTGGAGGGGCTTAAATAGAGGACCCACTGGCAGTAATTGTTTTAATGGGCAATTATTAAAGAATCACAATAATGAGGTATTCATTATCTATCAACTACATACTCCAGAGTTCATAGTGTCTATCTGTGTGTAATCCAGTACTTCTGCATTTATTAGTTATCACCATTCTTCTTGGTATAAAGATGGCAAGGTACAAAAAACAAAGTAGAAATATTTTCCTTGTTCAGTGCATTAGGGCTCACTGCCCCCAACCAGCCCAAGGAATACTTTTAATTGGCTTCAGTGAATAAAAACCTAAAGTATTTTGAGTGAGGTTACATTATACATGGTCATGGGTGATAGGACATAATTGTACTGTTCAAAGCTCACCCCTCTATCTTTACCAAGGGCATTAGATTTAATATATAAAAAGTATTTCCCTTTCTGGAACATTTAATTCCAGTATATAAAATGATTGTCTTAATTTTTTCTCACTGCATGTAATCTGCATCTGAGAGTTAGAATTTGGATGGAAGATTAGTGCTCATCATTGCTGCTGAACTGCACTCCAACACAGAGGAAACATTTGTGCCTGATTGCTTCAAGTGTTGGTATACCCCTTTGTTCAATGTGAGTTCAATGAATAGGGCTTGTGCTGAACATACTGTACTTTTTGCCTATTGTTTTAATGACCTAAATAAATGATTTCTGGCATTTCTTAAGACAAACCAGGTGAAACAGGGAAATAAAAGCTACTCCATGTTTGATCCTTGCAAAATAAATAATTTGATCACCAGTGCACAGATAATCCTCCTGCTTAAGGGTTGGGGCAGACAGGCAGATTCGTGGGTATTTAGTCGCCTGGCAACAAATCGCCTCTTCGGCAGGGTGCCAATCTCCCCAAACTGCCTGTTGTCTGCTTGAATGAAGAATCGCCTGCGCCAATGCACTCGCGGCGCTTCGATTTCCGAAGTTGCCCCACGAGGAAACTTTGGAAATCGAAGTGTCGCGAGGCAGGAAGAAGGCAGTTTGGGGAGGTTGTCGCCACGCAGACAAGGCAATTAGTTGTCAGGTGACTAAATCTCCCCGCGTCTGCCCCAACCCTAAGGGACTCCTGCTTATCTGAAAGGCAAAGCATTCACAACAAACTGGTGAAGGGAGTGAGAAGTTTACTAGTAATCAAATTATCTGCCTTGCAAGAACCAAACATGTTTTAGCTTAATTTTCCCAGTTTGTCCCATTTAGCTCAGATAACAAAAATCATAGATTTTTCATGATTAAAACAGTACGCAAATAGTATGTTAAGCACGATCGATATTCATTTCCCTCATGTTTAACGAGAAATACTGCCCATTTTTACTTTCTTTAATGAAAAAGAAATCTATCTCCAATATACTTTAATTTAAAAATGTGTACCGTTTTATAAGAAACCTGACTGTATGCAGTGAAATTCTCCCTTCAGACGGTCCCTAACTTCTGGCAGGGAAACAATCATACTTATGAACAGCAGGGGGAGCCCCTGCCTTACTTACCAGCCATGCAGAACTCAAATAGCTTTGTTTTTTGATCATTTATGACGATCCCTAAGCAGCACAGACCATACTGAGCATGTGCAGTGCCAGTGTCAGGCAAAGATGTTTAACAACGTTACAAGATGACAGCCCCCTGTGGCCAACTTTGAAAGCATAAATCATTTGTTTGATTAGGCTTGTGGTGCAGTAAGTTCATGTTTATGTTTAGTATACAAAATACAGCATTTCTAGCCTTATTCTATTTTAGACTTTCCTTGTCCTTTAAAGCAATTAAACACATTATGACAAATTGACACCATTATCAGCCTTCAGTTCTTTAGAACTTTCCAAACTTTTATAGATCCAAAAACAAGCAGAACTTCTAGGAATCCTTATGGATTTCCCAGTTCATTTTTCATAAATCAGCCTCTAAATGCTGTTTACAATTTAATATGGTTATGCATTCTTAGTTCTCCGGCTGTTACTGCCATAAACATAAACAGGCATTTTAGGGTGAGGTCACACTTGGCGATTCTGGGAGATTAGTCGCCTGGCGACTAAATGCCTCCTCTTTGGGGCGACTAATCTTCCCGAACCGCTTCCCCCTGTCTTGCTCCAGCTATAACGAAAAGTTGTCTGCGGCATGACACACGCAGCACTTTGTTTTCTGAAGTTGCCTCACGAGGAAACTTTGAGCGACTTCGGAAAATGAAGCTCCGCGTGTATCATGCCACCGGTGACTTTTCACTATAGCAGACGCAAGACAGGTTCAGGGTTTTTTTTTTTGTCACCCGCACGCAAAAGAGGCAATTAGTTGCCAGGAGACTAATCTCCTAAAATCGCCAGGTGTGCCCTTACCCTTAAATTGATCTTGCAGCTCAGCAAAAATGAAATGGATTTCTGTTGTGATCCCTTGCGATACAACTGATTTGATTAGGCAAAGATTAGTGTGAGGCAGCTGTCACACCCACTCTCACTTAATCTGAAACTAACAATTTTTGACTGTTTTGTAATTACTAATTACACACACTCCGCATTCAGATATGGGATCCGTTCTACTGAAAGCCATCTCCCATACACTTAATCTTTTCCAAATATTCAACGTTTTTTTTATTTGTAATAATAAAACAGTACATTGTACTTGATCCAAACTAAGATGCAGTTAATCCTTAGTGGAAACAAAACCAGCCTATTGGATTTAAAATTTACATGATTTTCTAGTAGATTTAAGGTATCCAAATCACAGAAAGATCTGTTATACAGAAAACCCCAAGTCCCGAGCATTCTGGATAACACAATTCTGGCTAAAAGGTTCCATACTTATATTAGGTAATTAATGCTAAAGTTGCTTAGCTGTCATGATCAGATGTGACAGTGGGTTGTCATTCTGAATTCACAATTCATATCAAATAGAGGCAACTTTATTTATATTCTAAGACACCACTGGAGATGTTTCTTTAGGACTCTTAAACTTAACCTTTATAAGAACACATGGAATTTTTTTTATGTGAGCTTGTCCTGTACATAGGGTTGCCTTCCTAACAGCCTTCCTAAATATTTACCTTTTTTTTCTATTAACATTGGGATCAATCATCAAAAATACCGGCCAGGTGGCAACCCTACCTGTACAAGATGTAACATTTTTCCTTTTACCAGGTCATCTTGGATAGGGACGAGTATAGAAGGAAGTAGCTATTTCTTTGTTTTTGTGTGCTTTCCATGTTCCACAATGGATTTTAGTCCTAGTTGAGCTGCACCCTAATACACCCTTCATGTAACATTTTATCAGAAGAAAATACATTTTCTCTGTCGTCTTAGGGGGGACACAGGGACAGATGGGGTTAAACTCCATCCTCCAGGAGGCAGGACACCTGAATAGTAATTAAGGGGGCGTGCCCTTCAGACTTTATCCCTCACACTCTACCTTCTTATTCAGTTTTTAAGTGTCCTGCTACCGGGAGGTTGGACCTGCGCGTGACGGTACATTCAGCTATGGCTGATACCTGGGGTGAGGCCAAAAAAGCAGGGTTACCTGTTTTTAGAGAGGCAGCCCCCTAGGAGGCGCAGCACACCAGGTTCATTGTCTGGCATCTATAAAGACCACCCAGACGTTACCTGCACTGTCTGACTCAGTACAGAAGGTCTGGCTGGCGTGGGGGTAAGTGGCATCTCCTTCAGACGGCCATTTTCTTTTGGTGCGAAGGATGGCGCTACTGTGCATGCACGCGCGTATTGGAATGCAAACATGCGTTCCAGCGGCCATATTGCAGCACCATCTGCAGCTAACACGTGGCACGCCAGCAGCTTCTTGCAGAGGGCGTTGGTAGTTGCGCTTCTCAGGCATTATCCTCCACTCTCGCCTTCTTATTCTGCCATGACAGAAGGTAGGCCAGTGGGAATATTCACGAGGTCTGGGGGAAAGGTCCCATCTTCAGCACAGGTGAGGTACCTTTCTTGTACTAATTGTCACCTAAAGTTCTCAGGTGGCATGGGGGAGTCGCTGTGCAGGTCTTGCACTCAGGGGAAGGGGACAACCAGAGCGTCAGGGGGTATGCCAGCTGTTCAAGTTGAGAACTCTCCCCGTACTGACATGCAAGAATCCGGAGTTTCAATGGAGCCACCCCTTCCGCTATGGGCTGTTCAACTGTCTCAATCCTTGGCATCCTTGCAGGGGTTGCCTGTCATTGCAGACAACTTATTGAAGGCTCTGGTTCGGCTCAGTCACAAGTCAGGAGTAAAACGCAAACGGTTAGATGACGCTAAAGAGGAAACTGTCAACCCTGCTCGGTCTGCCGAATCATCCCCTGAACTACACTCTCTCTCTCAGAGGGGGAAATATATTCTTACGGTTCTTTTTCTGAGGATGAGGAGGAATACATTGAGGAGGGCAGAGACTGTGATAATCTTCATGATGTAGATCAGTGATCCCCAACCAGTAGCTCGTGAGCAACATGTTGCTCTCCAACCACTTGGATGTTGCTCCCAGTGGCCTCAATGCAGGAGTTTATTTTTGATTTACAGCCTTGGAGGAAAGTTTTGGTTGTATAAGAACCAGGTTTACTGTTAAACAAAGCCACAATACAGGTTGCCAGACCACATACGGGCTACCAAAGGGCCAATTACAACACTTATTTGGCACCCCAAGAACATTTTTCTTCTGAATGTTGCTCACGGCCTCAAAAGGTTGGGGATCCCTGATGTAGATGGTATTATTAAGGGAGTACTGGAGGTACTGAATATATCACAGAATCCCAAACAGGCAGATGAGAGTCCTACCCTATTCAAGAGATGCCACAAATTGTCAGTCTGCTTTCCAGAGAATGAACAACTGCAAAGTCTGATACAGGATGAGTGGAATTTACCTGAGCAGAAATTTCAGGCAACTAAGAAATTTTCAAAGTCTTATCCATTTCTGAAGGAACTAATTGAAAAATGGTCCAATCCCCACCAACTGTAGACGCCCCAGTGTCTAGACATTCTAAGTCTACTACCCTTCCGGTTACGACTCAGCTGCATTCAAAGACCTTTCAGATAGAAGGTTAGAGGGGTTCCTACAAACAATTTACACCTCAGCAGGGTCAACATTGCGTCCCTGCTTGGCTTCAGCATGGATGTCAAGAGCTATACAAGCATGGTCAAAGTCCTTAGTTAAAGACATCCAGAACGGGGCTTTGCGACAGGTTCTGTTATCATCTGCACAAGCCATAGCTGAGGCATCTAGCTATCTTTGTGATTCCACCCTTGACACATCCCAAATTACACCGCGCACTTCAGCATTATCTGCAGTGGCGCGCAGAACACTGTGGCTCAAAAATTGGTCGGCAGACATTAGCTCCAAAAAATCACTAACTTCTCTACCCTTCAAAGGTCAACGACTTTTTGGAGAAGAATTGGAAAAAATAATTTCTCTGGCAACAGGAGGTAAGAGTACCTTCCTGCCACAGGCCAAGAGCAGAGCAGCCAGTTCACATAGAAGGGGAAAATTTTTTGTGTCCAAAGTGGCAGATACACAAGACGAAACAGTTCTCCTCCGAGATCCCATTTTCGACCAAACGCCGCTGAAAAAAGTCGATTGTCCTGGAAGGCCAACAGACATCACAGCAAGCCCTCAAGAGAGAAGCCCACGTCAGTCTGACGGGGCACGCCCTCCGGAATCGGATAGGGGGCAAGTTGCTTCGGTTCCGGAAGGTATGGACCCATCACTCTACAGATGCATGGGTCAGGGAAATTGTGACAGAGAGGTACCACCTAGACCTTACAAGAATTCTGCAAAGGAGATTTCTCATGTCCAGAGTGCCCCACGACCCCCAGAAGGCTCAAGCCTTTATTACATAGACGAGATGGAAAGAACAGGAGTGATTGCTCCAGTACCTTACACAGAGAGATTCTCAGGATTTGGGGGATGGAACAGGGTCAACTAATGATGTCTCTGGACATCAAGGACTCATATCTCCACGTTCCGATATGGCCTCCTCATCACCGTTATCTTCGCTTCGCATTCAAGAACAAGCACTACCAGTTTGTGGCACTTCTGTTCGGACTTTCATCTGCTCCCAGGGTATTCACGAAGTTGATGGTGGTAGCAGCAGCCACATTGAAACTACAAGGGATATCTGTGACTCCCTATCTGGACGATAGAAACGAGGGCCAGGGAGGATTTACAGAAAGTGGTACAATTGCTACAGAACTGTTGGTCTCTACTATCTAAACAACGGATAACGGTTCACAAGGGAATGCAGGTTCTGGGAACGATGGTGTTGACCATCGAAGCAGTACCATTCGCACAGATCCACCTTCGCCCTCTTCAAGCCAGCATTCTTACATCATGGAAAGGGGGGCCGCAATCTCGGCACCTCTCCTTATCCCAACCGACAAAAATAGCATTGCAGTGGTGGCTGAGATCGGACCTCCTAGCTGTGGGTCAATCATGGGCAACTCCAGACTGGGTGGTGATATCCACGGATGACAGCCTTCAGGGCAGGGGGGCAACTTGCTGCAATCAGCGCAAGGACAGTGGTCTCCTGAGGAATCCAGACTACCAATAAATATTCTGGAATTAAGAGCAGTGAAGCTGGCCCTAGTTCAAAGGACATGACAGCTCACAGGCAAACCAATACGCATCCAAAGCGACAACGCTACATGAGTAGCGTACATAAACCGTCAAGGAGGAACGAGAAGTTGGGCAGCATTAGCGGAAGCCAGTCAAATTCTGCACTGGTCAGAAACCAACTCAGCAGTTATTGGCTATACACATTCCGGGAGTCTACATCACAATGGCAGACTTTCTCTATCGAAATCAGCTGGACCGGGGAATGGGAACTACACCCAGAGGCATTCAAACAACTCACGAGTCAATGGGGCATTCCCAACACAGATCTGATGGCATCCAGAATCAACCGAAAAGTAACGAGATTTTTTTCTCCCGACACAGAGATCCGTTGGCATTGGGGGTGGACGCCATGACTCAGCACTGGCAGTTCGACCTAGCGTATGTCTTCCTGCCACTTCCCATGCTTCCGCGAGTCCTCAAAAAGATCAAGCAATCTTGATCAACAGTAATAGTGGTGGCACCGTATTGGCCTCGGAGAACGAGGTTCACCGACCTGCAGGAGATGTCAATTGCACAGCCCGTCCAGCTGGAGTGCAGGCCAGACCTTCTGCAGCAGGGGCCCATAGCACACCACAACCCGGACTATTCGCTTTAACGGGATGGCTATTGAGATCTCCATTTGGAGTAGTTGAGGGCTAGATGAAGACGTCATACACGCAATGCTAAAAGCTCGAAAAGCCTCATTGTCCAGATCCTATTATAGAGTTTGGCAGTCTTATTACAAATGGTGTAAGGAGTCTGGTTTCCCTTTCCTTGAGTTACAGCTTCCGAGAATCCTTTCATTTCTACAACATGGTCTCTAAAATGGGGCTCAAGCTCAGTTCACTTAAGGTTCAAGTGTCATCCCTGTTGATTCTGTTTCAATCTCGTTTGGTCAAATGAAGATATTATACGCACGTTTCTGCAGGGAGTGGCTCATATCACACCTCCATTCCGACCACCTGTGGCAGGATGGGACCTCAATTCAGTGTTGGAAGCATTGCTCGATCCACCGTTTGAACTGTTCGGTTCAGTTTCAGATACATGGATGACATATAAAGTAGTGCTCCTAGCGGCAATTTCAAATACTAGGAGAGTATCTGAACTAGGTGCCCTGTCGTGTGAGCCTCCATACTTTACCTTCCATAAGGATAAAGCTGTTCTCAGAACAGTGCCAACATTTCTACCCAGAGTTGTCTCTGATTTTCATATCAATGAAGAAATTATTGTTCCTTCTCTCTGCTCAGATCCAAAGAATGACAAGGAACACAGACTTCACAATTTGGATTGTCAGGGCATTGCGATGGTATTTTGAACGTTCTAGGCCATTTCGGAAATCTCAAACCCTGTTTGTTATTCCATCCGGTCCTCATAAAGGTCAGGCGGCCCCGAAGGCATCCATATCGAGATGGATCAGAGAGTCAATCAAGCAAGGTCTCAGGGCTCATTCCACTAGAGCGGTAGGTGCCTCCTGGGCATGGCACAGCTCTGCCTCCTTAGAGCAAATCTGTAGGGCGGCTACATATTTGTAGGGCGGCTATAGAATTTTGCCAAATTCTATAAAGTCGACACACATTCTTCCGCCGAAGCTTCCCTTGGAAGGAAGGTGTTGCAATCAGTGCTCAAATAATACATATACCATTTAGGTATTGTACAGCTCGCTCCCACCCTGCTGTTGTTGGGACTGCTTTGTTAAGTCCCCATCTGTCCCTGTGTCCCCCTTAGACGACAGAGAAAACAGGATTTTTGATACTCACCGTTTGGTCGCGTTTGAATAGTTCCTTGGTTTACTTCTGTTACTAGTTATAATTCCGTTAGCAGTTTTGGAACAAACTGAATAAGAAGGTACAGTACGAGGGGTAAAGCCTGAAGGGCATGCCCCCTTAATTACTATTCAGGTGTCCTGCCTCCTGGAGGATGGAGCTTAACCCCATCTGTCCCTGTGTCCCCCTCTTGACTACAGAGAAACATTTAACGGTGAGTATCAAAAATCCTGTTTTCACTGCATGTTTATTGGCCTATTGGTTAAACCAACTTTACGAGAGAGCATCAAATTAGCTGGTCTTTTCACAGATTCATATAGTTATTTTTATTTCTACTTGAAAAGGTACATGGTGATGTAAGAAACAGTTTTCCCTCATACAACCCTAATTTTTTTACTTTTTTCTTTAGCACAAAAAGGTTTCCAGCGTTTTGAGGCCATGGAACTTGGCACTACAGATAGACCTGTGGAACTTTCACCTTCAGGGCGTGGTTTAGTCCCCAGACAACGGTTCCTTTTAATTGAGATTCAAGACAAAAAGGTGTGAAGTAGTTTATACATTTTTTTTTAATTTCTACACACCATTTTACTAATGGGTTTTTAATCTTGCCTCAACAGTTGAACATGTACACCTATAACTGGTCTCCTGATTTGGGTGCTTCTCTGAGTCGCTCTCTAATACGCCTGATTCAGTGGCAGAATGCCCGAGCTCATGTTGTGCACTGCCTGCTAAATCAGAAACTAGGACTTTTCCATCATTACTGCTTCTCAGACACACCTTGGCATGAAGACAGCAAGCAGGTACTGTAACTTCGGAAGTAAAAGGTTCTATACCAGGGGTGTCCAAACTGTGGCCCAAGGGCCAAATGCGGCCCAGGATGGATATGAATGCGGCCCAGCTTGAAATGCTCAGTTCCTGAGAAAATGTCATGTTGCAAAGGATATAGGAGGAGGGGGACTCTACCCATTGCCCAGTTAGTAGTAATAATATAATAGTAAGTCTATTTAATATCCAGTTGTCCCATATTCCACTGTATATATCCATCTGGTTTTGTAGTTTTTTTTTGTGTGTATTTTCTTTACCTTTACAAATCAAAAGTCTTTGTGTATTTCATATGTGGCCACCAGACAATGTTTCTTATTTCAACGTGGCCCTCAAAGCCAAAAGTTTGGACACCCCTGTTCTATACAGATCGATTTGTCCTCCTGTCAAATCATAAAATATTTATTTTTCTTCCTTATGATTCCTATATTTACACTTTTCCCTGTGCATATGTTATACATGTTTTGTACCTCTAAGCCTGCACACAGTTTCCATGTCTTTGTGGTTTATAATTGCCTTATTTAACTATCCTCCTCTGTTGTCTTATGTTTTTTCTCTTGTTTCCCTAAGGATCCAAATCCTTTCTTAAACTCGACACTAGAAGTGGATGCACTTGTCCGTAGTTCTACACCACCACCATACAAAGAGCAGACAAGACTGGGCACAGCAGGGCGTAGTCTGCCATCCTTGCATTTTCCTCCAGACATGGTGCCTTTTGATGAAGTTCTTAGGGATGTCATGCCAACAAAGCCTATGCATCTTTCATCTGATGTGGACACCGTGTCCAGACATGGAGCTCAGTTTCTGGAAATTAAAATCACTGAAAGGAAAGGTCAGACGAGATTGTCATTTGAACACTACAGTATAGGATAAATAGATGTATTAATGGGTTAAATGAAAAAGATATCCTTTTTCTTTGTAATAATAAAAAAGTACCTTGTACTTGATCCCAATTAAGATAGGAAGGTCCCATACTTGTACTGCGCATTGTCTTTGAGAAAAAAATCTCTCAAATCAGATAATCACTCAAAAAAAAAATGCAGCATTGTTGAGACATTACACAATTTGAGTGTTTTAGTAGAAAGAACAAATTTTAACAGAGATAGTATTGTCTGTGGCAGGGTATTTCCTGGTGATTTCTAGCCATGATAAATACTGGCTGGCAAGTAGCACTGTGAGTCATTACTCTAAAGCAGGGATCCCCAACCTTTTGAGGCTGTGAGCAACATTCAGAAGAAAAAGGAGTTGGGGAGCAACGCTAGCATGTAAATTGTTCTTGGGGTGCCAAATAAGTGCTGTGATTGGCCATTAGATAGCCCCTATGTGGATTGGCAACCTGTATTGAGGCTGTGTTTAGCAGTACACCTGGTTCTTATACAATCAAAACTTGCCTCCAAGCCTGGAATTCAAAAATAAGCACCTGCTTTGAGGCCACTGGGAGCAACATCCAAGGGGTTGGAGAGCAACATGTTGCTCACGAGCTACTGGTTGGGGATCACTGCTCTAAAGCCTGGGAAGGTTGATGGAGATAAGAAAGGTTAATAAAAGCAGAGATACCAAATCTATTGCACTTTAATTGACTAAATTAACTAACTTAGAGTAAACTCTGAACTGTGCATACTTTTCTGATAACGAACTTTCAATAAACAATTCTTTTGAAAGTTTGATGGTAACATATTTCTATTTATATAACATATTGCAATATAATGAGGGCATTTAAATCATGTTCCTTTCTTTAGAGGTAGAAAAGCAGGTCAAGATTGAAAATCTGTTTGTGACATGGCAGCAGAGATCTGCACAATCCAACATGCCAATCAGTGTAAGTACATTTAAATCATATCATCGAAACTATTGCTGAAAATGTTGAGAATTTGTTGAATTTCTATGACTTATTTCTGCTATTCAGACATTTCTATATACATCTACCATACAGGCAACAGATTTGGACACTCTGAAGCAATCAGCCCGACTAGTTCATTACTGTGCCACTCCACTTCTGTTTGATCCTTCTTTTCAAGCACAAATACAAAATGATCAGGCCTGGAGCGAAGGCAAGGTACGATGGGGACTGTATGATGCAAGCAGACTTTACGGTAGCCAGATATGTGACACCAATATGCAGCTTTCAGCTTGAACTGAGCTTGGACTTTAGAGGGCTCATTTATGACACACAAGTGCAGTTGTGCAAGTTTGTCATTGTAAGCTATGCAAAAATCACATTAATGGTACTTGTGTTAAAAGGCGCTCCTTACATTTCCACATAGTTGTATTTGACGGCACTCGTCCATCTTGTGAATCTTGCATCTATTAAATGAGGAAACCTGGGAGTATCTAAACCCCAGGCTTATTTCACAAAAGTTTGTATATGATGCAAGGTTTTGGACTCTCTTCAGCTTGTATATTTCCTAGAGAGATCAGAACTGACATCTCTGTATCCTGGAAATCATTAATTTTATTGACTGGAAAAGTGTCATGGGGATGTGTATATTTTTTTTTATCCAGAAGCGGCATCGGTCCAATGATTCTGGTACATCAGGGAGAGATCGTAGTCACAGTTGTGACTCTGCAGAAATGCCACCAAGCAAAGCAAAGGAAGATCCATGGCTTCAAGAGTTGTGCACTGCATTTATGCAGCAATACATACAATATCTTCAAAGCACAGGCTTCATCCTGGTACAGTTACGTCCTGCATCCCCTGCCCGCAGGTGAGCCCATGCCCTTAAATGCACAAGGATTTAGCCAAGGAGTACAAAGTTAAGCTTCATATTTATTGAACAACCTCCTTTTTCATTAGAAAAGCCCTCAGTGGGACACTAAAAACCTAAGCCAGTCACGTGGGCTGATTCCCATGCAGTCCAGTTGTTTATTTGGCCACAGATATGTTTGGAGACAGATAGACACTGACCCATGTGTAAAGTGTAGTAGCTCCTGGCCAGCCAGTGACTACTCCCTTGCCAGTGAAACTCATCAGCTGACATGATCTTCTGTGTTCTGGTGTCTACATTCAGCCTGACCAGATTTTGGTTACCTCTCACTGATTTTGAAAGAGTCCTTCATACAGGGATCACAAATCTCAGTCTAACGTAACTGAACTGGCTGTAAATTTGCACCTTGTAGACAGCTGAAATTGCTGTATATTGAAACTCCTCCACTGATTAATTGGTCACTGCTACTTCTCTAACAGATTATAAGTGATTGTACTCTGTTCGTTAATATGCCTTTAAGGTAGGAATATACTCAACACTTAAAATATTCTTTTTAGGAAATAGTATAACCCATAATAGTTCAGTGTTATTCACCCACTGGGGTACAGTGTAATGAATTTGCTGAAATATTACATTAGTTCCACTAGTTAAGCCACTTTCACACACTCTAATGATGTCAAAACATTAGTTAAGTGCTGCAGAAATGCTTACCTCCAATGACTATCCTGTACAAACCAACACCTCAGCCTTCAGTAGTCTTTAAATAATGACTTTAAAGTTCAATATGAATGCATTTAAGAGGGCTTAACATACATTCTGTGGATTTGTTTTTTTCTTGAGCTAAACAGGTAAAACGGAAACTGAATCTATTCAAAGTTTGTTCCTTGTGAGGTAGATTATTATTATTATTATTAATAACATGTATTTATATAGCACCAACATATTTAGATTACCAGGTGATAGTGGGTGACTGAAGTTTATCAGAACACAAGGCACATGACTGGGGGCACCTGGAAAACTGACATGTCTAGCCCCATGTCAGATTTCAAAACTGTTTGCTCCTTTGAATAATGGATTTCATTGCAGCATTCTGCTACATGAGCCCTGTTAACTGATACATTTTGTAAAAACCATGTTTTCCCATGACAGAATCCTTTTAAGTTTCCGCTATTATTTAGGAGAATGTCTCATTTATTTGTCTTTTCTTGTATGTATCCATACCTTACAGTGATACCAGCCTGCGTTAGGTCATTATGTATATGTATTGACCCCAACTCAACAAACTGGTTTTTTTCTTTTTTTTTGCAGCACTGCTCGGATTAGAGCACTGGCATCACTAGTCCCTGAGAGCAGAGCTGCCAAGCCAAAGAATGAGGGTAGTCCCAAGGTAAGCTCTCCCTGCTTTTTGTTGGCAGGGCAGCCCCCAGTCTTGAGGGTTTTATGAAATGGCAATGGGCAATATAACTTATGATAGCCAGAACGTGCATTTACACACATAGAAGATGATATGCCAGGAGACTTTTTAATCTGTTATACATTGCTACAAATGGGATGTCATTATAACAGCTTGACGTAATATGATGGTGGTTTGTGGGTGGTTTATAAGAAAAAATTATTATTTCCACATGTGACAAAGCTTTAACATGTGTGCTTTAACTCAATCTTTTTTTATTTAGAACAAACTTGTTTATCAGTAAATTATTAACTGTAATTTAGAATCCTGGGTTAAAGGGGTTGTCCACCTTTGAATAAGGGACTGGAATATAAATAGGAGAGGGCCTGAATAGAAAGAGGAGCAATACATTTTCTTAGAATTGGCCATTCTGTAAGATAACAAAATTTTACTGAAAGGTGAACAACCCCTTTAAGGGATATAACTGCTATGTGCCCTTTGTGCAGCCTCCTAACTGAAACATTATACACAAGGATTTCAGGATAAAACGTGGCCAACAAAACACTGTTTCTCTATTTTCTAGAGTGGAAGTTCTACAGTGACCACTTATCACCTGCAGAGGGCGCTACCTGGTGGCATTGTACTAATGGAGCTCTCATTCCAGGTTTAAACTGTATATTTGAACTTAATGTTGACTGGTAGATTCGGCAAAAATTGTAGATATAATCAGTACTCATTTCTCCTATTTACAGGGCTGCTATTTTTGTGTGAAGCAATATGCCCTAGAATGCTCCCGCATACCTATGGGCCAGTCTGTTAATTCTCAGGTAACTTTACTCTGAATGTACAAATGTTTTTCACACTTTGCT
>CM044437.1:80520002-80531568 GCA_024363595.1 Xenopus borealis
TTTACAGGATTTCCTTTTATCAATGAGTGTTCAGTGGTATCAGAGCCTTATTAAAGTTCTTCTCAGTAGATTTCCCCAGAGCTGCCGACATTTCCATAGTCCGGACACTGGCACCCAATATTTGGTAAGTATATTCTCCTGTATGTACATTTTTATTGAGCTGCTTGTACACATAGTACTTCATCATGTGTCAGGGGAATCATTTGTTACATATAAAATATGTGATTTTCTTCAATTATATAAGGGTTTTTTGTGTCTTGCAGGTGGTGCTTAATCAGAAGTTCACAGACTGCTTTGTGCTGGTGTTCTTGGACTCCCATTCTAGTAAAACTGTAAGTTATTTATCATTTCCCTTAATCTTTTGTCGGTTTTTAATAACAGTGTGCAATGACCAGTCAAGAGAGATGTTAGGGAAAGAAGTATGTGGCCTTCAGAATATTGAAAATTCAGTAAATAACAGCATACCTATACAAGGAACTGTCATTCAGCTGGAGATTCCTACTGTGGCTTTTATTAAATGCTTTGTTACTTTTTGTGTCCACAGGATTCGCTGTGGTGATAATAAGTACTTATGCATGATTAAGCTGTATATTTTCTAATATGCCGCTTTCAAATATATAGATGTTCTATTACCACTGAATATATTTTGCTCCAGTAATAAGTTTCCAGCCTTACAAAACCTTTTCCATTTTTATTCTACACCCATTTATTTCAAATATCAATTTAAATACAAATGCTCCAGTGTCTCTAATGCTAAGATCAGTAGAATTTGTTCCATCTGAGCCCCACTTTTAAGGGGAACTGTTGCAAAAATAAAATTTTCATATAAGGTAGAGCTCAAGAAAATAGTCAATTTAGTAAATATGTTTCATTAAGTGATACGTTTAGTTTATTAGTTATACTTTGTTTTTCTCATGACTGACTCTCTGCATTGTCTCTCTGTCTGTTAGTACACTGAGCTCTAGGTTGGGTCGTGTTTTGATTGACAGGTGAAAGCATGCTTTTTATTGGTTGCTAGTCTATGCACAGGTCTTTCACCTGCAACGGTTTTTTCAAGACATTTATACGCACAGCATATTCTCCTTGCAGGCACATATTTCCATTTGGGAATTTCTGCAAGTTAAACGCTATAAATAGTAGAATTAAAGATTGGTTACCCTGTTTGTTGGACGGTCTTGGGTCAGATACAATCAGCGGGCCACCAAGAAGCCATGCAACCAGTGGGGTATAGGGTTGCCACCTGTCCGGTTTTGACCTGGACAGCCCGGTATTTTGAAGGGCTGCCCGGGTCAATGTTTCCTGCTCGGTTTTCCAAATAAGGAAAACCGGGCGGGATTAGCTTGATTGACGCCGTGATCGGCCAATCTGCGATCGCGGCGTCATAGCTCCGTCCGTGACGACACGGGCCGGCCCACCGACGTCACGGGCCCGCCCACTGATGTCACGGGCCTGCCCTCCCTGTCCGGCTTCAGCCACAGGGGAAGGTGGCAACCCTAGTGGGGTATATGGACACTGTTGGAGGAGCATTCAGCAGTTCGGGGAGGGAGGGGGAGTGCGAGTACAAGGAAAGAGCAGAAGTCCTGGCAGCAGCAGCAGTAGGATCCCTAGGATGCACGACAGGCTGCACAGGGACAGGGAGCTTCCTTCAAGAGACAGTGTCTCAATTTGCACATCAGCCTTTGAGTCAGTACGCACTGCCAGTGCCAATTTGTGTCAGCACTGTGCAGCCTGTTGCTCATCTAATCTTAGAGCTGGTAACTTGCCTGCAGCGCCGAGCCCTGTGAGCACTGAGTGGAGGCAATGGTTGAAGCAGGCATTCTTCTTACAAGGTGCTGCCTTCTGTCCCAAACCCCACAGCGTGTTGAAAACTTGATCGATCCCAGGGATCCTACTACTGCTGCTGCTGCCAGGACTTCTACTACTTGTACTTTGTACTTGCACTCCCCCTCCCCAAACTGCATGTGCATCCACAGAAGGCATGAGCTTACACGTCTTTGTGTTGCCACAGGAGTAGGGGGTGGAAGACTGAGGGAGAGAGAAGGTGAGGAATCTGGAGGAGGAGCCAAGCACTGATTGAGTCCAAATGACAGCCACAGCCAGTTGTGCTGCAGAAGAGCAGCCTAGCGCCCACCCTCTGTGTGATCTGTAGGGATGAGAGAGTAGCGAGAGATAAATAGGCTAAAACTGGGAATCCGTGTGTGACTGTGTGTTTATGTGCTCGGCTGCCTGGCTTTGGCAGCTTTCAGGGGTCCTCGGCCATAGAGGATTCAGCCTTTGTCTGGTGGGGCTACTGAATTGGCCTAGCGGAACTTGGCTTGTTTAGTTGCCGGTGACTGTTACTGAAGTGTTCCTTTCTTTATTCTCTTGCCGCGCCTAATCCCCAATTACCAACATATTGGGGTTTCTATGTTTGAGAAGGTGCAACTATCTGTCTTGTTGTTGTGAGTGGCAGTGTGTGTCTATGGGAGTGTGCGAGTCTGTGGGAGTGAAAGAGTGTGTGTGTGGAATTGTCTGTCTGTCTGATTGCTTGTACTTCATCCCAGTATAGAGACCTATAGAGAAAGCAGACGACATTCGCTGCTCTGTGTATGGGGCTAAAGTTGTGACACTCACACTGATTCCTGATTGGCCAGAGGTATGCTGGGCAGCTTATAGAAGTTATTTGTACAAGAACCTTACTTCAGTGCTGTCCTCTCCCAGTGGGTCTGTGTTGCTCCTGTATTCCAGTTATTGGCTTGGGAAATTTACAAGTGGATCTGCTCAATTTGTTCCACCACATGAGGCCAAACTGCAAAGATCTGCGTATTTGTGTATCAGGTGTTCATGGGGCAGCCCATGGTTAGGGACAGACAATTTATACCATTGAAGAGAATCCGCTGCACTGCTGATCCCCTTGTCTTCTTACTCTGGGCAATTTTGACACAAAATTCAAAATGTCATGTTTCTGCACCGAAATCCACCGCATCTGCCTGCACCGGAGAAGAGACATCGATTCTGGGTGCAGGCTGAACAGGAGCATAGAAGCAGTGGGGGAGCAGATTCTCAGCCTGCGTTTGGTCCTAGCCTAGAAAGTAAAATATAAGATAAATGAAACCCGCCTAATTTTGTGGGCAATAATGTATACTATAAGGTGCTGGTTTTATTTTTTTATGTAAATTAGTATTGGCTTTAAAAATAGCCCCTTTATTAGTGCTCCCAATTCAAATGAGTAGTGGGCTTGTCCTAAAGGTCCCTGCCAGAAGCACAGTTGGAGGGGGACAGCCAATCACATCCCTGCAGTCACACAAGCACTGACAGGCTTCAGTTCCCTATCAGGTCCGGCTAACTGCTGATTGGTTCCTGTCCTACAGTGCAGTGAGCTGAGTGCTGTTGGCTCCCCTGCACAGCCTGAGAAAGAAGGGAGCTGCAAGTGGAACAGATGGGTGGCAGGTTTGCCGTGCAATAAAAAGATGCCATACAAAACGCAAGAAATTGGGTGGTATTATTTCCCTGATATGGAGCTAGAAATGGGCAATGGTTTCCATTCAGTAACATGAATACTGGCAGGGGTGTAAGCATAGAGGTGACTGCAAGGGTAACCAGGAGGTATAGGAGCCCCATGAGGCCCTATTTCACATACAATTTCAATAAATATTGGTAAAACAGGTCAACCTTTAGACATTTTGGAGGCCAGAAAAGTAATTTGCTGTGGGGCCCAGTAATATCTACTGTAGTTACACCACTGAATACTGGATTCAACTTGCAATTCATTTGCAACAATTGGGAACAAGTGAAGTGACCGCTGTGAGTATACACATCCCATGTACCAATAACTGCATGAGATACAGATTCAGGGAGATTTGCGCAGTGCTACAACTTGGCAGGGTCTATCTTGGTATGGGTACATTCAACAGTGGGGTCAGATATTTATGTACTGCAGGGATTCCTGGCTGTGCAGATGTGACTAAAGAGCAGTCAGGGTGTACAGGGCTGTTGTATAGGGCAGCAACAGGTTTGTACAGTAATTGGTGAATGGCCGTAATTAGTTTATACTGGGCACACAGTGGCAATTCAGTGATATCATAGCTAGTGAGAAGCCACTCCCATTCAGCTCCCTTATTGCATGTAATAATATATCTTTTAACAAAAAATGTAAGCATTTCTGCTAAAGAAATATATTTGAAGATATTATTATTTTCACCTCAACTACCCATTAGGAGAATTTTAATTTCGCTCTAGATCCCCTTTAAAGGAGAACTAAACCTTAAAATATGGCATTTTTGCATATATTCAATGTAAACACCACGTGCACATGATATTTGGGTACTCACAAACGTTTCAAAATATATTCAGCATATATCAAAGAAGTGGCTTCCCGATGGGATCCTTGCTGCAGATAGATGTGGAGCACAGTTTTTTTGACCCTGGTGTCAGTGGTTCGGCTCCGACCTGCAGTGTCTTCCCATCCACGTGTGGGTTCCTAAGCACTTGGGATGACGGCAGTCACCCGGCATGTTTTGTAGCTTACCAACGTCCTCAGAGCTGAGGACGTCGGTAAGAGACAAAGTGCGTCAGGTGACTGTTTGACATCATCCCCAAGCACTGTGCTCGAGAACAAGTTTTTTTTTTTGGTTGGATCAAAAAAAGGAGACCTCCAGAGACTCTGGACAATCTTGCTTGTAGCATATTTCGGCATCTTTGGAGAAACAGATCTGTACTGCTACAGGGTTGTGGTTGCCTTGAGCTGGTACAGAAGCAAAAAAACATAATGTACAACATTTCTAACTACTTCTTTAGTTAAGCTTTAGTTCTCCTTTAAAGTTCACTACAACTGTGGTCAAACAGCCAACTATCATGACTACTGCTTGATGCAAGTTTGAACTCTTAGGATGATTTCTCTAAGATGCCTTTGTTTTTCTTTTAGAAATATGGCACATTCTGTTTTGCATCTACAATAGTTCAGGTGAAGTATTAGGCTTAGGCCAGACGGGGAGATTCGGGGGCGATCCGTTGCCTGGCGACTTCTCGCCGCGACGGATGGCCCCCAAATCTCCCCGAATAGCTAGGCACCGCTGCGCACCGGTGAGGCTTAAAAACACCTGCGCTTACTCACACGGAGCGGCGCGATTTTGTGAGCGCCGGCGTTTTTAAGCTATGCCGGTGCGCAGCGGTGTCGGGGGCGATCCATCGCGGCGAGAAGTCGCGAGGCGACGGATTGCCCCCGAATCTCCCCATCTGGCCTAAGCCTTAAATCAAAGGAGGACCTAGTACAACAAACAAATAGCAATCAAAGAGACATTTTTGTTATCATTTTAACAGCACGAGACAAGTCAGAGCTAACTGCTGATTTGTTGCTTATTTTGTGATAAAAACAAATCACATCAAGTTCCACCAAGATGCGCAACACATTGACTGCAGTATCTTCTTCTTATTGTTGCTAATAGCCTTGTATATCTATTAACGTAAGCACAGTAGGAGTTTTTTTAGACATTGCTTTCCTAATTGGACTTTGCCTTTGTGTCAGTTAATTAAGCAAACTTTTCTCTTGCTTTTATAGACGACAGTCGGAAGTGTTTCTAAAGTATATTTTTCAATCTCTCCCAATTACTAGCGAGATACCAGAAATGTCCTGTTAGTCCTGCATTTCATCTCTTGACAGACGTACCCACCAATTAGGCTAGGGATCCTGATTGCTATACTATTCATCTTACTGTTTCACCCTTTTCTTCAAAGGCTGACAACCCAACCATATATATTAGGGTAAGGTGTCCGAGGGCACAGTGTGTTCATTAGGAGGGTTTGCTGTTCATTTGCAACACAAGTCAGCTACTAATTGTACATCATTTCAGTTGTTGTTTGGAGAGTTTGCCAAACAAGCCATACGTGGGCAAACAGAGTTGCCAGCTTTTCTGCCCATGTTTTGGTCATTCCCAATGGCCTACACAAATCAGCCGGATATCTATCAGGTAGGTTTGAAAATCCCACAGAAGACTGCATTGGCACCTTGATGCAGTTAGAGCCCTTTTTTACCTGGCCGGGGGCTAAATGACTGGTTGTTGCCCAGTGTGGCCACCTGCATGCTGCTCCAAATCTAACTGCGACCTTGTACAGAGGACATTTGTGAATATTTTTTTCTGTATGCATCATATGTTAAATTAAAACATTTATGGCCCTCATGAAATTTAAAATTATCAGCATTTTTTTTTTTCTTTTTGTGACAGAGCTTAAAGGTTGTGTTCAGAGAACCATTTCCAGAGCAGCCGCAGAACAGCGAGAGCCCATTACCTCAGCTGGTTTCAACTTACCACCACCTGGAGTCTGTTATTAACACTGCTTGCTTCAATCTGTGGAGTGGCTTGCTTTGACAGCAGGATGCTGCCTGGTTTACTCTTACCCCAAATAAATGTGAAAAACTCAATAGCACATTGCCTGTAACTGAGACATTTAATGGAAGCACATGGCAGAAACAAGACATGAGATAAATGACAGTTCATCAGGCAAATCAGTGCTCTTAACTACATGGCAGATTTGATTTTGTTTCAATCGGATCCGCCGCTGGCCGACAAAACGCCCTCATCAAGTCGGATCCGAGGGGAACAAGGTAATTAATAGGAATTAGGATGGTGTTGCAGCAGTGATTTGATGTGACACTATTGTCGGATGCAAGTGCTACAAGCTGCGTCTGCATCGGACAATCGTGTCTCGTCATGTCTGCCATGTAGTTCTGCCCTAACACAATAATGGAACCTCTGTTGTGCCTAGCAAATGACTCCATGGAGCAGTCCCTTCCCTCCAAAAATGTAATGCTTTAATAACAAGCATCTGCGCAAATACCAAATCTTGCATCCTTGTTTGCTACTGTTGGAATGAAAACTAAAGCCAGCAAAAGTAATGCAGAAGCCACTTTTAATGATGCAAAGGTATTATGTAAATGACATGTAAATGTGAGATCATAATTATTGAATAAAAGCTTTTGAATTTGTACAAGCTTGGCTTCCGGGTATTCTTGTTTGTGCATTACACATAGTATTTATTGAATCTTAGACAGCAATGTTTACAGTCAGTTTTATAGAACCAGTAGTAATAAAAATTAAAATAATCACAAATCAGTTATGGGCCCCTATATGATATTTATGAACCCCATCACATAGAAGATTTCCATAGCTTTCTTTATACACCATTGTTTTATAATCATTTGGCCCACAAAACATATGGAATAAAGGATAATTCGCCCATAGCATGGACAACTTCAACAGAACTGGTTTAAATACCCTCCTGTTTATTGTTTTTTTTATCAGTGGAACTTTTATTATTAATATTATTATTATTGTTGTTCATTATTTAGAACAGCAAGCTCTGCAAAATGAACACAAAGAAATGTACAGCCATTTTACAAACAGCTTATATGTGTGCCTATAGGGCATTAGCACAGCTGAAAATGCAGTGGTATTGGCTCTGCATTTGTCTTCTGGGAAGTAATCCTGGATCCCTTATTTGGTTTTGTCTTCAACACCATCGCGGTTCTTGAGATACTTTTCCATCCAGCCAAGTCCTTTCACTGTGTTACCTAAAAGAGTACAGAACTCATGACTAATATAATATTATGTATAATAATGCCAGACAGAGTCTGGGCATTGTCTATTCTAAAAGTGTGGGGGTGCCTCGGGGGGGTTCTGAGCTCACCCATCCCTGTAACTCTCTTTTGAAGACCTCATCCATTTCACTTGAATGCAGATAACATCCGGATAAATCTGTTGCTAGAATCCCCCTGCTCTCTTTTTAAAGGAAACCTGTTAACCCCCTGTTAAAATATTTATCAAGGCTGTGTGTCAGGCAATGGATAGCATGCAATATCCTTCTGCTAACCTTCAAAGTCTTTCACTCGTCAGAGGCAATACCCAAACCTCTGCATATCGGCACACGCTTGATTTGCTTGCTACTGTTCTTCTATGAGAAGAAGCTAAGGGGCACCCTGAACAAAGGTTGTTTCTCTACACCTAACAACAAGTGCCTATGGCAGCTTGCTAAAAAGCGAGTGCGTTTGAATGCTTTATGGGAATACTTTTGTTTTATTCAAGAATAAAAGCTATATGAACAAATAAAATCAGTATTAATGCAAATACATGCTTTAGGCTCAATAACCAATAACATTTATGCAGTATTAGCATAACCCAAAGAAACATTTACATTAACATAGCACAATATTTGCATAAATAGAACCTTGCATAAACAGCAATCATAATATTAACATACAGAAACTCACCTTTTTTTTTGTTGTTTTACTTTTCTACGGATGGCATCTGTGCCTAATATTTTAGCCTATGATTGTGTTTCTTGGAAGAACTAAACATAGTATTAACCCTATTTTACACTTTTTATTTAACAAATACAGTTTACAACTACAGGCATGGGACCTGCTATCCAGAATGCTGAAGGACCTGGGGTTTTCTGGATAACAGATATTTCTAGTCTACTAGAAAATCATGTAAACGTTAAATGAACCCAACAGGCTTTGCCTCCAATAAGGATTAATTATATTTTAGCTGGGATCAAGTACAAGCTACTGTTTTAGTACAGGAAATCACTCAAAAATTTGGATTATTTGTCTATGGGAGACGACCTTTCCGTAATTCTGAGCTTTCTGGATAACGGGTTTCTGGATAACGGATACTATACCTGTACCAAGCTATTTTCAGCATTGTGTGTATGTGTGCTTTCACTTTAGGGGCATTTCCTGGAGGCAAAGTTTAGTTAAAGTAGAAAAAAACTAGGGATGCACCGAATCCAGGATTCGGTTCGGGATTCGGCCAGGATTTGGCCTTTATCAGCAGGATTCGGATTCGGCCAAATCCTTCTGCCTGGCCGAACCGAATCCTAATTTGCATATGCAAATTAGGGCCAGGGAGCTAAATCATGTGACTTTTTGGCACAAAACAAGGAAGTAAAAAATGTTTTCCCCTTCCCACCCATAATTTGCATATGCAAATTAGGGTTCGGATTCGGTTCGGTATTCGGCCAAATCTTTCGGGAAGGATTCGGGGGTTCGGCCGAATCCAAAATAGTGGATTTGGTGCATCCCTAAAAAAAACTATATGGTTTTCTTTCCAAAACATTCTAAACCTGCCTGTTGGTGATTATACTGTTGTAAAAAGATATAGAAATCCCTTAGAAATGGGTGGGGAATAGGGTTGGGATTTTGTTCAGCAGTACTTAAAAACAAACTTTAATAACTTACAGAAACCTAAAAATATATTTTATCATTTACATGGAAATGTTTACAGCCAAAAAAAAGAAAACTCAATTTCTCCTGAGCACTTTATTGCTATTTTTTTTATAGTTCTGCCCTGTATTCTGTCCATGGAGATTCCTATAGGGTGAAATCCACAAAAGTGCCCTACTACATTTGCATACACAGCATAGATTGCTAAAAGTATATTTGACAGGTACATAATTGAATAAATTCTAAAGCAGTACTGCTCCAAACTACCAAATGCAAAGCTCCATTCAGCAGTTTTTATGAAATTGCTATTAATCTTCCACATATTCTATGGTATTAGAAAAGGTCTTCCTAACAATGGCATAGAATTACCAATCTATGTGGCATGTAGAGACCTCAAAACAAAAAGTGTACACAAGAATAGTAATGGCTGTCACTTCAGCTACAGCTACTGCAAAATCAACACTTTTACTGCATAATGTATGAGTGTTAAAAGCCTTCAAATAGTAAGCTAACCCCAGAAACCACTGGAAAGTACACATTTTAATGCAAAGTGGGTAATTATGTCTTTCTACTCCAAATGGCAAGCTTTACTTAAGTCAGAGGGTTGCAATTGACAGCATCTAATTATAAGATACTAAGAGCAAATATCCGAAATATGAATACTAGGAGTCTTCTGAACAGTCTGATGTCTAATATGCATGTGGTCCCAGGGGGCTCTGTGCAATACAATGTTTTTGAAGTCTGAAACATACCTTCTATGTTCCTGGCAGTTCATCCCTTTTCCTGCCAGTGCATAGGAAATACATGCTTTGCAAGTAAAGGTAAATCCTTACTACATACCTCCACATAATAACCATCAACTTGACATTTTGCAAGCACAACAGCATAAAAAAACAACATAACCATAAAGCATGATAATATACATTTATATGTTATTATTAATGTTATGTATATTGATGTTAGATGTTATGTAAATGTTACATTTATTATATATTATATATATATATATATATATATATATATATATATAAAATCACATTTTGTTATGTACATGCATATTGATTAATGTTATGTTATATCTTTATTGTATGTGGAATTATTGTTCGAAACAAGGCGAGCACAAAATACAATTATTGTAAATGCAACACCAGATAAACATTACCTGATCATAACATAATGTCAGCATAGCCTTAACCAAAGATAAATGTAACATATATTACATTTATTATAGCATGTGGTTGCGGGCATTGACGAATGTGATAAAAAAGTAACCTCATTGTTCATGCATACATAGGTACAGTATACTTTCCCAGTCCTGTTGGGAGTCGGGCTGTACTTACCCTGAGGTTTATATTCACAGCCTACGTATCCCTGGTATCCCAGATCCTGCAGTAGGTCAAACAGATACATGAAGTTCAGCTCTCCAGGGCTGTCTGGCTCATTCCGATGAGGAACTTGTGCTATCTGGACATGACCTGCACATATAGGAAAGTATAAATGAATAAAACTCTCTCAATTCAATATGCTATGTATTAACTCCCATGGAGATTTATACACTGTTTTTAGTCATCTGAAAACTAAGAAAAAACTGATCTTTTAACTCACGTTTTCTTCTGCTCTATAATCTGCTTGTTTTATAATCATTCAAGTTTCACAGGATCACTTGTGCTTAATATCATTATGTATATCCTGCATACACTGTTGGTTAACACTCTTTAACCCTTTATCAGTGCTGAAGTCTCACAAAGAACATTGGCTCTCAGCACTACTTAAAAGAGAACCAAACCCTTAATTATAAAAAACCCCTACATAGACCCCCTTCCTGCTCCCCCCAGCCTAGCTGTTGCCCTTGGTAAATGCCCCTCTTTACTTACCCCTCAGTGCAGATTCAGGGCATCAGAGTTCATGGGCGCCATCTTCTTCTCTTTGGTAATCTTCGTGAAGAGATCGGTGTATCGGTGCATGTGCAGTTGGAGTAATCTTACTGTTTGTGACAACTGTGCATGCGCTGAAAGTGCCAGAAATTGCCGAAGTGCCAGAATAAGACCAGAAGATTTCCAAAAAGAAGAGAAGATGGCGCCTGTGAACTCCGATGCCCTGAGTCTGCATCAAGGTGTTAGTAAAGAGTTAGGGGCATTTACCAAGGGTTACAGCTAGGCTGGAGGGAAGCGGGTGGGGGGTAGGGTTTTTTTTTATAATTGCTTGGTTCTCCTTTAAAGGAAAACTTTACCCCTCAAACCCCATAAAACTATAAACAGCTCATATGTAAAACTTTGCTTCAGGTAAATAAACCATTTTCATAATTATACACTTTTTTAGTAGCATGAGCCATTGGCTAATCATAAATAAAAAATTGCCATTTTCAAA
>CM044437.1:80576343-80592166 GCA_024363595.1 Xenopus borealis
AATATGATTTTGAATATTTTTTTGTGGTGACGGGTCCACTTTAATGAAACATTACTTAAACAAATCTGTGCATGACGTTGACGCGCATGCGCATAGGCGCCAGAAGAGGGGGAGTGAGTGGACCGGATGCGGGGTAGGCTACAGAGCAGGTACGTGCCTGGTGCTTCCCCCCCCCCAACTTTGCACCCTAGGCACGTGTCTACTCTGCTTACCCCTTGGCCTGGCCCTGGTCTAAGTAGATTGCATTCACTGCCACCCCAGTGTCTAGGCTTCTGCTCAATTCCTCATAAAAGGCAATTAAATTAGCCTGGCATGACCTATTATGCATAAAAACCATGATGGCACAAACCTATTGTATTAATGGCACCACATTCACCAATCTCTCTGCACCATGCCAGACACCAATGAATCCTAGACACACACGAGGCTTTTATGTGAACGACCTGCTTATCTTGTCAATGAGATAGAATGTACATATCTGACAGACTGGATGGTTCAATTTAGATGTTTTTCAGCTAGCAGTCAGGCAAATTTCATTTACACAAAAAATGATGTATGTGTGCATTTTTTCAAGCTAAATCACTATATGTTATGTATTAATCATTTTGGAAATATAATGCTAATGCCAAATAGGTTAATGCTAGTGTCCTAACTTTTTTACACCTGAGCTGAATCGTGCAAAACACAGAGGAATTGAGTGCTTGTGATCCAAGATTTTTTTTTGAATAATTGATCCATCACATTTTTGGAATTCTTATGCAGCTACAGACTGTCCTCTTATCACAGGTGTTCTCTTTGTCACAATGAATGGCTAAAGTACATAAGCTACTTGTAGATTATTACAAATAAATTCCTCTATTTCTTTCTCTGTAACACATCCCAAATGAAATTGCTTCTGCTTCCATTTTAAATGCTCTAACAATGAAACATTGAGGGGGGCAGTAATCAGAGGAAGAGGATTGCAAATAGAATTCCCTCTGTTCCTAGACAGCTAAAGTATTTCTTTAAAGGGTTTCAATTCTAAATAAACTATGTTTCTTTGTCCTAGCTGTACTGCTTTCACAAGTAAGACTTCAATCACATACTTCAACCCATTAGGATTAGAGACACAGAATTCACCATACTATTGCGTTGTGTTGCTTTGACATAATTATGCTGATGAGGTCCTTTAAATAATGTCTTAGTTTAATATAAGGGTAATGTTCCCTACATTATCATCAGCACAATTCATACCAGGTTAAACCATAATTAAATCACGTAATCCCACAAAATATTTACCCTGTGAGCAAACAAACCAGCTAACAGCTCTCATCTGTATAATTAATTACTGTAATTAATGCCAGGAAGACAGCTGCTATTGAAATCTTCTATTGCCTGGTACCCTGCCGAGGTAGGAGTCTCACAGGGGAGTGACCACGGAAGTGTAACAGGGAATGAAGGAAAACTGGCAGAAGTATAAGAAGATGGAGATGTTAGTATGTGTCATTGATTGGCATAACTGAGAGCTGAGTGTCTGGAATAAGTTGATAAAGAAACTTTTCAATGGGCACTTGGATGAGAACCTATGCAAATCTTATTTTCTGCTATATCCTGTTAAACAAAAGGTAGTTCCTTGGTACATAAAAACAGTTATTTAACCATATTCTTCCTTCTATTCTGTTCAGTTATATCCAGAAGTAAATGCCGTAGGTTTCAATTGGGGGGTATATGATAAAGGGTGCACAACTTGCCCAGGTGCTGCATTCAACAGCAACCAATCAGCTTTTTGCTTTCAAACAGGTGACCATTAAATGCCATCTGATGTTTGGTTGCCATAATTATTAACATGTTTTATTATTAACATGTATTTCTATAGCGCCAACATATTTCGTAGCGCTTTAAAGTAAATGTGTTTATACAACTAAATCTTGTGACTTGTAATTCACGTATTTGGATATTTCTATATTAACACCTATCCTCTGTTTTTCTTCTCAGTGGTCCCTGTTGAGGTCTTCAAGCAATGTTTTATATGCTTTGTTATATAGGCAATGTACATCTTCTTTGGATAGTTTGTTGAGTTCTCACCATACTTTTTAGCAGCAGAAAGACCTACTAGAAAGAAATTAGATGGTGAATATAGTCATGGCCTATGTCTCTACACCTTACGTGCTGGATAAATCCCATGCAAGTGCAAGTAAATGAGCCCTTATAATTCCTAGATCATTTTCTTGTACTGTCATTGAAATTACCATAAACTCTGTATTACACATTAAGAGAATTAAATACCTTGTACCCTGCCAGAGACCCTACTGAACCACATGACTGAGCATCCCCATACACTGCATTTGCTGTACCTGCCTCTTAAAATCACTGGACTGCATTGCATTATACCACTTGAGAACCTCTGCTGGGCAATTGCCTAATGTGAGCATATGCAGCTGAAGCTCATCCGGCTTGTATACTTGCCTTGCTGATTGCAGAGAAGGGGATCTGCAACCAGGTCCAAGGCAGCAGTAACCTTCTTCTCTATGTGTTTTTGGAATGTTGTTTATATCTTACAACTCTAAATAAATAAGAAAACTATAAAACACGGTGCAGCTACTTTTCTTTCTGTGATTTGTACACACTTGAAAAAGGGCCCATGCTACTGAAACATGTCATGTGGATGCACAATAAAAACTAATTAGCAGGTACTTTGCCTTTGATTCCCATATCTTATATTTGAACTTATTCCAGCGGTTGCAAGTGACGGAGCACCAGAGTGAATCAAGGCTATGCTAACCCTTGGTTTTTTGTGTGTTACCCTGAGAGTGCTGCTTCCCATGGTGCAGTGGCTTAACAAGATATTACTGGGCCCCACAGCAAATTATTTTTCAGGCCCCCAAAATGTCTAGAGGTTGACCTGTTTTACCAATATTTATTAAAACTGTATATGAATTAGGGCTTGAAGGAGCCCCCTTTATCTCCTGGGCCCCCTCCGCTTCCTCTCTAGTTACGCCCCTGCCATGGTGCAGGACTACAGTTATTATTTGGACTAATACAATAGTGTTTACGCTAGGGTTCAGTGTATTACTGCTGGGTGCCTTATAATGGGAACCTGCATTGTAAGTTACCTTTCCACACTCCATTACTGTATGATACAGGGTTTCACAAGAACCAATATCCCAATAAATATGTCTGTTATTTTAAATGTGTACTTACTACTGCGGAGACTGGCACAATGAAGGTAAACGTTAAAAATGAAACATACTGTACAATCCCATTTTGCCAGTGAATCAGCCCAACAGACAACTAAATGGCTATAAAACAAAGAAAGTTTCCACGTGTAAATATACTGTATCAAAAGAAGCAAAGAGAAGACATACTGGTATTAGCCAACCTTCAAGGCGTGTGGGGGAAATTCAACCAAAGCAGTCAAGCACATTCTGATAAACTGACTCATCTATCAGCTTCGATAAATGTGTCAATTCAGTAACACTTTCCTAAGTGTCAGGAAAATGTTCCTGACAGCCAGGTAAGTATTGTTAACTAGGAAATAAGATTTAACTGCTGGGAGTCCTTCTGGATTCCCTTGTTCCATCTCTAATAAATCTGACCCTAAGTTAAACATAAATACAGCACGCATAAACTATATGTGCACCATATACTTTATATATTTCTTAAACAGCAGAGCTGCATTGTATGACGGAATGATATACACAGTGTACAAAACTCTCATCAGAATGTGCAAATTTATGGTCAGGTGGAAACAGATGCTTTGTTAACTGCTCCCATGCCCACCGTAACAACTGCAAAACAATCTGAAAATCAATTTCCTGTGCATGCCAAAAGAGTTTGTATTTCATACAAGAGAATAAAATAGATCAAAACTTTGCAGTTAAAAATCAGAGATCACTCACTTTATTGAAGGGAAAAAAGTAGCTCTTGTGCAGGGGAGCAATAACTGGAATGTGTCTTTAGAGCATCTATTTTTTTTAAGTGTCTTAACTTATTCAGTTCTGCACTAAATATTTGTGTGGCTACTTTATTACACTAATATGCAACTTTGTCATACATTAGAAGGACATGTACTTTGCAAAGTGTAGGGAATATGATTTCCCACCTTAGTGGGTCCATTTTGCAAAGGTAGGGAAAAAAATGTACTTTTGTGGGGGGGAAGCCTTGTTGATATTGAATAAAATGTATATTTTAAGGGATAGTTCTCCTTTAAATTAACCTTTTACGATTTTGTAGATGGTTATATTCTGAGGCAATTTGCAGTTGGTGTTCATTTTGTGGTTTTTGAATTATAGACATGGGACCTGTTATCCAGAATGCTTGGGATCTGGGGTTTCAGATCTTTCTGTAATTTGGATTTTCATACCTAAAGAATACTAGAAAATAGGGCCGGGCCAAGGTAGTTTGGCACCCCAGGCAAGGGGTTCAATCAGTGCCCCCCACGCCCCCGTTCTGTATGACCATTTCCCACCTATTCACTTTTTCTTAAGAAACCCACTGTACGTGTACCAGCCAGCAGCACACAAATAATTGCCCTAATCTGTACCTGTGTCAGCAGTACCCAAAATATTGTTCCCAATCTGTATCTGTGCCAGCCAGTATCACCCAAAATATTGTCCCCAATCTGTACCTATGCCGACAGCATTGCCCCCCAAGTCTGTACCTGTGCCACCAGCCATGGCCCCCCAAGTCTGTACCTGTGCCACCAGCCTGTGCCAGAGCAGCAGCAAAAATATTGCCCCAGATCTGTGCCAGGCAAAGGACAAGTAAGAGGGAGGTGGGGACTGAAGTAGAGCAGACAGGGGTGAAGTTAAAACTTAAACAATAAAAAAAAAACATTTCCCTTGTAAAGTGCGCCCCCCCTATGACTGCGCCCTAGGCAGCTGCCTACTCTGCCTACCCCTAGTTCCGGCCCTGCTAGAAAATCATTAAATAACATTAATAAACCTGATAAGTTGGTTTGGCTTCCAATAAGGATTAATTTTATGTACCATATATATGGTACTGTTTTATTATTACAGAGAGAAAACATACAATTTTTAATTCTTTGGATAAAATGGAAGATGGCCTTCCCATAAATTGGAGCTTTCTAGATAATGGGTTTCCAGATCCCATCCTTGTATTCAGCTTGTTCTTTAGCAGCTCTCCAGTTTAGAAGCTACTACTGGAGGATATAACAACAATAATAAAATTATAGCCTTGTTCAGCAGTAGTTTTTGTCTTGGGGGTCACTGACCACCATTTGAAAGCAGGAAAAAGGTGAAAGAGCAAGGGAAATAATTGAAACCAATATAGAAAAGAACAATATTTAAAAATAAGCCATTCCAGAAAATACTAAAGTTAAAGGAGTTGTTCACCTTTGAGTTTTAGTATGAAGTAGGTAGAGAGTAATATTCTGAGACAATTTGCAATTGGTTTTCATTTTTAACTATGTGTGGTTTTTGAGTTATTTAGCTTTTTATTCAGCATCTCTCCAGTTTAGCGTTTCAGCCATTTGTTTGCTGTGGATCAAATTACCCTAGTAACATTGCAATGTTTTGAAGAAGAGATTAGAAAATAAATAAAAGAGGAACTGAACACAAAGATGAGTAATAAAAGGTAGCACTAACAATAATTGTGTAGCCTTACAGAGCAGTTGTTTTTAGATTGGGTCAGTGACCCCCATTTGAAAGCTGAAAAGAGTCAGAAGAAGAAGGCAAATACTATAAAAAAATAAATAATGAAAACCATTTGAAAAGTTGCTTTGAATCGGCCATTCTATAACATACTGAATGTTAAATTAACTGTGAACTACCCCTTTAAGTGAAAGTTTCTGTGCCTAGAAGCCATGAAGGCTCTTTACTTACCACATTTGTTAGTATTTGTATGGAATCTGTATATTTGGAATACACAAACTTTGTTTTTATATTACAATGCTGTAGAACTTGTTCCTGCTTTATAAATGTTTCTTTATATTATTATTAATAATAATAATAATAATAACAACAATAATGGTAATAATACAGAACACTATTGTAATTGGTATAACACAGCTCACATATATGGCTGTGAGGTTAATTATTAAATAATAAAACTGCATAAGAATGAGATTATTTTCATTTGACAAATCTGTTTCTGTAGCCTTGCATTAAAAATCCTCAGACCGACACAGATGAACAATTCTGTATTGGCCACAGGATAGAAATGGGTTATGGTCTACTGTAATCCACCCCGTCAAGCTATTTATTTCTATTGCAGGGGTTGAAATAAGCAGTTTCAAATCAAACACAAACAAAATGGATAGTTATTTATCCAGGCAACAAATGGCAATACACAAAGAATGCATTCAACCTAATTTATGGTGAATGTAATTAAAATCGCAAGCAATATTTCAAATTGCATTTTTGCCAATGTTTAGCTGCTCGCCATGTAAAAATCGTTTGCTGGCAAATATTACATCTCACATTATCATAAAGCAAAGGTTAGCGTTAACACCTGCTCTGGAGTTTTGTTAAATGTTTTGGTGCAAAAAAAACTTTTATTACATACCCTTTGTTCTCAGAGTTTGCGAGGAAGGTTTGAAATCGTTCATAAAGGAAACAACCAATGACAATCTTGGTCGCTAATGATCACAATGACACTAACGAAACATATTTAATCCTCCCATTTGTATATTTCTACGAATTAGCACTATATGACAATGGAACACCCGCCACCGTTTTGCGCGGTGGTGCATAAGCGCAGGCGCGCATCAAATTGGACGCCCACGCCGGGATGGACGCTCGCTCAAAAATACTTAGGCGCAATGACATCTAATTTGGATGCTTAGCTTCCTATTGGTCCCTGATGTGTTTGTCCTTCCTCAGCCTGCTCTTGGTTGGTTCCTAGTCCCTTAAATACCTTCCTCTTCCTCCTCACATTGCCCAAGCTGGCTTCAGTTCCTACTGTTCCTGCTAAAGCCCGGGTTGTCCGAGTTTCCTGGTTTTGACCCTCTGCCTGTTTTTTCCTGACCTCCGAACCTTCGCTGCCTGAAACCAACCTCAGCTTGTATTTGACTAAGTCTTAGCCTGATCCCTTGTAACTTTGCTTCTCTGAATCCCATCTTCTGGAACCAACCTTTGCCTGCACTTGACTACGCCTTGCCTGATCCCTTGATACCTCGCTCCTGGTAACACGCTTGGCTTCTGTACCACCTCCACAGCAGAAAGCCCGGGGGCCCCAAAAGGGCGTCGGTGAAGACTGGAGCCGTAGAGAGGTTCCTGTTACCTCCAGTTCTCCTGGACCAGCTACCTTCCTCCGGGATCCGAGGTTAACAGATCGTTATACATTTGCTGCAGTTTAGCCCTAAAAGTTCTGGCCAGTAGGCAGTCTTGCACTTGATCATACCTCTCCTCTCCCACAGACTCACCAACTAACATATCAGCTGACCTTGATAACTGCCTGCTCTTTCTTTTCCTGCCAGGCAGTGTTACTGGGAATTCCTAACAGTATCTTGAATTCGGTATCTCTAGTGATTAAAGGCTGAAGTGTGTGCTTGAAAGATAAATTGTGACAGCAGTATAGCCAGGACAAATAACAGCCATGGGAAGCAGAGGTTCATGTTGAGTACAGATCTGACAGATGCATGGATCACTGCTTACTGCTTTACCAATGATCCTAAAGCAGATTTTGCCACAGAGCCCATTTATACGCCTTACCCAGGTTGATGTATTGTGGCAGCACTTTCTACTAAATCCCTATAACAAAGCTTGCATCTAGTATTACGTTTAGTTAGTATCATATCCATAAATCTGCTTTCCATACCTACCCTTGAAGGGATAGAAGTACATAATTCATGCTCCAAATTGGTACAGAATATTTGTGAACCAATACTTCGCCTGTCATTCAGACTGGGTTGTGTATGCCTTGAAATGTCTGTGCGGAATGGTGTGCATAGGACAAGTCTCCCGTAATGTGCAAATAAAAATAGGGCAAAACAATAGGTCTATCAGTGTCTATCTTCCAACAGAAAAGAAGACTCATACCCTGGTTGGTAGACTTTTTTACACAGCCAAAAACAATACTGCAAGTTTAACATGAATGGTACTGGAACAGACAGAGAGACCACTAAGAGGTGAAGATAGATCCAAAATGTTACTGAAGTATGAAGCAAAGTGGACTGATAAAATGACTGTATTCAGTAGAACCACTAGGGATTAATGTGTCCTAGAGCTTAAAATGTTTCTTGTAAAATATGTGAACACTTCAAATAATGCATTCATTTCTTACAGCGTTACAACTATGGACCAGTCCCTTCAATAATGGACTTTGTAACTTATGTGGACAGACTCTCTCATGGATTTGTTATATGCATACTATTTAATATACTTAACACTACTGTAGATTATGGTGTTTTATGGATACATGGAATAATAGTATCCCCATAAGAATTAGAATTTTGGCTTAGGTCACATGGGCAATGTGGGGGTTATTCAGCTTTGAAAAGTAACTATTTGCAATTGTTTGTAACACACACCAAAGGAAGGACCCACATTGATTCGAAAAATGTAGTGCTATGTTACTTTAATAACATTGCACTGAAAGGCTCTCCAGTCTACATTTACTTTTATGATAAAGCAAGCCTGGGAAGACTGGAGGAAACTGAAGGGATAGGGCCATGACCAGGCTAGGAAGGGAACCTGGGGCGCAAGGGGTTGTGGGGGTTGTAGTCTTGTGGAAGTGGAGCAAAAATAAAGGGAGTGAAAAGGCAGGAGCGGGAAAGGAGCCAGTGCCACTTTGAATGAACTGCAGGCAGAGTAGCAGCAAGAGGTGGCACAAGTACAGGGGCCTAGGAGCAATCGAGGGAGGCCCATGTCTGGGAGTCGAGCCAGAGCACAGGAGACCGGTGAGAGAAAGGGCCCTCAACTGGTTGGGATAAGGAGGAGCACATCTCGAGGTAGCTCTGGGGACAAGAACAGGGATAGTTGGAGGGCAATGAGGGCCTCAAACGGCAGACCAGATAGCAGGAAGAAAGGGCCAAAAAAATTGGCTCAGAGCCTTTTGCATACTAGCAGGGGTCATTGGGGAGAAGCAGCCTGATAAGTGTTCTGCTTTATTCTGCAATTCTTCTATTATAGAAGGGATATGGGAGGCTTTCCGGGGGTTTTGGCAAGGTGGCGCTATGATGAACAATTTAGGCAGCGTTTAGCTGCAAACCCTGAGATGAGGTGGGACCAGCTAGATATGACATTGTGGATGAAGCTGATGTTAGCACAGAAGGTTTACCCCTTTCCACGCTCGCCAGTGGGGATCAGTCAAGTTCCTCATCGGCGGGTCACAAACTGGGATTTTGCTGACTGTACAACGACGGGCAGTGCAAATGGGGCAACTCATGCAAATTTAAGCATGCATGCTCTGGATGCAGCGCCAACCATCCATACAACAGGTGTTTTAAGAAGGGAAATGGGGGGGTAAAGGGAACAGACGCTCAAAAAGGGGAGGACACCAGTGCTTCTAAACGTGATGCTTCCCTGGTTAAAATCATACCGTAGTTGGGAACGCACTGAATTCCTACGGGAGGGTTTTAATATCTAGAAAAACCCAACTAAAATTAGGCTAAACCTCCACCACGTCATAGATTTCACAGTATTAATTAATCAAGGTTGACAATGATATGTAAAAAGCTATTTTTATTCACCACCATGCCTGATTATTAAAACATATTTAAAACCAAGGCAATAACCTGGGAGACGGGATCCCGTCACTTTCCCGATCTGCTGACCGGGTATCGTGGCTGAAATATCAAAAGGAACGGGATCCCGTCTCCCAGGTTATTGCCTTGGTTTTAAATATGTTTTAATAATCAGGCATGGTGGTGAATAAAAATAGCTTTTTACATATCATTGTCACCCTTGATTAATTAATACTGTGAAATCTATGACTTGGTGGAGGTTTAGCCTAATTTTAGTTGGGTTTTTCTAGTTATAGTTATATTTGGGCACTCCACCAAGCCAAATACAAAGAGTGACTGGCTATTGGCCGGGCTTACCTTGGAGTTTTGTAAATTAGGGTTTTAATATCCTCTTCAAGCCAAGGGGAGGCACATGCAAATTTCGCGAATTTTTCGCCGTTTCACGAATTTCTCTAGAAATTCACGAAAAATTAGGCAAAAGGAAACACTGCCGATTCGCCCATCAGTAGTAGTGAACTATCTTACTCAAGCCAGTCTGCCACCTTACCACCCACTCCAGGAAGCTACTGAAACACCTGAAGTATGCACACTATATCGAGCAGCCCATCAGGAGGCAAATATCCACATAGATGTTCCCTTCAAATGCACAGTCCAACAAATGGTGACATTTTGGATGTATCAGCAACAGCTTCACCACCTGTCACCTTCAGCGCGCCCTTGCCGCCTCCTGTACCTTGGCCATTGCCTTATCAAAAGATGTGTATGACACGGAGCAAAGTTCTGGGCTGATGTCATCGTTCATTGATCCCCCTTTGGGATGGATAAGTGATGTATCAGCCGGAACTTTCCCCTATTCCTTCTTGGGGACGATCCCCAATGAAGAAATCTGCACACCTCCAAAACGAAATTCACCGCGAATTTGCCACATGTGAGTAAATTCGCCCATCATTTTCATGCTTCGGTCCCACAGCCTCGGAGGAGTGCTCTTTTATGTTAGAAGTGTTACACGAAGTGGCCGGGGACTTCCCGCTGGCTCTGGACAAGATGGTTGGCCCAACAACTTGGCTGAGTTTTTTTGCTTGGAAATAGATTCGGAGGCAAGACTGACGCGGTTACCTGAGGACAAATTAAAGGATGAGGCTCAGGTAGTCGATAGGCTCAGGGGGCGACAGAAATCCATGTTGAGGGAGTTGCAATCACTGTTGGGCAAACTCAATTTTGCCTGATGAGTGATTTCAATGGGGAGGATATTTTGCAGTCGCCTGGGGTTGACCATGTCAGGGGTGAAGGAGCAACACCACCACATTAGGGTTCCTAGGGAAGTCAAATGGGATTTGGAGGTATGGGCATGGTTTTTTTGGATTATGTAATGGCAAGGTACTGTTCCAAGGGAAGGAAGTTTCAGGCGATGAGATACAGCTGATCACGGATGCGTCTGGGGGTGGAGGTTTCGGAGCATACAGTATATGATTGTTTAATTCAAGTGTAAATAAAAGTGGCTGGGGCCTTTCCAATCCTCTAAAGAAGTGTCCAGTTGTTTGTATAGAAGGGAGGGTACAGTGGGGAAGAGGGGCCAAGACTTGACACTGCACAGGTCAAGGAGTGGAGGTGGCTTCTCCACTGGCTGTTGAAAAGCCTGGAATAACAATGGAAAATAGCAGGGGACTGACTGAACATAATCAAATTTATGCTAACTAGGAACTGCCTAGAGAGAATGTAACAGTTTGCTCTTAGGTTTACAGAACCCCTAGTGAATTATGAATGCTATAATATGCACTCATTATGGACTCTCAGACTGTAGAAGTGATGTATCGTGTATGGCACAATGGCTTACTGTTGTTCACTACTGAAGTCCTGAGTTTAGTTTTGACCAGGGCACTGGACATCTAAAACCAATCTCTGTGTTTTCCCCAGCACTCCAAACCTTCCAGCCAGTTTAATGATCTCTTGATGAAACTGACCCAAGTGAGTTGTTGTGTGAGTGATATAGGAAAAATTTGTACTATCTAGGTGGGCAGGAAACATCAAAGGAAGCCTAATGTTTTAAAGGACAGTAAAATAGAGAGGATTCTTTGTATAACTAACAGATTTTAATAGCTATTAAGAAGAAATGCATTCATACTTTTTACTGTAAGTGAACAGATGATTTTGCTGATGAGTGGGTAGACCCCACTTTACTGTTTCTTTACATATGCTTCAACTCTCCTTGGTGTATGAGAATTGCCAAAGAAAGGCTGATTTGTCTGGTTATGATGGAGCCTGAGTGGAATCAAGAGGAAATTTTCCCAACTTGCATTCATTTTGTACATCTGTTGTCTGTAAAATAGGTAAATAACTCTACTGCCTAAGATACTGTAGAACTGAGAGCATAACGATTGTGCTTAGTATAGTTCTACAGAACAGTCAAATATTAATTTTTTTATCTTTTTTTCTAACCCTTTAAAATTAAATGTTGTAGTGTAACTGTTAAAATTATGACAGTAATGAAGTTGCACCCAAAGTTCCTGAACCAGAAGGGGCATAATGAACACAGAGATATATACTGTACATCTTTATACCCCCCCAAAGGATTTATATTTAAGGGTGTATTATATAGTTTTAATTTTAATAAAATTTGCTGTCATTTGCAAACAAGTGCTACTTGGAGCAAATAATGGTATGGCAATCCACATTATCTGGAAAACTCCCGCTCCCAAAAATTTCAGATAAATTGTATACCTGTTTTTTGTTATACGAGTCTTGTCTAGGCCTGTGGCTGTGGCAGGGGAGTTCTTTTGGGGTGTGGATCAACTGAAAAGGGTGATGAGCAAGCTAGGGGGTAGCTGGCAGGCACCAGGATAAGTAACATTTGTCTTGGGCATCAATACTACTTAAAGGAGAAAGAAAGGTTACAAATTAGTAAACTTTATCAGAAAGGTTTAAGTAAATAGTAAATAGGGAGCCTATGATTAAGGGATACATTCCCGAAACGCGTTAGGTGTACATTGCAGCAGTTCTAATAAATTGGATCCAGAGTGCCGTAACTTGTTGTGGATTTTTTCATTAGGTAAATACAACCATAAACACTCGCAATATTGCTACTCTGAATAAAAAGAGCCATCACATTTCTTTCCTCCTATTCTTTAGACATTGGCTTGGTATCAGATTTCCTTCACACTGTTCAACCCCTCAGCCACTGGCAGCCCTGTCTGTACAGTCTGTACAGTTCCTCACACCCCTCCCCTTTTCCCTTGCCCCTCCCTCCCTTCCTTTGCTGTAATCTGAGCCTAGTGTGGAACCAGCAACTAAACAGAGGCAGGGAAGTTTTGTCACACAGAACTGATATGGCAGCTGCAATCTTAAGCAAACTTCTATGGCTGTTTACTCAGGTATGCTAGTGCATTCTGCAGAATAAATATAGCATTCTAGCTTGCCCCAGTGTGGCTAATCTATTATATTATAACGCATCACTAACTTTCCTTCTCTTTTAATCGAAACACTATAATATTATATTTTGTATCATTCTACATCTGGACAGCCCAAACCTAGCCTATATCATTGTGATGGGTTGTATTTGTAACATTGCAGGTTTCAAGGAATATTTATTCAGTTTTTTTAGTCAAGGCTACATGTTTTCCTGGGTTTATCTATTCCCAAGGATACTCTTTCATCTCTTTCTCTTTATCTAAAACAGTACAGGTTTGGGACCTGTAATCCAGAATACTTGAGACCTGGGGTTTCCAGGTAAGGGTTCTTTCCATAATTTGCATTTACATATTTTAAATCAACTAAAAAATTATTTTAACATTAAATCCAATAGGATGGTTTTATCTTCAATATGGATTAATTATATCTTAGTTGTGCTCAAGTAGAAGGTACTATTTTATTGAAATAATATTTAAAATTTTGAATTATTTTATTAAATTGGAGTCTATGGGAGATGGCCTTCATACTTTCTGGATAACTGGTTTCCCATACCTGGAAAAGCAATGCCACAGTTTCAATAGGATGGACTGGACTTAGATTCATTCATGCTACTATTTAAAATATAAAAACAATAAATAATCATAATATTTTACATAAAAGTGTTTTGGAGTTTATTTCCTGGCCTTATCTATTTTCATAGATACTCAAATCTCTTTTATCTGATTAGCTACTTCATCTAATACAGTATGATGGAACAGCAATACTTTGTTATAATCCTTAATAATGAGATTCTGGATTTTGCAAGAGCAACTTATTAAAGTGCAGGAAAGAAGCATGGCTCTCTGGCTGTATAGTTCAGCCTCTGCTTCTGAAGCTGGCCCCACCTATGTGCTTCTTCTATGACAAACTTTATTTACATCAACAACTATCAACACAAACACAACAGATTTATTAGGATTGGATGGATTTAGACGAATTCATGCTAGTGTAAACATATTAAATAATTTTAATATTTTAAACCATTATGTGTTTTTTAATTATATTTGACTTATGCATAGACAATATTCTAGTAGGCAGTTATTTTATTCAGGAAAAAAGTGAATCCATTATGTGCCACCACAGGGAAATCTGTACAAAAAAAAAAACATATTGTGCTTTATTGAAGCATAGGTAAAATCTCCTTCTTCATGACTTTTCCACTTACAAAAATTAATTATCACTGACCATCCTTGTGTTATTCCTTCAGTGGCAGAATTCCTGCGGTGTTTTCAGATAAATTAAGACGCATTCATTGCATACTCCTACTCAGCCTTTCTGCATGGAAAGATTTGATCATATTAAGTACACTATTTTTATTTTTCCTCCAAGAAATCATGACACATAATTAGATAGATTAGTTTAATAGAGCTAGCAGGTGTACTGTACATTTTTCTATTGGGGGGGAAGGAATTAGGGTAATTTTGTATTTATTTTACACATGGAGACTTGAGGTTCCTTCAGAATGTTGTAAATGTTTGTGAGACAATATTAATGTGCATCAGTAGCTCATGTATATATTGGCATAATATAAGGCACTGAACAGTTTGGTGACTGGACAAAGCTGATAAAAAGACAGCACATAGAGGCTTTGTTACACAGTGTTCTCTGATGAAAAGCAACAAATCTCAGATACAACATAGTTGCCTTTTATATTTATAGAGTTCAGTATGCTTCACTGCTTGCATTACATTCTACAGAGGTGGGCTGTCAGTAATTATTTTATATGGCAGAAGCCTTAGCCGCAGCCATGATTGGGCACTTCAGAAGCCTGAATGGTGTGGGATTTTTATTGCTCAGAGCTAGAGGAAGAACTGATTACATGAGGCCATGTAGCTGTTTTTCCCTACACATCACTAGAGAGTAATGAGTGATCAGATTCTAAGAGCTTTAATCAGCTGTGAATCATCTTCAAACAGCCTCTTCAACACAAATATCTTTTTGCTCCCCAGAAGAGATCTAATTTAACACCTCCCCTTACAGAGAGGCCTGCAGCCATATGCTCCATTACCAGTGATAGCTGTCAACAAACAATCATCTATTTACATGGATCAAGCCTGTTGAGTCTTCCCATCAGTCTCTCTGGTCCTAGAGCAAAATATCTTGCTTTAACGGAGCCAGCTAAATGCATAGGAAACTACCGCACCTCTGTGCCAGAGAGACAATCTTCCCAAAGTAACAAATATACCATTACATGCATTGCACTTCTGCAGAACTGCAATTAAAAAGCACTCAAAGTAAAATGCTCATAAAAGAGCATTACATGGTTATGTGATAGTTATTGCAAAGTGTATAAGAGATATTTCCAGAGCGAGAATAAGGATATCAGAGAAAGAAAAGTGCCTGAGGAGTGCAGATTGGGGACACTGCTGGTCTGAAACCTGCCCACAAGGCACTAGTGGAGGCCACCTACTCTGAGCACACACATCTTTCTGCCAGCGATTGTTTATCTTTCTCCTTCTTCCTCAGCCTACGGCAGTCATTTTGCCTCCGCCATGCTTTCCTTCATCTCCTGCTGAGCCTGTGACAATGAATTCTTTGTGCTTTATGCAAATGCATTTAATCACTTAAGGATAAATAAGGAGCTTTCCAGGTTTCTACATGGCACAAAGGAAGTTTCAATGTAGCTGTGTGCATAAGAGTTAGGCAGGCATATGATTTTTTATGATATTTTTTCCAGTATTTAAAGTAGCCAATTATACATATATATATATATCCTATATAATAAAGTTCAAGTGTCTCTGCGTCCAGTCCCTG
>CM044437.1:80631429-80645411 GCA_024363595.1 Xenopus borealis
GAGTATCGAGCCAGAAACCTAAAGGTCCCTGGCTCGAATCCCAGCAGAGCCTGACAACAGGCTTAGTTCATGTGCCTGCTATGTGGAAGCAACTAATTATGTCAATCTTGAGAGCTGTTTAGGCAGGTAGTGCTACCTGGGGAAAGTTAAGAGCTCTTTTGGGTGAAGGGACTGAGACTCTCTGTTACCACCAGGAGTGGAGTGTGGACATTGCTTGGCAAGGATGTGCCAATATGGAACTGCAAAGGGTTCCACAGGATAGTGGGTCATTAGTGATGGGTGAATTTATTCGCCAGGGGTGAATAAATTCATGAAACGCCAGTATCACGCATCGAAAACGACCTGTTGCTCGTCAAAAAGGATACGCGCATCATTTCGTGAATTTTTCAGCAAAACAGGATAGCTTCGCCCATCACTATGGGTCATTAATAAGTGAATTGCATATTTAATCTGCATTTTTCTTCATATATAGATTTCCATTTGTTATACAGTACTGCATGTATAATTAATGTTTCCTTATGGAGCCACCCACAGGTGTATTCCTGGATCCCATTAGTAGGCACTGCCATGAGAGGTAATTTCCCAGTAACCTTTCACTTTAATTCAGGACCTGTATATGGTAAGATGTTTGATGTATATCCTATAATAAAGGAAGGAATTAAAATACGATTACATAACTTTTTAGAGCCCATTTATTATACCTCAAAGTTTTATCGTCGAGGTTTTTAGGGGGGGAACATCATTGTGGAAAAATAAAAAACCCACAGCTGCTAAAAATATAAATATACTCTGTCTTAAACCTGTCACTAAGGTCATAGAAGTCAATGGCAGATGTCCTTGAAATTATTTCTTGGCATTGTGATCTGCACTGGATAATCCAAAAAGTCAGGGTTAGTGATGGGCGAATCTCCCGCGTTTCGCTTCGGCGAAAAATTCGCGAATTTCCAGAGAAATTCGCGAATTGGCGAAAAAATTCGCGTGTCGCGTCGTTTTCGGCGCGCGGCGACTGGTTTTTTGGCAGAATTTTTTGGCGGCGAATTTTTCTTGGCGTTTCGCGAATTTATTCGCCAGCGGCGAATCGCGCGAATTCGCCCCTGGCAAATAAATTCGCCCATCACTAGTCAGGGTTTTCGGAAAGCAAGATCATTCGATTTGGGCGACAATTTGTACAATACATTTTGAAACATATGAAACGTTAACTTAAAGATGAACCACCCCTTTAAGAAAATGCACTACAGGGAACATATGATTGGGCCTGACACTCAGTCAGTTGATGTATAATGTTTTATGTAATTATAGTTTATGTTTGAATGGCTTACATTCCACAGAGCGAAGGGGAACAAGAGATCCATAAGGTATGAGTCTGTGGTATTACTTTGTGCAGAAACAGATGGAATCCAAATTTGGTGGTGCCAGACTGGATAAATTAACGTGATTAAATGTGTGGAAATATAAAATATGAACAATACAAAATAAAAATACATCTTTCGCATAACACTACTATAGCCTAAGGCACAGTAAGCATGTGTCTAAAATATATTTCTCTCAAACTGTAATCTGTTGACTTCATAAAACAAGCTGCTTCGCTTTCACTTACTGCACACACACACTGCTCAATCTGAAATTGAATAGTAATTCCTTAAGGTTAATCTGGTGTCATTCATTTGGAATATTTTTAAAACCGGAAGCATGGTAGTGATCAGTGGTAGACTGACAGAAATTATTTTAATGTGGACATATGCAGGGTATATAATCATTCTTCTGGGGCCTGTGCTGCTGCTATATCTTTGGGGAATAAGTTGAGTCATAACCGCATGTATTGATGTTAATGTCACACATCCAGGAACATTTGTGCAGTTTGAATCGTTATTCAATGCCCTTGGTGCTTACTGTACTTGATGTAGTGGTGAACTAGAAATAGGTGGGAGAGAGACCTTTGGGAGGGGGGACAAATTCAAGTGAATTTCAGAGTAACCGAGATATAAAATTCATTTTTATATTTCAGTAAAAACAACAATTCTACAGTATAATATTTTCTTAAGGGATTATTATTTATGACAATCCATGCTATGTTAATTGCCACATGAATACAGTTCTCCCTGACCCCCCCCATCTACTACCTGTTTAGCTACTCGCCCCCTAACTTGCTTGTCATTCAGAAGTGTATGTTAGGTATTGGCAGTGGATGTAGGTCTATGAGGGTAAGGACAAGGTTTGGTCATGTCATCATGTCATATACATGGGCGTGGAGCCAGAAGAGATGCAGTAAGCCTCCCCTACAAATCCCACAAGAAAACCTGCTCCCTAAATGAGCACTAAGGGGTGTACTTTTGATTTTTTACTCCCCTTTTTACTTAATTGTTTACAGTGTTTCTAAGTGAAAAATAAATATAAAAATTGGAAATAGTACCTTATACCACACACAACCTGTCTATCTTTGATAGCCAGAGAATAGTGCACACATGGCTTTAGAGGTTGTATCCATGTAACTGTACATATATTATTGGGAGTCAACCATTTTTGCCATTTAAAGAGGCAGATATGTAGAGAGATGAACTTGCTGGTGGTAATTAAATAAATGGTGATAATGAAAGCTTTATACTTTTTTCTCATTATCTCATTTTTTTTTAAAACCAAAATTTCGAAGAAACAAGAAAAAATCAGAAGTGTGGACCACATTACATTTTAGCCGATTAGGACATACTGCAGATACAGCTGTGGCCAAAAATATTGGCACTTTTTATACATTAGCTAATTAGGACATATTGCAGATACAATCGTGGCCAAAAATATTGGCACTTTTGCACTTTTTTTTTAAAGGAATAATTCATAAATGACTCTAGTATAGGTCAATACGTACCTCCCACTTGTTACGTTTTCTGTTGGATAGTCCCAATTTTGAGAGCTCAGCAACAGTCGCAGGTTTCTTACTGAAATATCAGAGCCAGATCCTTTATGTTAACCTTTATGTTGTGATGGCTGATTCTGTTAATGCTTTAAAAAAGGGGTTTGGATGATTTTTTGGACAGACATAATATCAAAGGCTATTTTGATACTAAACTCTACAGTTAGTATAGCTATGGGCATATATGGTTTGTGTGAAAGAGTGTAGGGGTGTGTGTGTGTGTGCTGGGTTTTAATTTGGAGGGGTTGAACTTGATGGACTTTGTCTTTATTCAACCCAATTTAACCCAATTTAACGATGTAACTATGTAACCTGTGTAGTATCCTGAAAATATATGGGTATCTGTTTAATTCTGACTTTGTAAAGTCTGTAAAGATATTAAATGGAATTTTGTAACCATCCAAATCTTGACTCAACTTTGCATATACAGTATAATTTGGGTTGTTATAGGGCTGAATGACAAAATCTTTTCAAGATCATCCTCATGTCAGCCAGTCAAGCTGTTAATTCTTTGGGCAATGGAGGCCTGGATTTTGTCAAGAAGACAAGATCCACATGGTGAATTATTCTGACTTTGGTTTATGAGAACTTTTGTTTTTGCTTTGTTGATATAAATATAAAATGTCCTTCAGTTGATAAAATATAAAAGGGCAGAAATGGGATGTACAGTAGCAATATATATGTAATAGATTTTCATGTTATTTACATGTTGAGTAAAAGTTTATAGCTTAAGTTTGAAAGATGGTCTGAAAATATTATCAATATAATATAGAAAGGTGATCTAAAAATATCAATACAAAGTCCAAGACAAATATCAATCTATCATCTACCTATACATAATCTGGCACATTCAAAGCCATAATGAAACAATCAAACTATAAATATTTTAATGTAAACATCCCTTGAAGATTTTTGGCTATCTTGCTTCATCATTGATGGCCTGCAAATTGTGTCTTGTATGTGGGGATTTGCTTGACACTATACCAGTTTGTCCCAGTTTGATAAAAAGAAAAATCACTGGAATGGAATGTGACAACGTCTTTTCAAATAATTTCAGTGTAAAAGTCATGTAGTTGTCTGTATCAGGTTGCACAGAAATACTGTGCTCTCCTATAATATACCAATTTTACCACCAGTGACATCAGCAATATTTGACAGTGCTGTATTATATATTTTTACTGCAGACCTGCCTGTTGCTTAGGGAATTGGAAAGAAAATCTCCCAACATTGTTATATTATTCTGTAAGCGTCTCCCTCAATTGTCTCTTGGTCTCTGAGTTAAAAGCAGTTGTGGACACTGCTCTAGGTAAACGGCTTTCTATCCTTCTGCATCCCCAGACTAATAAAAGATTTCTTCTCCCATAAATCATCATGGAGCCAAGCACTGTAGTTGTCACTCTCTGAATAGCAGAGTTTCTGCAGTCATCTATCAGGAGCTCAGGTTTTTTTTATTATTACTGAGAAGTTGAGCAAAGCTTTCTCTAATTGATTAATCAATATCCTTAATTGAGTTGAGGTTGTTTAATGGATAAGCTTGACTTGGGCTCGCTATATTTCTTGCATTCATTGACCTGTGCACTTTAACCACTGCAAGCCGCCTTCACAAGTATTCACGGTATCGGCCTGCAGTTTAAAGGGCATCCGCACATCTGCCTTTAATTGTACCCTGCAGGCCTGGCAGGAGCAATTTGAAGAGAAATCCCCAGCTCTCCAGTATCCTGTGTATGTGTATAATATGAGATAATACTTTTTATTTTGCTCTGGAGCTGCAAGCCTGCAAAGCATAACATTGGCCTCATCTGGAGCTTTTGCTTGGGAAAGAAACTGAGGGTCTAACTTGCTGCATTAAGGATTCTGGATGCCATCTACTAGATCTGTTTGCACCAAAACACATTCCTAGATTATATTTCTATTTATAATTTTGATATATCATTACAATAATTACTTTGGAAAAAATAGAGAAACACAGAAGCTGCTATGTAGTCGTGCCTGGCAGCTCACATACTTTTTTAAAAACAATATTGGTTCCTATTTAGTATAGCATTGCCATTTGTATGACATTTTTACTTCTCTGCTCAAATACAGGTCTAGAAATGTAGAATGGCCATATTTTAAAAGCTGACAGGAGAGCCGGGAAAGGGGTACATTAATCATTACAGTTTAGACATGCCAACAGGAGGGAAAGATTCTACGTGCCAAATTGTGACCCCACTCACCTTCATGAGCCAAACTCTTGTTATAAGGATACATTTGAGAATATGCAACATTATTCAGTGTTTCTTGAAAAAAAAAGGCGATACAAATTACATTAGAAATGACAATTTATTACAATTAAAGGAATTCAATCAGTGTTGCTAAATATCGCATGCCAAATGGAAGCAACATAAACTGGCATACACTGAATGTACAACTCTAATAAAAGCAAGATGGAAACAAACAAAGCCCATGTTCATATAGCATAGTCAACCATATAGAATCATAAAACACATACACCCTCATTTATATATATATATATATATATATTTATATTTATATATGCTCTCCAATGTCTTATTCTGTTTTCTCTATTCTTCTATGTCTCTCCCCCTGTTATTACCTAACTCCTCTATGCATTTACTTTCCTCCCTTAAAGAACAAGTAAACCTTTTTTTTTCTATCTGTAAATTTGCTCTAAACAGCCCCCCAGATTAATGTACCTTAGTCCCTGCTGCAAGTCTGCTCTGGTTTCTGTGTTATCAGCAGCTTGTTTCCTCTTCTTCCTGGTGCAGAGTGAAGCCCCGCCCCTTAGCTTTCTGAGCTGACCTTATCTCTTGGACTAGTCCTGGAGATCATTTGCATACTATGACATAGCAGAGACCAGTGTGTTTAGCAGCTTTTGCTTGGGGAAACTAGCTTACTAATGAAACACTGGCTCCCTCTTCCTCTCTATTGTGGAACAGCAGCAAATGGACTGCTCAGTAAACTAAGGGGCTGGGCTTCACTCTGCACCAGGAAGAAGGGGAAACAAGCTGCTGATAACACAGAAACCAGAGCAGACTTGCAGCAGGGACTAAGGTACATTAATCTGGGGGGCTGTTTAGAGCAAATTTACAGAAAGAAAAAGAAAAACATTTACTTTTCCTTTAACTGTGCCCTTTCCCCCTCCTCTTACCTGCCTTTTTTATACCTGATTTTCAGTCCCATTTTTCTGCCCCACATAACCCTTATGTGAAGGCAAAACAAGGAGCATTGTTCAAGGACAAGTAAAGCCTTAAAATTATCATGGCAAGAAATATAGTGATTTACCTGTAACAGCCCAGAGATGCAGCAGCACTGTAACAGTAATAACTGATGCCTTCATGTTGTCCACAGGAGCTCGCCATCTTGAATTTTATTAGATCATCTATTGAGTGTCACTACACATGCTCATTGTGCTCTGGGTAGCTGGCGAGTATCCAAGCATAGCGGTTGTCAAAATCAAGATGTTATTGAGGTCCCCCTGTAGAAACTGATGCTACGGGGTGGATTATTAAATTCTGATGCAGATTGCACTGGTTTCTGTGATGCCATGTAATGTGACTCTGAATGAATTACTATTAATTATCAGCCTTATATTGTGACATTTATATTCTATGTGTACTGTATATTGTGACTCAGTCCCTAAGCTCAGTAACTAACAGCAGCACAGAGTAGGTGCTGGAAATCAGCAGAAAAAAGACTGTAGGTGACTGAAGGGGAACCTACAGTAGCACAGATATCCACTGCTAAATGTGGCACAGATCTAGTATAAAATCACACTTCCCCTTTAATTCAAATCTATTATACATTACAAGATGGCATGTTATTATTTTAAGCCATATCAGCCTTGTATTAAACTTTAATATTGTTGGTCATCCAACTCTGGAGAGCTGAAAATGGGCTGTGGCAGCAGAATAAATTAGTCTGTGGTCTGTAGGCTACAGTGTCATATCATCCATTTCACTGAAGCTAACACACATATTATTAGATCTTCTCCTACACATACATTCTTGCACACGTACAGTATACACCCCCACCTCATAGATCTCCTTTAAGATACTTGACATACACCTTCGTTAAACATAAACCCAGTGATTACTTGCACCTATTGCATCACATACAAAAGCAACTACTAACGCTCAACAATTTGGCATATTAACATCAATGTGACCACAACTAACACCACATTTGCCAAACTATGGCTGCATATATTTAGTGTTGTATGGTTTAGGCTCACTAAAATGATATTTATAAGTAATAACAGTCACTGGACAGTAAAAGCAATGGTCAAGAACAGTGGAAATTGTAACACGGTTCTCAATGCATAACTTACAAATTTACCGACAACTGCCCATTTGCTAAGTCTGGACATCTTTGGGTTCTAACTTGTGGGTTAGAACCCAAATGTAGGCCCCACTGTTCTAAACCTAGGTGTCCATGTCTAGCAAGCTTATAGCAACGTGTTCATTTGTGACTGCACGTCATGTTGTCACCACACAACATTATATTCCGGCTGCAGCTTTTCTTGTTTCTCATGTGGGTGTTTGTACTTACAAAGTCAATGACTATTGGATTCTTGAAAAGATTAGCATTCAATGATGTGTTACAACAGTGGAGCATAAGGAAAATATGTTAGGGAGCAACAATGTATTGCTCATAAGGATATTACTAATAATGTTGTATAATCTCTGTGAAACACTACTGAATATGTTGGTGCTATATTAATAAAGTATAATAACAATGATATGGTACAAAACAAAGTGTGCTCATAAGGAACACTATTTGGCTGCATCAGGGCATAGAATATTCTTGTTTAAATATTTCATTTACACACAGCCTGCATATACACTGCAATGTGTAGCCTAGGAGAATCATTTTATTCCAAAGAAAATTCTAGCAGCAAAGCAATCTCGCATCTATGGTGCAGTAGACAAGAAGGGATGAGGCATGGAAATTAGATGCAGTGTTACAGCCACACAGTACATTATACAGTGGAGATATACCGCATACTGTAATTCATCAGATTATAGGAAGTTGCCAAGGAGTTCCATGACCAAATAAAGCTACCAGGCTGCAGGCCGAGGTGATTTCAAATATCCTTTTAACATTTTTCTGTGTTTGTGGGGATGGTACATTATCTGTTAAATACACTATACAGTTGTTTTGGAAAACATACTTACGCTTATCCAGCTCACCTAAGAATGTTTGGCCTCAGATCAAATAAGGTCTATTTTCTAACTTAACGAATCAAATTTTTTCTCTAAAAATTCTAAATTTCTCTACAACTCATGACATTTCATAAATCTAAATGTAAAAGTTGTAGAAGTCACTGGGTGCTGTGCTTATCCCATTAGATCTTTTTTTTAGCCATTCAAGACTTTTTGGATTTTTTACGCTATTACAGTTATGGGACCGGTAATCCAGAATGCTCGGGACCTGAGGATTTCCAAATAATGGATCTTTCCGTAATTTGGATCTGCATACTGTACCTTAAGTCTACTAGAAAACTGGTTTTGTTTCCAATAAGGATTCATTATTTCTTAGTATGGATCAAGTACAAGGTACTCTTTTATTATTACAGAGAAAAGGGAAATCATTTATAAAAATGTGGATTATTTTATTATAATGGAGTCTATGGGAGAAATTCACTGAAGAGTGAAGCTTCTTATGCTTGCGCTAATTAGACAGCAGGATGTCAACTTGTAACATCGCAAATTTACTAACGCCGACTCTGGCGAGTTTTCGCTAGCGAAGAAGATAGACTAGACTTCGCACCCTTACGCCAGGCGAAGTTGCGCACTGACGAAGGATCGTAATTACACAAAATCACTAAGATGACTATTTTACATACAATAGATGTTATACAATAGATAGGAGTTTGAAAAAAAAATTCCCAAAAAAACGCTGGCATGTTTTACCTTTCTAGGATGATAGTCTCAAAAAGCCTCATTCCCCCCACATTTCGTAACATATGGAAACTCAACTATACAGGGGGCACATGTAGGGCAATAGGACAACTTAATTTTTTTTATTAAAGGTTTCCTATACTTTGAAATTTGCGCCGTATGAAAATTAGGCATCGCTAGCGTAAATGCGCTTTGCCTGTAGAAATAGCGCAACTATGCTACCATTCACCGACCTTAGCATAACTTCGCACTTTAGTGAATTTGTATAGCACTGGCGAAAATTCGGCTGGCGAAGTGCGGTGAACGTTAGCGAAGGCAATGCTAGCGAAGGCAACGCTAGCGAATTTTCGCCGCTTAGTGAATTCCCCCCAATGGGAGATGGCCTTTCCGTAATTCTGAGCTTTCTGGATAACAGGTTTTCCGGAAAACGGATCCCATACCTGTAAGTGTCCAGAAAACTTACATTTTTAGAGGTTTTCATATTTTGTAGTGCATCATTCAGTGTTTTATTTTTTGTTCATACTTTTTATACTCAGATAAATTACATGGTTTTAGAGAAAATGTGTTTATGGTTTCAAAAACCTCAAAAACCACTAAAATGAGAATGTTAATAAAGGAGCTTCCCCGTGTTGATTGTAGTCTTTTCTCACTTGTATGTAAGGGTCATGACACATGGTGCTTTTTGTCTAAAATTACTCAGATCACATAATTGAGCGGAAATACCTTTGTACGCAATTTTGTATGATTATGCAATTTGTGTGCTTTAGCAGAGGTATTCCCAATGACAAGAAGAGAGGCTGCAATTCTCATGAATCATTCTGAAGTCAGGGGTCAGTGTTTGCTGTTAAGAGCCAATAATCTCTCGTTGGTGCCTTTTGCACCTATGCTGGGATTCACTTTCAGAATTGTCATACTGTGTATATGAATAGATTATCAAACCTGAGAATGCAATAGGGGGCATAATATTCATATGAGGAACACAGTATACCACCTACCGCTACTACATTCCACATTTTGAACTGTGTTGCTGTAGTCTTTTACCACTGGCATGCTCACTTATATGAGCTCCTATGTTCTGGAGGTCAGCACCAAGGGGCATGTGAGATTAGAGCTCACCACAGAAAAAAATCACCCACTTTCTATTCACTCCGTGGGAGTTTAGATGTGGAAATATACCTCTAAAAATCCCATAGGAATGAAATAGTATATCATTTTTATTAAATTATTCAATATAATAACAATCTGAATTGTTGGAGGCATCTCAATGACCGTGATGAATTGCACGCAGCAGGTGGGTGCCATCAAGTGCACAATCGTTTTTGTTGTAAGAGTTAAATAGCTGAGAGTAGAACAGAGGCTGAGCTTTGTTCTGCTGCACAGTGAGCAGGGAGCAGATGCTTCAGTTAATGCAGCTAACAAACATTACAGGCAGAGCGACAGAAAAGGTGGGAAAACACTGCGTCATTAATAAGTGGGGAGGCAGGGAGGGTTACAGGGTTGGAGTGTTGCCAGGAATAATCTTGAGTTAACGCAGTATTTACCAAAAGCGGCTCCTACCAGCAGTGCTGGCCTTTCAACCTTCATTTTCTCTATAAAGCTCCAGCTACTTGTAAGTGAAATGATCCATCCCTCTTGTAACATATAAACATGCTGGCATTTGTCTTTTAATTAAAGTTTAGAAAACCTGTTTAAGATTGATTAAATTATTAAACAGCATCAAGAGATACCTACTAAGCTTGCTGCTAAGTTTTAGGAAGCATCACTTGAATGCACCGCACAGGGGGGCAAAGAAAAAAAAAACATGATTTTGCTGATTTGTGAGTTTATCACAGTTAATATATTTAATGTATTTATATTTATTTTACAACTTGTCCTAGCTCCTTTGAAACATTGAATGATCTTGTGTTCTTTGCTCCGTTAATCAAAATGACCTGTAGGCTGTGGACAGACAGGGAGATTCGGGGAGATTCTGTCGCCTGGCGTTTTTAGCAGGAGACAATCTCTCCGAATTTCCTTCTCCCTGTCTGTACCCAGCCTCACTGTGGGAAGTCACCTCCTATTCTAGTGAAAGGCAAATGATCACCATGTGGGACTCTGTGTTGTAGGAGTCTATGGTCCCATGCAGTGCTGGCATGCGCACAGTGTGCATTATAGTATAATATATAACATGCTGGAGGTTAAGGGAGTTTTGAGAAGTTCTCCTTAATGTGATGTGGTGATAAAAACACAAAGTACAGTAGAACCCGTGCTTTTACAGTTTCCCAGGGACCATGATAATTCAACGTAAATTCTGGGAAAACATACAATATGGGAAGAAATGATTGCTGCTTTCCTGCGCTGGAACTTGAACAATCGGCGTAGTAAAGAAGGATTCTATTTGAATGCCCTTTAAATTATGTCTGTGCACACTATCATAAAGATTAACTGTGATGTCTGTGCTTTTCTATAGTGTTGGTTGGTGAGTAGAAATAAGAAATTATGTTTAAAGTCTATGTACCTTATTTTAGAAATAGGCAGTTAAATATTAATATAATTCCCTTACCCTTTACAAATGGTCTTTAAGTAACAGACAGGGAAGGTCAAGGTTTTGAACTCCAGCTAGGTAAGGCACAACTTTAAAACTACCCACCATTTAGCTTTAATCTATGTAAATGTGTATATTTACTATTGTGAAAAATTAGGTGTTGATTCCTCATTGTGGCAAGAACATACATATATAAGCTCATGTGTTTCTGGTCAACTGTGCAATGAGTGCTAAACTAAGTCCTGCAGATTCATTCTTTCTTAGTATACCAATAGTAGCCTAATATTGCATCTATTTGCCTTTCAGCCTAAAGTATAAATAAATATTTCTTCAGATGTATCTTCATTTCAGGGGTGTAATTAAAGAGGAAGCAGACCCTGCAGCTGCAGGGGGGCCCATGAGGTATAGGGGGCCCACGAGGTCCTATTTTCTAAATATTTTGGTAAAATGGGACAACCTCTGGAAAAAATATATGTGCTGTGGGACCCACTGCTTCATTCACTGGAGTAACTGCACCTTAAAGATGTACAGTGTATGAAGCAGACAATACTTTTGCAGTCTATAGTCTGTGGCTCATCATGTATTTGATGTAAATGTTTGAATGCTCTCCTGCCTGTTCCATTACAGTACTTAGTAACCATTTACTGGTCAGCTGATTGGTTGTTATGGGTTACTAGACTAGCCAGACTTTTTTTTATTACTTTACCCTGTTACTGGGGAGTGATATATTTTGGGAGAAAATACTTAAATCTTATTATTTAGATATTATACATTTTGTCCATAGGCTGAAACTGAGTGTTGGCAAACTTTTGCTGTCTTCTGTGCAAACATGATTGATTTGGGTATATCCAGAGTACAAATTAATTCTGAAACCCCGAGGAGATGTATTGGATCAAAATTCATGAAGTGAAGGAAAGCCGAATACTCTGTCAAAGATCTCTCACCCCTTCTTCATTTAGGAAGCCCATAAGGCTCCTTACCAAGCGCTTTGATTCCTTTGGATCACATATCAAAAGTAAAAGTCAAAGAAAATTGCAGCCTTTTATAACAAGATCCAGGAGTTTGAAATTGCCCATAAGAATTCTTTAGCAGCCAATATCCATGGCAAATTGGTGGCTGCTTGAACTGAAATGAAAACACTTATGAACATTCTTATATGTATAAGAGGAAAGTAAAGCTCAGAGCAAGCCTTTTAAAAACTTGCCAATGTTTTATATTTTTAACAACTCTATAAACAAAACTTCTATCTATAATGGTACATTTCAAAATTGTTTACTCTGGCCTTTAATGTGTGAGCTTTAAAGGCCTCTCACCAATCTTAGATACACATGGATAGCAGGAATATTTTTACTTGAATTCTACCTTAAAGGAGAACGAAAACTTAAAAAAACTAATATGTAGTGAGGGGTGAATGTATTCGCCAGACGCAAATTCGCAGCGAATAACCCGCGTTTCGCCACGGGTGAAAATTTGCAGGGTCAAAAAAATCAGCCGCCAATGTACGTTTTTTTTGGATGCCAGAGTCCGTTTTTGGACGCCAACGCATTATCACCACCAATTTTAGCTGGTGTCCAAAAACTGAAGCCCGCGTCCAAAAACGGACAATTTGTGAATCACTACTAATATGGGTAGCATGCTTTATTTTATATGTTGAACCTATTATACTAGCTCAGCAGCCCTATAGCTGCAACAATCCAGCCTTCAAAGTTGTACTCGCAGTGACCCATCTTATAATCTTATTAAAGTGGACCTGTCACGAAGACATAAAAATCTGTATAATAAAAGTCCATTTCAAATTAAACATAAAATACAAATTATTTTTTTCATTAAAGCATTCACAGCTGTTGTAAACTCAGCTTTCAATCAAATATTGTCTGCCCCACTTCTATGCCTTAGGCATAGAGGTGGAGTAAGCAATTCCTTTCACTTTCTATTCAGCACTTCCTATATGTCACTGCACTCCACACATCACCATGTTCTCTTCACTGTTTAATTGTGTATCCAGTGCATGGGGATGGACATCAGGTCCCCCATTCTGGTGCACAAACAAGATTTTGAGATGATTCAATGCTTGCCACAGAGTCCACAAAATGGTGCCTGCCTGCTTACCATAATTATGGATTCCCAGTTTTATTGACGTTTATTTTGCTTGACTAATGAGATAAAATAGGATATGGAATGTTTTTTTTCAGGTGAAAGGTGCCCTTTAAGGCAGCCTTTTGAGTGTCAGTGACTGTGCACAGGCTCAGGATGTTCTTGGCTGCTGTAAAAAAACAAAAAATAGAGACTCTGAAAATCATCGAAACATTTGCCCAAAGAGAGTTTACATTGTCTTACAGTTGATGTTACAGTTCTTATGGGGATGCTCTGGTTCCTGTGCAGTAATATAACATAAATCTGATTTAATTTCTAATCAAATCAAATTGAATTTTATAACTGTGAACTGTAGGTTCACAGTTAGTCCATAAATTTGAGTAACTGACAGCATCCCAGAGCAGGTGCAGAGAATCAGCAGAAACTAAATGGGGAAATCTTGTGGGCATAATTTCTACAGCTAAAGGGCTGTGATGGCCTTACGTGGGTACAGAAGCCCAAAGCATATGGTCTAGCCTTATTGTTTGGTGAACTTAAAGGGATACTGTCATGGGAA
>CM044437.1:80648531-80679118 GCA_024363595.1 Xenopus borealis
TGCAATTGATTACTTTGGCTAGCTGCAAGCTTTTTTTCCACAAGCAACTTTTTGATAAAAAATAAAAAGCTTGACACTTTCACAAAACCTTTTTGTGAAAAACCTGGTCACAGGAAAGAAAAAAAGATTGCTTTTTAAAATTCATTCTGCATCAAATAAAACAATTGAATTTCAGAAAATGTAGATGAGTTCATGAACCTTTTCATAGTTTCAGAGCAAATTGTGAACTGAAAGTCTGAATGACAGCACTTGGGATCAAAATGACATGAGCTTCTGATTCCTTAGATGCCAAAACCCTGCATCTTTTGATGCAGGTAGGGTTGTCATCTGGCAGGTATTTTACTGGCCTGGCTGTTAAAAGTATACTTGATGCTAAAAATAGGGAGTAACTGGTAATTATGTAACGCTAACTTGGCTAAGCAAACCAAAAAGGAGTTAGGGGCAGATTTACTAAATTCACATGAAGGATTCGAAGTTCGATCGAATTTTCAAAAAGTTTTGAACTCAAATGTTTTTGAAGACTTTTTCAACGAGTCAATTTTGAAAATTTCGAATGATTCAAATAAAAATATATTAGAATATTCTATTCTAAGTACTTCCCCTTTAAATTTTTATTCGACTGCCTAGTTCGCCAGATCAAAGCTACCGGATTTCAAAAATTTTGTCTGAATAAAAAAATTTGATCAATTTGAACGATTTTAACCATTCGGTCAAATTTTTTTATTCAACAAATTTTTCAAATCCAATTAGGTAGCTTTGATCTTATCTTTGAATTTTTATTTTCAATCGTTTGACCAATCGAATTCAAAGGATTTTTATTCCCTAACTATTCCCCTGGTCGAATTCGAGGGTTTTTTCGACCCTTAGTAAATCTGCCCATTAATGTCCAGCTAGTTGTTAGAGCATGGGCTACATGTGCTAACACTTCAGGCTAGGGCCTTCCCCAAATGGAAGATTTCATGAATGGTGTATTGCAACTACAACTCACAAGCTACTGTGCAACAAAACAGGAAAGAATGGGTGCTAGGAGGTTCTAGCAATATAACAAAATAACTTTATTTGTCCAAGGCAAATTATCAATAGGTTTACTTACAGTGGTACAGAGGCATTGCCAATATACAGGCACACCTGCTCACACAGAGCTTCCAAGGTAGATGCCAGGGACTTTCCTCCAGGGACAGCACAGTGGAACTGTGTCCACCTGGATAGAAGCACCCTCCATATCTCAGCACTTTGACATGGATCCTCACAAAGGGGATCAGGGAACTCACTAGACCTAATCCCTATACTACAGGCCAGTCTTGCCTGAGAGGAGAGCTACCTCCTTGCTGTCCCTCCTAGTTGGAGTCAAACTGCTTTTGCTATCTGTATTCTCTAGTTCACTCTCCTAGAGAGTCTATTACAGATATATCCCTGCCACTCGCTAGCCTCATTCATGGGCCCTGCTCCCTGCCTACCAGAACAAATGCCTGCCTTAGCATGTTTTGCCACGCACAGTGTTGGCAGTGAAAGACATTTTGATCATGGTGTTTATCCATGAGACAACCACAGTGATTCAAACACTTTGTACTTTTGCTTGTACACTAAGCTACACCCCAGGGTGAGCTAAACTAAATACTTCTATAAGAATGCATTGCCAGACCTTGCATTCCTGTAGTTAGCCTGTGACCTGTTATCGATAATTATAATAAAGTCATTTTGCTGAAATTGTAAAAACAAAAATGGATACTGTAAAAACAAGTTTAATGATTTCTTCAGGTTGTGAGTTGAAGTGGCTTAAGTCTGTTATAATAAATTATATGTTCTTTGATGATTATTTTACCATATTTTGTGCCAGCAAAAACAGAACAAGTTGAAAAGTCACAGCAAGATCTTACAGAAGTAGAAAGGTTGATTTGTGCTGAGTTTTACACATGCTGAAAATGAAAGTTCAATTTGCCAAATAATATTTCTTGGAGTAAGAAAAAATGTATCTTTCAGCAGACTGAAGTGTTCAACAATAGAGGCCTGCACTCACCATGACACCTATATTTTGTGACTCAGCGTCCATTTGTAAATCAGCACAGTCCCATAGTTGCACTGGAGAAAATCTGACTCATGATAGGAAAGGTCTCATGTGAGTTGCAGTACACCATAAATAAATAAGTGAAAGAGCAAAGATGGAGAAAAACACTGTTGTTACTTCCTTTTGCACTTCTAATAAAAGAAGGATGGGTAAAATATCCAGCATACCCTTTTCCAACATTGGTTTAATGAAAATGACTTGTACATATTTCTTACCTATTCCTTTAATTAGGACATAAAATCTACGGTTATTATTTCCTGCACTAAAAAGGACAGTTTTAAGTCACATTCAACTTCCTGATCCTAAAGAGCAAAGTCAAACAAATCAGCAGCCCACTGAGAAGCCTCTGTATAATTAATAGTTTCTCTATATCAAAAAAGAGAACAGACTGTATTTGGGGATGAACAGCGTTGTACGAATACATTTCCCAAATACAGCCTTTTCTCTTTTTAGTTCTCTTATTTATATATATATATATATATATATATATATATATAAATTTATTTAATAAAGGCATTCCATGGAGAAGAATCAGTTGTAATACAGCTTTGTGACTACTGCTTGTTATTGGGTTTGTAATCAAATTTTGTCCGACACAGCGGCCCAGTGCTGGGCCACCCCGGGCAGGCGCCCTAGGCAGCTCAAAACTGCGAGCGTGCATGCGCAAAGATGCGGCACAAAAGGGACACTTAATACATGAAAGCCAGAGGTGGGACGGAGTAGGGGTACGAGAGAAGGTGTGTGCCTGGCGCCCCCCAAGCTTTGTGCCCTAGGCACGTGTCTACTCTGCCTACCCCTATTTCCGGCCCTGCAGCGGCCCTTACTGGTTTCTCTTGCTGGTCAGACACCATTATATGGAATTACTGTAATGGAGCTCCAAATGCAGGGGCTCTTAACAAGTAGCAGATTTTTCAAAGATCATAATGGATAGCATCTTTTACAACATAATATCAAATATGGATTAAGAAAATAAGGAGTTTAAAATGCAAGCCACTCAAAGGTACTGTATTTTAGATACAGAACAAAGTATTTTCTTGTAGGTCTCTGTAAGTAGAGTAACATTTTCATTTGAAACTCACTGGTTCAGTGGTTACATCACAGATAAAGGATAATCTAGTAGATGAGATTTCATTCTCAAGCACAAGGCAAACACTTTAGCTGGGAGTGACAGAATCCAAAGGTTTTAGTGGATGTCTCACACCGAGGACTATCAAATTGCTAGCAGTAGTATAAAAATAGGTAAAACAAGCACAATTAGAAATGTTGAAGTCAGTGTGTGTGTGTGTGTGTAGATATCTCTGCAACGGACCCACACTCCAAAATCAGTGAAACATCAGTCTTTATTCATACTTGTGTAACCAATGTTATAAAATTACATTTTCAGGAACACCCCTGAGTAATAGGAGCCTAGGATTATGGGGTGTTCCCCAAAAGTGTTAGGTGTCCATTACACAGCAGCCACCTGTTTTTTTTTATGTGATAATAAGCAATGGCTTTTAATTGACAAGCGGTGCACCTTCAATTTTCTCTCTTTTTTGGTTTTGGATAATGGCAGCCGGAGGAGCCATGCAAGAGTATTTGCACACCAGTCCATCTCTAATTATAAAGGAGCAGAGGTGAGTCTGTATTGGTTTGCAAAATTTTTTTAGAGATTTAAACTAAAAGCTAAAATTAATTTCAGTACAAGCCCTACTCAATGAACTCACATTAAACAACGGTAGAGTATTCCACATTGAGAAGAATTTCCCAGGCTTTGATTCTGCTAAGGAATGGTTTTATTTTAAAGGGAAACTGTCATGGGAAAACATGTTTTTTTTAAAAAAACGCATCAGTTAATAGTGCTGCACCAGTAGACTTCTGCACTGAAACCCATTTCTCAAAAGAGCAAACAGATTTTTTAATATTCAATTTTGAAATCTGACATGGGGCTAGACATTTTGTCAATTTCCCTGCTGCTCCTCGTCACGTGACTTGTGCCAGCACTTTAGGAGGGAACTGCTTTCTGGCAGGCTGTTGTTTTTCCTTCTCAATGTAACTGACATGGGACATGGGTTTTACTATTGATTGCTGGTCTTAGATCGACCAGGCAGCTGTTATCTTGTGTTAGGGAGCTGTTATCTGGTTACCTTCCCATTGTTCTGTTGTTAGGCTGCTGGGTGGGGGAAAGGGAGGGGGTGATATCACTCCAACTTGCAGCACAGCAGTAAAGAGTGATTGAAGTTTATCAGAGCACAAGTCACATGACTTGGGGCATCTGGGAAATTGACAATATGTCTAGCCCCATGTCAGATTTCAAAATGAAATATAAAAAAAATCTTTTGAGAAATGGATTTCAATGCAGACTTCTTCTGGAACAGCACTATTAACTGATACATTTTGAAATAAAATTTTTTCCCATGACAGGATCCCTTTAAGTTTCTCAGTTTGCCGCCTTAATTATTTTGTTTAACCAAGGTAACTTATAATATATGTAGGCATTATTTAACTGGAGCATGCTGTAAAATTCAAATATTTATTTAATTTTATACACCTTGCTTACCATTTCCACATATCTCCAAAATGGCACATGACATGGTTTGTAACTCATACTATTGCTCATGAAAATCCTCTACACAGGAAACAGTGCAGCCTGGTCTTCATAATAAACAGAGGCTGCTGAGAGACTTATGTAGTAAAGCCATTCTGCAAGCATATATGCTATGTGCCTATGCTGCTAAAAATGAATAAAAATAAAAGCTACAATAATTGCACAACACAGAATCTGACAGACTTATGTATGAGCTCAGCTAAATCTTATTTTCAGTGAGTTGCAGTGTAATAAATGTGTTATATTTTCTGCAAAAACAGGTGTTGTAAAAACTTGTCAGTCTGTCGCTATTTTTACTATGCATTTTAGTGTGTGTACTCCGTAGCTTTATACAGTACGTATGCTCATTTGCTGATGACTTCAACTGCCACATAAAGCGGAAAAAAAACAAAACAAAACAGAGCACAGATTGAATTATCAAGCAAGTGAAATGGAGGCGAAGAATTTCCAAGCAAGCTGTAACAGTCACACAAATACTGCGCAAATATTTCCATCTCTTGATAGACTTAATGGTATTGATTTTCATTATAACATATGAATCTCTTTTGACATCTGGGTTCATACATAAACAGACATCATCAAGGTATGGAACATTGCGCACACATGCACAATGTGAATTCTGCAACGTTTTTCACAGATGAGCAATTTGTGTGTCACCATCGACGTCCTTTTCACTGTTTCTCATTTCATAGGACCAAGATTAAACTGCCATCTCTATGCACACCGAACCATTCTCCTGAATGTAATGAAGCATGTCACTGGCAGGCTGATTGCAACAATATGCTGGTTTAGGCTTGAGCTATATGGGGCCCAAAATATAAAACTAAAGCTAAAAAATCATACCGGATACACTAATATATTTATGGTCTTACAGGATAAAGCAGAATTTCTTCAGCTTGTTTTTCAGCTGGAGACCAGATTTAAAGGACTTAAAATTTTAAAAACTTTAACATTTGTGAATTTTTTTTTTATACTTTTGAATATCTGAAAAGGCTTGAAAAAGTTTAAAAACTTGCAATAACAAAACTCACACCACTATAAATAGCTCCCATTGACTTGCCTGAAGTTTTACATTTCCATACGTAGTAAAATAGGTTGAAAAAAATATACATGTCCATCAATTCAACCTATCTTTATGAGTATTTGAGTATTATCATTGCTTTGGGCTTAATAAATTGCATACGTACACATTTTTGTGAAAGCATAATTGGAATTCTATGGTTTTAATACAAAAAAATTGAATTTGCAGCAATAATTCCAATTCAGCTGTTGATAAATTAACCGGCTTGGTATCTAAATTCAGTTTAAAACTATGCATCTTTAATTACTACTGCAGAATAAAAAATGTTGTCAAAGAGGACCATGGGTTCATATTCTACTTTAAACTGCATGGTAATGGACAGGTTAAAATCCCTTGGCAAAAATGTGCAACTCCTGGCAGAAGGGGTTAAACAGCCACATAAATAAACTACAGCTCTGCTATCCCCTGTATGAATAAGAAGCATACTTTCCTGATCTATCAAAAAGATGGTATTAATAGAATTGCGATAACACTTTTTAAGACTCATGTAGCCTTATCCAAAATGGTCCAAACCTTAAGCTGATCCATTTCTTATCTTCTCTGGCAGGGGTCATGTTAGCTGTTTGAGAATGATGGTGAGAACAACACTTTTACAACTAAATTCAAGTTAACAATATTTAATTGAATGAAAAGCTCTCCAGTGTATGTATAACCTTAGGCAGAGTGCATCAAGGTTGCAACCACAGTAGATTACTTCTGTTTCTAAAGTAAGTCCAGTTATGAACTTCATTAGGTCAATGGCAGGTTGTAATCGTATTACCAACAAGCTGTACTGATAACAAACTGAGGTCTCTGGCTGTCTAAAGTGCAGGTGAAAATAAACTGAGCTTGTAAAGTCAATTAAAGGGATACTGTCATAGGAAAAAAAAATTTTTTTTCAAAACACATCAGTTAATAGTGCTGCTCCAGCAGAATTCTGCACTGAAATTTCTCAAAAGAGCAAACAGATTTCATCATCAGAAGTAGCAGACCAGAAAAAAAGGAGTAAAACAGGAAGTGCTGTCAATTTAAACTGGATGTGACATCATCAGAAGTAGAAATGCTGAGAAAAAGGAGTAAAAATCACTATAGCGAGGATCCGCGACCCGACCCTCAAACTGCAGAACCACCGGCTCGCTTCTATACCCGCACCCAGAAATTCTACGAGCAACCCGCAGGGTGCCGCTGGATTTTGCAGGTAACCCGCGGATACCCGACCCGCTGCAGGACTCTAACACACAGTGGAAACTTAAACATGTGGTGGTAGTGCTGTGATAGCTGACTTACTCTTTACTGCTGTATTGTAAATTGGAGTGATATCACCCCTCCCTTCCCAGCAGCCTAACAAAAGAACAACAAGAAGGTAACCAGATAACAGCTCCCTAACACAAGATAACAGCTGCCTGGTAGATCTAAGAACAGCACTCAATAGTAAAAACCCACATCCCACTGTGACTTCTTCAGTTACATTGAGTAGGAAAAACAACACCCTGACAGAAAGCAGTTCTCTCCTAAAGTGCTTGCACAAGTCACATGACTGGGGGCAGCCGGGAAATAGACAAAATGTCTAGCCCCATGTCAGATTTCAAAACTGGATATAAAAAAATCTGTTTGCTCTTTTGATAAATGGATTTCAGTGCAGAATTATACTGGAGTAGCACTATTAACCCATTTCACATGACAGTTTCCCTTTAAAGGATGTGGTGGCTCAGTGAGTAGCACTGCTACATTACAATGCTGGGGTACTGCTCTTGATTTCATCATACTTTTTGCATTGTCTGCAAGGAGTTTGTATGTTCTCTCTATGGGGCAGATTCACTAAGATCCAAAAATTCGCCAGCATAGGCTTCGCTAGCGTTTGCCGCACTTCGCCAGGCGAATTTTCGCCAGCGCTACGCGAATTCACTAAAGTGCGAATTTACGCTCACGTCGGCCAACGGTAGCGTAGTTGCACTAGTGTTACTTCGCTAGGCAGAGCGCTGTTATGCTAGTGAAGCCTAATTTGCATATGGCGGGAACTTTAACTTATAATAGAAGTATATGTTACAGCCACTACATTCCACTACACAAGCCCAGGAAACCTTTAATAAATTAAATAAAGTTGTCCTATTGCCCTACATGTGCCCCCTGTATAGTTGAGTTGCCATATGTTAGGAAATATAGGGGGGAAGAAGGGTAACCCCCCCAAAAAAAATTATCGATCTTTTTCAGACTATCACCCTCCTATGCTAAAATACGCCAGCGTTTTTTTGGGACTTAGAAAAAATTTGACATTTTTTTTTCAACCTCCTGTCTATTGTATTGAACTTCGCCTGGTCTGACCAGGCGAAGTAACGTCTAGCGTAAGTGCTAACGTTGAGGAAAATGTTCATCTTAGTGAATTTGCGAAGTTACGATCCTTCGTCAGTGCGCAAGTCTATCTACTTCGCTAGCGAAAATTCACCAGAGTCCGTGTTAGTGAATTTGCGAAGTTGCGAAATGACGTCACGCTGGCGAATTAGAGCTAGCGTTAGACGCTTCTTGCTTTAGTGAATCTGCCCATATGTCTGTTAGGGTTTCCACTCCAAAAAAATAGAGAGTTTAATTAATTTTGGACAAAATTTGTCCTCCTGTGTGAATGTGATAAGGACCTTAGATTGTGAGCATAACTGGGGCAGGGAATTATATATAATTTCTGTAGAGCACTGTGGAAATGTATTGGCAATATATAAATATGGCATCTTAGAGGACAGGATTAGCCAAAAGTAGGCAGTCATTATAAAAAATAAAGCAGTACTAGAAATAAACCCAAACAAAACAATATATATAATGTCCATGTGCACATAAGCTACACAGATTTCTCAACACTGACTTACAAGCTGGAGTATTGCTTAATAAAGAAATATACTGAATGCAATGTTCCAGAATTGCTTTTTGGAGCTTTCCAAAGCAACCATGAAAACTTGGTGGTGTAAGTCTTATTTTACATTATTTGGGAATATAATAAATGACCCCGAGGCTATTACAAATATACAAATTCTTTATCAATGGATAGCCATCACTGGCGATCTCTTTTGTCAGAGAACATTGCTTGTAATATAAATCACAGATAACTCTACATCCCCAAACAGCCTGCAGTAGTTCAACAACATCTGTAAATCCCCTATAAATCACGATCAAAGTCCCCCCTGACCACCTCATCTTCATTATTTTATTTTCTCTCAAGTTTAATTTGTACAAGGGGAGATTTTTTTGTAATACGATTCTTAAAAGTTGGCAGCTATGTCCATAATAGATCAGCACTTAAGCAGCCTCAGTCTTGAAAAGCCTATTGCCATCCCGCAGAGCCGCTGAGTGAAGCAGATGGATAGGACACCAGGCCATGAAGAATGCCAGTGGCTTGCAAGACAGCATTCTTTGCAAGTTTATCTACAGTTTTTTTTATCTACTTTTGTTATGGTTTAAGATAAAATGGCTACAAATGGTATCAGTTTTCATCACAACTTATATGAGTGCTTGGAGAGCAGAAGACATTTGTCTGACACTGAAAAAATCTGTCTATTATGATCCAAAGGAAAAATGGTCCACCAAGTTAAAAGACTATCATCTTTGTTAATCACAGAGTAGCCAGAATTATCACTGTCATTATCAACTGTCAGTTTTCTACATGGCTACACAACATTTACCTTTCAGTACTGATGTGACTGGCAAATATCTTAATGGCTTGCTGGGATCATGCCTTATCTAGCAACGTGTTAACATGATAGAATTGTAGTATATGTGCTGTAGACTTTACAGTATTCGGCAGGTTAGTGGTTACATGGTCAGTAACATTAAAAACTAAAATTACTTTACATACATTACTGCATTATACTTTCTCTCTCCCCTGCAAAAAACCATAGATGATGCCTGTAATACTTAAACCATTCTAATGGCTTACCTAATATCTGCAATGCATAGTTGGTCCGGTGTAACCGATGACCTATTATGCAAAGACAGTTTTTTATATAAATGTTAGGAATTCTAAAGCAGATCCCTTTCATTTTCTTGGTGTTGCTGACAGAACAAATTTGCCTGCAGAATTGTGCTTACCTATGCTGACATAGTTTCATGGTATCTATCTGTACAAGCAGCCATTAGACTGATCAAACCCAATCATTTCATACAATTCCCATGCTAATGGGCCACAACCTCTGTTGGATTTCTTGCAGTTTGATTTTAACACAAAGGGAGCTTTTCCAAGAGATATGGGCAAGTTTAGATACAGTTAAACTGTAAGATGAGCCATTGATGACCTAAACCCATTATACAGAAAGCCATAAATGTTTTACATGAAGGCCATCTCCATTTTAATGAAATAATACATTTTTTTAAAACTGATTTCCTTTGTCTCTGTAATAATAAAATAGTACCACTAACTTAATCCCAACTAAGATATAATCAATCCTTATTGGTGGCAAAACAGTCCTATTGGGTTTAATTAATGTTTAATGATTTTTAGTAGATTTAAGGTATGGAGAACCCACTTATGGAAAGCCCCAGGTCCCAAGCATTCTGGATAACAGGTGCCATAACTGTATTTGTTTTAAAAACATCAGTTTGAAAAATAGTGGCATAGTGACCCTAAGGAAAAAGACACAATATATTTATAGTTTTCCTGGTCTGTGCCTGTATAATTCATGTATTCAGGACATTTGTACATATATCACAGCATGAGTTGCCCTTTCCAAGCAAGCAAGCAAGAATAAAAAGGTAATTATACATGCATTTCCTTGATTTTTAATCTTTATAATCAGAATTTGTTCACTCAAAAAGGTTATTCTTAATGAATCAGATGAAAATTGAGCGCAGGACTGGCCAGATATGGGATGACTTTGACGTAGTTGGCCAGCTTAAATATATTGCAATATATGGACAAACAATCCCTGTTTTGTTTAAAAGGTAAGGAATTTTTTAGTAGCTGTATGCACATAATGTCTTAAATCTATTGAACCTCTTGTCTTTGTCTATGTGTATTTTGTGGTCATTGCACCCCCCAGTAGTTCTGAAAGTTGGTGGTGAGCACAACTTTTCCTTGGACACTCAAACCAGGTTCAAATATTATTTTTGCTCAAAACCTGCCCTTTAGGAATGCTACTTCATAAGGAAAAATGTCAGCATCTGGGTATCTGAACTTTTTTTCTTCATGATAATGCCTTTTACAGCTAGTAATTAAAGTGAAATGATTATCCAACCATCAGAAAACATAAAAAGGGAAAGATCTTTCTCTAAAGTTGAATCTACTATCGACCAATAAGTGGCATCTTGTCATTAAAGTAGTTGTATGCACTGACTTTTCTGTTTATGGACAGTGACTATGGTAACATTTCCTTTCATTGATATATAAAACAAAAAATCAATTTATGTTTCACTCTTCTTGGATTCCCCAGACGTTCAAATTACTAAAGGACTGTGTAAGTTTATAAATACAAACATAAGCTAATCAATTTCTGTGTAATTGCAGGAATGGGACCTGTTATCCAGAATGCTCGGGACCTGGGATTTTCCAAGTAGAGGGTTTGCATAACCAAACTTTGTCTACTAAAAATCATTTAAACATTAACAAATCCAATAGGATGGTTTTGCCTGCAAAAAGGATTCATTATATCTTAGTTGGGATCAAGTAAAAGGTACTGTTTTATTATTACAGAGAAAAGGGAAATAATTTCTAATTATTTGATTAACATCGAGTCTATGGTAGATGGCCATCCCATAATTCAGAGATTTCTGGATAATAGGTGTATGCATAAGAAATCCCATACCCGTAATATCAAAAGCTTCTTTTTTAAAGATATATTCTTGACTATTTCACTCTTATTTCCATTAAGTAATTTGAGAATAGTTAAAATGTACATCTGCATGTCATCTAGTTTATGCAAAACAGCAAAGCACCTCTTTTTTGACCAAGTACATAAGGAAATCCTTGGGAGTGCATCTTTATGTGACAAAGTATATATGACCTACTCATTAAACAGTATTCCACAATTAAGAAAATGTGATATGTTTTTTTTTGCTTTCGTATAGAATTCAGTTTTTTCAATACAACAGTGTGTCTGGGCACATAAATAAAATCATGTGACCAGGAATTAACTTATATATTTACATAATGTTTTCAAGAAATTTAATTTATATGTATATTGCATAAAAAATGGGGGTATTTATTAAAACTCACCTTTTTTTCATTTTTTCAAATAAAAAAAATGTTTCAAACGCCCAAGCATAAATGGCCTTAATTTAGTTGAAAGGATTCTGCCATGAGTTTTATGGTTTATGTTTTTATTTCTAAATTAAACTGTTTACACTGTAAATAATTCACTCTACCATGTAAAAGTCATTCCTGAACCAGCAAGTGTATTTTTTTTACATTTATAATATTAGTGTATAGGCAACCATCTCAGGTCATTTTGCCTGGTCTTTCAGTAGGAGTAAGAACTTTAGCACGTTAACATGCCAGAAACTCTTGAAGATCATGAAGGCAAGAAACACCTACCAAATGTAAAAGGGACATCTGTCATTGACTTCTACATGACTTAAACAGGTTTTAGCTGGAGTATTTTCGGATTCAGATTTGTCACAGTTTTGTTGTATAATAAATCCCAAAAAAGTTGTGCTTTTTTTTCCCTATGACTTTTTTGGATTTGAGCCAAAATCCCAACCAGAAATTCAGCCCTTAATAAGTGTGCCCAATAGAGTTTACATTACTTAGCAATTGTAATAGTTGATTTATATGACGGACCTCATTTTTCTGCTAGTTGCAGATAAGGATACAGCTGTTTTAAAACTCATTCTGTGATTATTCTTCTAGACTCCCCTCAATTTAGTCAAATAAAAGAGATTTGTCATGAAAATTGTTATTTAGATAAAGTCTGACTTAATTGGTGCTCATTTGTAATTGTTCACCTTTTTCTCTTCTATGAAAAGTCCAAACAGAATTGTCTGGTCATTTCAAATAGGAACAGCGGAAATACTCTTTAATTCTTGAGCAATCTCCTTTCCCTTTGCCTCGAAGCAGCATGAAAGACATATGTACCAGTGGATAACACCATTTCTGACCTTGTATCCTGCTATTTCCCTTGCAGTCAGTTGTTTGCCCCTTACACTCCACAGAGATATCATTAACTTATGTTTGCAGTTACTTACTCTTGCCTACATCTATGGGTCACCTCTCTATTCTCTACCTTTATGCTGCCTTGACATAGATGATTTTCCACTGCCAAACAGTTCTCTATTCATTTTATCTCTAAGGCATTGCTTTTTCCTTCCTTTTGCTTTTTTAATAAATGACTCAATCAGTATTTACTATTTCAGTGTGCCCTCTCCTTTTCTGGCATTCTTTATAGAGGCAATGAACTATTTAGACATTGGAAATTTACACTGGCCTTTCAAATTACATCATATACATTTCAATATTAGGTCTACTTAGAGCTTTATCTGGTATATTGTTATACTTAAGTGCAGGCCTGGTCAAAGAAGAAGTTTTTGGCATGTGTCCAGCTCTCAAACAGCATGACAGAGTCATTTGCAACAGAAAACAATTCCTAGGTTAAAAGAGAATGAAAGTTATAATCACAGTGGGTGCAAATGTTAGGCAACCCCCAGAAATGATATTTACTTACCTGATACCCTGGGCCAGCAGAAACATCCAACAGCCTAGAATATTTCTGGAGGGACACCATAAAGCAATCTTCTTCCATATCTTCTTTCTTGGCCATGCACTCATTTGAATAAGAGACTGGAATATGAATAGGTAAGGGTCTGAATAGAAAGAAGGATATTAAAAAGTAGCAATAACAATAAGGGCCAGATTTACTAAGGGAAAATACAAATTTTTAAGGAATTTTGGGCTACTTTGACTTCGAATAGCCTAAAATTTGATTTGAATTGAAAAAAGTTGAATTTTTTAAGTACTGGCCCTTTAAAATCCTTCAAATTCGACACTCGCCCACCTTAAAGCTGGAAAATTGCCATTTTAGCCTATGGGGGACCTCCTTGAGCCAGTTTGAAAAATGCCCTGAGAATTCGAAGGATTTTGGCTGAAGTTAAATGATGCATTAAAATGATTCAAACAATTTCATTTGGAAAATGGACTTATTTGGTCCATTTTTGATCAAAAAAGACTCCCCAAAAAAGTTTTTTCACTTCGAAATTCAACCATTAGTAAATCTGCCCCTAAATGTGTAGCCTTATAGAGTATTTGTTTTTTAGATGGGGTCAGCGACTCCCATTTGAAAGCTGGAGAGTCAAAAAAAGAAGGCAAGTAATTAAGAAACTATAAAAAATAAATAATGAAGACCAATTGTAAAGTTGATTACAATTGGCCATTCTATAACATGCTAAAAGTTAACTTGAAGGTGAACAAAAATGTGTATTTTTCTTCAGTGTAACATTAGGCATTTTTTTGTGAAAAAGTCGCAACTTGCACAATCTATAAAATCCAAATTTATTTTCCGGTTGGTCACAAAATCCTTTTTGTCGTTTTGGAAAGCATACATTAAATACCTGCACAGGAAAAGTGAAATAATTGTTCTTATTTAGAACATTTTATTCTGCAAATGCTTTTATTACATTACCCCATAAAAATGCAGTGCCTGGAGGTGGCATTAATCATTATATCCAGTGCAAAGATTGTTTTCATTCTGACAGCAAAGTATGAATTATTGCATCAAAAATTGCTAGAATTCACTGCGGAAGTGTTTTGTTTCACAAATATTTAACTTCTAATTGACCTCTACTTGAAAGTCATGTTTGAGACTCAAACACAAAGTGGCTCGGTTTCCACTCAAACAAAATTAGATTACGGGTTGACAGATTGTGAAACTTGCTAGGGGAAAGGGTGCTGCTTGAAGTCACTTCCACGTTTTAGCCTGTAGCGGGAATGGGAGGTCTGTGGTGTTGTGTATTTTACTTATTTTTGGGGAAAATGCCAATACCGGTATAGGATCCATTTTGCAGAAACCTATTATCCAGAAAGCTCCAGATTACTGGAAGGTCATATCCCATAAACACCATTTTAAGCAAAAAATTCACATTTACAAAATGTTTTTTTCTCTGTAATGATAAGATAGTACATTGTCCTTGATCCTAACTAAGATATAATTGATCCATATTTGAGGCACAACAATCCGATTGGGTTTATTTAATGTTTACATGTTTTTTAGCAGACTAAGTAAGAAGATGCCAATCATGGAAAGACCCTTTATCCTGAAAACCCTAGGACCCCAACATTTCGGATAATTGGTCCCATATCTGTACCAAATATTGACCATGCGCAAAGTGATTTAAATTGCTTATATGTTAATTTCTGGGACAATGCTTGAGAACAAAGGGAGAATATGTAAATACAGATACTGATCTTGTTGGAAATGAACATAAGAACCCCAAATCCAAATGATGACTCATAACCCCAAATTATGCCTCATAGTCTGTATAAAATGAACATGAACAATTTCCTAACATAAAAAACACATACCTACACAACACACATGTAGGGGCAAATTTACTATTATTCCTGGAAATTTTCTCGACCAAATTTGAAATTCGATAAGCATTCGACCATCGAATGCTTATCAAATTGTTTTAGGCTATCATTTTTCTAGATATTCGATTGCTCGATGGATTCTTACGATCGGATAACGACCGTCCGATTTCATGAAAAAATTGTGAAATTTCCTTTGAGCGTCCAAAAAATTCGAACGATCGAACGCTCCGATCTTACAAATGGTATTCGAGCAGGAGACTTAGTCTCAGAAGCCTATGGGAGGCTTCTATTGCAATTCGGTAGGTTCAATCGGGCGAAGTAGGCAGTCGAATAACTTTAAAATTTTGATTCCTTCTATCATCGAATGATCGAATTATCGAATATCCGATCATTCGATCTATTCGATATTCGATGATTGAAGAGTCCAAATTTGAATATCCGATTTCATGAAAAATTAGTACGATCGTTATTCGATCGACCTTCGATCATTTAACGTGAATTTCGTAAATTTGCCCCGTATTGTGTCTCAGCTATCAGTGCTACAAGTACACTTTGCTGCTTTTCCACAATTGTAGGCCTGGTTATATATATACATAGAATTGAAAGTGGCTGTTAATGTAGGTGCAACACAGAGAGAGGAAAAATAGTTACCATATGAAAAGCTTAATGAGGGTTCCTGGATATTTTCCAAGACTAAAATCTTTAAATAATAAAAGACTAAAAGACCATAATGAAATTCCTTGAAGGCTTATGCTGTGTCACAGATGGAAATAAATGCACGGAGGGTAGTGCTGTCTCCATGTCCGGAGGGAGGTGTGAAGCTAGGGAAAGGAGCACAGCAGCCCCGCTGTGTCTGCATCTCACACTCTGCAGGTGGGGCCTAAACACTCACAAAACAATCTCTCTCTCTTCAGGGATCTGTGAATAAATAATGCTGCATATATATGCATATAAATTCCCTCACTTCCACATTCAAATCTACTTTGCCTCCTGTGCATTCAGTGATACTTTTCATGTTTATATATACAGGAATGGGACCTATTATCCAGAATGCTCGGGACCTGTGGCTTTCCAGATAATGGACCTTTCTGTAATTTGGATCTTCACACCTTAAGACTAGTAGAAAATTATGTAATCATCAAATAAACCCAATAGACTGGTTTTGCTTCCAATAAAGATTAATTATATCTTAGTTTGGATCAAGTAAAAGGTACTGTTTTATTATTACATAGAAAAAGGAAATCATTTTTAAAAATTTGGATATTTTTCCTTATAATGGATTCTATGGGAGACGGTCTTTCCATAATTCAGAACTTTCTGGTTAATTGGTTCCAGATAACGGATCCCATACCTGTGTATATATACTCCATGTGAGACATTTTTCCATGTGGACTACCAACACTTAGAGGCACATTTATCAAGGGTCGAATTTCAAATTCGATTGAATTAGAAAGTCCTAATTCGTACAATTTTCATTGCTGTGCTGTTTGTGAGTTTGAGTTTGAGAGTAGTTCCCATGGAGACCAGATCTTGAGGTATAGGGGGATTTTGTTTTGCATTCTTGCCAGGTTGTACTCATACTGTGAAACATTTTTTATTTTGCACAGCCTATCTGTTTACCCAGTTATTATTTTTACACTGAACTGTTCCTTTAATAAATCTACCTGTTACTGATACACATAATATGGATTGATATGGCTTAACATAGATATCCACACTCTTAAGGATACAGAAAGTTATCGATCTATTTATCTATTAGCTATCTATCCATTTGTCAGCTATCTATCTAAGCATTCAGCATCTGCAGGTGTGGCAGGACAAGGTCTCCTTTGCTTAACCTTCTGTGCTCCTGTCCAAAGCACAAAAATCCAATAACAATATGAAGAGAATGGAGGAAGCAGGACGTATTATGCAACCAATTCATCACACATAACTTTTAAGGCATATCACTTAACAAAATTGCACCCCCAATTAAGTGTCAGTATACAGGAAGGTTACTGCTCTAGGGCAATTTTCTGAGAATATAACCACATCCAATACAGCAGAACAGTTCATAAAATCCAGGAATCTATCTATCAGCTAGCTATTATCTAATAACTATAAATCTATCTGTAATCTATCAGTTATCTATATATTATCTATCTGTCTGTCTGTCAATCAACTATCATCTGTTTATCTATCTATTATCTATATATCTATAGATCTATCTGTCTGTCTGTCTATCTATCTGTCTATGTATCTATCTGTCTATCTATCGATCTATCTGTCTATCTATCTATCTATCTATCTATCTATCTATCTATCTATCTATCTATCATCTATCTATCTATCATCCATCCATCATCAATCTATGTCTGTCTTTCTGTCAATCTGTTTTCCTATCCATCAATCTAGCTATTAATGTTAGTTCCATCCCTAGCCTACAAAAGTACTTTAGCTTTCCCACTGTGCATACACATTACTTGAACTACACCATTATAGATTGATCAATTTATGCATATTTACATACACTGAATATAAAACAATTAATTATTTTGCCTCTTGCGCTGACTGCATGGGCACTGTATTCATGACTTCCCTTGACTCACAGGCTAATAATACATTGCCCACAGTGACCACCTCTAAACTTTCCAGTTGGAAAATTGACCTCCCATCCATTCCATCCACATTCTACCACTGCCATATTCAGCTCCCAGCCCTATCCACCTTCTGGTAAGCCCTGCCTCCTTTTGGATATGCAGATTGGGAATGCCAAAGGTAAAGGTATAAGGCTGGCAAATTAGCTTGTAAGATGCACTGTGGATGGGAATTGCTGTGAATCCTGGTAAAGTGCTTGCTAATATGTACCTGTCATACTAAAGTGTAGTACTAAACATCTGTAAAGTGTCATGCTATAGCAGCTTATTGCCATGAAAAGAATATACAGTTATGTAAAGAAGCCATTATCTAGAAAGTTCAGAATTAAGGGAATCTCCCATAGACTCCAAATAATTCAGATAAAAAAAAATATCCTTTTGTCTATAACAATAAACCAGTAGCTTGTATTTGATCCTAACTAATATATAAATAATCCTTATTGGAGGCAGAACAAGCCTGTTGGGGTTATTCAGTATTTAAATTGTTTCTGTCAATTTAAAGTATGATGTTTCAAATTACAGAAAGATCCCTTATGTGGAAAACCCCAGGTCCCAAGCATTCTGTATAACAGGTCCCATACCTGTATATTTAAAATAGTGAAAAGATAACCTAAACATCATATGTATGCGCCACAGAGCACAGTATATAATTGGGTTTATGGAGCAACCAGCAGAAAGAGAGTTACCAGTGGTTTGGAAAAAGCAGGTGGGTGGAACATTAATCAAATACAGCTTTGAATTTTCATCCAGGCAGCAAAGCTTTATAACCTCCCAGGGTTGCATAATGTCTTATTATCCGTAGAGAAGATTAACATAAGCCAGAGATGCTGTTGACCACATATATCCTTTCAGAGCCACAAATAGCCTTTTTAAATTTCACAAGGAAATTTATTATATTTAGAAAATTACAAAGAACAATCAGGGCACAATTTATTTTAAATGTAGTACATCCTTTGCCAGTCTATTGCTAGTGTATTGTCTCCAAGTCTACTTTGCAGACACATGGACAAAGGAAAATGAGGGGGTGCAGGATATCAATCCAAGACAGGTCTGGTCTGGATTTCAAAATAGTCCCTGGCATTTTAAACACACAGAGTCCCAAACACCACCCACCAGCCTACTAAACAGTGACCAGAGCTTGCAGACTGGCAGACCAGGCCTAATCCAAGGGCTCATTAAATGATACAAGCAGCCATGTTTTTCACACTTAGCATCCTGCCCTGCTGTCTAGAGTTGCCACCTGTTTGGTTTTGACCCAAGCAGTTTGGTTTTTCTTAGGCCTTTTTCTTTGGTTCTTTCTTAGGCCTCAACTGTCTGGTTGGTTTTCAGCCTTCTAAATCCCAAACAATGATTTGGCCAATAAATTAAAAAAATCTAAATATTATCATACTCACCATGTTTTTTTATATCATTATGGCTTAGTTATCATCAAACACGGTTTTTTATTATAGAAAGAAAGAAACAAATCTGGAAAAAAATTAAGAATTGGCAATGTTGAATTTCAGAGCATTTTGGATTACTGGTTTCTGTATAATAGATCCCATACTTTTAATTAAAGCCTTAGGCTTACTCATCAGGCAGAATATAGACAGAGGTAGGGTTCCACCTGTCCAGTTTTAAACTGGACATCCCAGTTTTTCAAAGGACTGTCCAGTTCAAAACTTTCTGTTTAATTTAAAACATTGAGACTACTGGACAGAAATCCAAACAATTGCATCTAAGCGATACAATAGCCCTCACATCATAACCCCACACACCATCTTTGTGCCCACCCCTGATGTGATCATGTCCACCTCCAACATCACTGCCCCACCCACAATTACCATCAGCCCCACCCTCTTTGTTTGGATTTAGCCACCAGAAAAGCTGGCATCCCTACCATCACGACAGAAGCGTGTTCTTGTGCTCCAGGATGAACACAACAAGCCGCACTTTCCCCATGAATGCAGTACTGCCTGGGCAACATATTAACCTAACATATGGATATTGGGTTTTGATAAAAGTTTGATAAGCCCATTGTAAATTGGCCCTTGCTACTGTAGCTTATGGTGTAATGTAGAGCACAACTATCTCATCTTTAGTAGGGTGTGTAATTGGATAGGTGGACTAACATCACTCAAATTGTGAGAGATCTACTAACCAAGACTGGGGACTATAAGTCCAAGTCAAGTAATCATTGACTTGCTTATCTAGAGAAAACAAGAATACTAATTGTCTGGTTTTAGAGTGTCCTGGCTGCAGTGTTTGCAGCAATGCTGTTTTCCAAGGATTTTGAAAGACAGTTTTCCTCTGCAGCAAATATTTGGCGTAAAAAGAAGCATGCTTTATAGTTAAATGTTTCCATAATGAAGCTGGCCATGCAGGGGCCAATATTAGCTGGTAACATGGCCACTCCAACTTGATAGCATATTAGCCCATTTATGGGGACGCACTGACAGCCTACTCCATGAAAAGATTGGCTATGTGCTAACTTGGCCACCAAGGTGGTCCACTCCTGTCAGCTCTAAATATTCCCTTTTCTGATCCAGCTGTTGGCCTAGGGAGTAAACAATCAGATCAGTCAAATTCAGCAGAACACCTGGGCAAGGAGCCATTATTTTTATACATGTCCAAACTATTCCGAAGCAGTGGGTTAAGATCTTATCTGAAACTTGTTGTTTAGATCGCTGCAGGATTTTTATCTCTTAATAGGATTAATAAATGGAATGATTGTTAGAAGGAGTTTAGCTAGTTAATGGAATATAGTTCTGCGATAATCCCGTGCAGGGTGTTGTGGAACTGGAAGAATGTACACAGAGATGCCAGACTGCAGGGTGGAAGTCAGCTTTATTCCTGGCTGCTCTCTCCACTCTGTTTACTCCTCCCCCCTCACTTCCCCTTCCTGTGTCCATAACCTTTCTCATTTCTCCACCCAGTGCTAAACTGATAATATATATTAAAATGAACATTTAACCTCATATTAATATATGGAACAACATTACAAGTTCCACAGTTGTTTCAAAATTTATGACTTAATACATTCAGTTTTAGAAAACTGACTATCACTAAAAAAAACTGCATTTCAAATATATATTTCCAAAAGGGAAGCTTTGAAACAATAGCACAGTGGCTAAGAGTCATGGACCTTTTTTTGCTTTGACTTTTCATATCTGGAGATTTTGTTGCCTGGAAATTCCACTGGTTTTTAAAGTGACCAGCGGTATGGGAGCATTTCAATGTTCAGAAATCAGTTCTCAGTGTCTTTTATTACACTTTAGGCTTTAACTGCAAAAAAGGGATGCTTGTAACTCAGTTTCATTGTCATAACTATTAAGCATGTCACATTAGCCCTGGGCCATCATATCCTTTTTTAGTGCAATTCTTGCATAGTGTGTATGACCCACTGGCCCCATGGTAAAATTTCTCTTTAATATCTTTAATGTTGGCACATATGTGATGCCATTACTGTGTTTGCAACTTTCTAGTTCCCAGCCTTTCCATGACCATTTCTACTTTGTTTCTTCGATTTCTGCACTTACAGTCTCTCAGTTGTGTCTGAGTAATTCATTTACATATCTAAAGCATATAATGATCTGTCCAACAAAAGCTTTTCTAAAATTACTTAAAGCAATTCCACATCTGGAAAAATAATTTCAAGACAATAAAATGCTTTCACGCCTACAAGCCTTTTTTTCCTCCTTTTAAAAGTGGTTTCTGCATGAAACTTGTCTTTGTTTATTTACTTGCTATTTGATCCGTCATTTTCAAGTGAATCTGTCATTTCTGAAAAATTGGCATAAGTTCACAGACGACAGAAAAGTGATTTATACTTGTGCTTGCTTAATGGATAGAAAATGCCTATTTTTCAATATAATAGGAAAGATGGGTATGATACCAAAGCATCCTGTGCATGATAAGTTTTTAACAGCTACAAAACTATTGGTAACCTACTCTAGCACTTTGTCAGCATTTTACCATTCTGTGGCACTCACTCCTTGGGACTGTCACTACAGGGTAGAATGGGGGGGTTCTAGCAAATTTAATAACAAAGATTATGACTTTATCAAAATAAGTTTACAGTCAACTGCTAAAAAATTGGCTCCAACGGCCACACTATCTAACTGTGCCAAGGCATGAAGCTAATAACAAAAGAAGTCCATTAAACTTTAAACCACTGTAGAAAGTTAGTCACTTCCCAGAAATAACAGTCTTTTGAGACAAAGCTCCTGAAAAAGCCATGTCATTGGCAGTCACTGAAATCGCTGGCGGTATGCCCAACTTATCACTAAATCATCTGAATTTGCCTCCAGAGAAAAAAAAATGCGGGTGACAAATCTTCCCGTGTACCACTACCCTTACACTGACTTTGAGTTGAAAATATACTCCATATAGGTATTTTTTCCCTGTGTATAGCAGTATAGCTTTTCACTGTGATTAGCAGTCCATTTTAGAATATTCTTTCAGAGCACTCTACAGCTGAATGTTCCCACAAATGGATTTCCTCCCAGAGACTTAATCATTTAACATGTCTAGATGACACCTTTTCTTTCTTTCTACCCACCTTGGGTGGGCTTTCTGCATTCTACCACCTCAAAAGTCAAAATTTGCGTGACATGCTCACTAGCACTGGTTGTGCTGGTTGTGCAGGTGTCCACCTGTACACTGGAAATAGTGAAGAGCAAGTGTTTTGAAATGCACTAGTTAAAAGACTTGCTTATTCCACTTTAAATGAACAGAACAGTAGTGAGCTGCTTGAGACTGCTTGAGACCATAGTTCTTTAATCTCCAATGATATTTTATTTCAATAGGTAATGATTGTCAATACCTAACTTCTAGGTTTATTGTTATTATTTATAAGTGATGAGTGCAGTGGGCAAGTCACTAATATTTCTGACCATTTTGCTATCTGTTCAGAAAGAAATATAGGTTTCATCTCAGTGATGGGACTAGATAGGCTCAATCTGGGTCCTAGAGGGGACAATCTTTCAATCTTATTATTAAAAGGGAAGTTAAATGGATCTTCACATTAAAAACTAGACAACTCCAGGGGTTGAATTAAGATTTTGATGTCTTGTTATCATGAGTAATATCATCAGAACCCGTCCCCATTGGTTGATTACTGTATCATTTGGATTGGTGGGTTGTGGTATATATATGTTACACCTGAACCCCTTTAAGCATATGATTAACTGCCTGCAAGCACAAAATGCATAAGGTTGTGTGTTCACTCCTTGCCTAAAATAAAAATTTGCAGTTATTTTACTTGTGATCTGTGAGTGTCTGCCATATCTTCCATGGTTGAATACCTCCACCTTGAGCTCACATTCAAACTGATGAGAACGTATACTCTTCTCATTTCTGCTTTTTACCCACAATGCAGCATTTCCCCATAATTCCACTGTAATAGGGACCATGAGGCAGCATTGTACCACATGTGATTGTGGCAGATGTGTTCAAATGCAAGCAACTGCATTTACTTCAATTCTGGCCTAAAACTGATGTATGTTCCCAGTTGTGTAGACAAAATGGCACTGCAGTGATTGATGCAGACTGCTGTGGGAACCCTGGAGCTAACGCAACCTACAGAGGTACAAGTAACTTCAGGGTTCCCCTGCCTCAATAGACTCATTTCCCTCTAGTGTGCTACAAAATGTACTGTTTTCTAAATACATAGCTGTTGAGAATAATTATTTTATAATATTAGATTTAATTATATTAGGTCTATAGCCGTTGCATAATTATATTCTGTGATATTAATATAATACAAAATTACTGTGAATAACCTGAAAAAACATATATAAATGGTGGTTATAATATATTCAGTGATAATTGGTGCTTAGTGGTGTCATACTCACTGAAACTTGTGTTTTATATACATTAATATAAACTTGTTGTACAGTATGACAAAATGAGAAGTCATCGTGGAGCTCTGTAACCTGTATAAAATCAATGAAAAAGCAGATTAGGGGAAAGCACTTCCCACTAAAATGGATTTTGCAGTGTGCAGAGTTACATTGATAAGAGTAGAATGAGCCATATAACTGTACCCACCAAAGAGTGTATATGGAGAGTATAGGTATATCTAAATAAAATGTAACCTTTACTATGCTGTATTTTAAAAATTATATACACAGATTGCAATCCCTAATGCTTAAAAATAAAATAAGTTAGGCAGCATAATGGTAGAGCACTTGGGGGTAAAAAATTCCCATCGACTAATCACTCTCAAATGAAAACTAACCCCCCCCCCGAAGGGTATGAAACGATATTGCATAAAACAACTGTAAAACCCTGCTCCATGTAAATAAACCATTTTTATAATATACTTTTTAGTAGTATGTGCCATTGTATTGCTGTGAAAAGTTTTCAGCATGTACCACAGCTACATGGTTATTTAGAGATTAAGGGGCGGAATTACTAAAGGGCAAAGTGGCTAACGCTAGAAATTTTTCGCCAGAAATCTCATCCACAGGGACATCGACAATTTAAGTTTAACAGGTGTAGGCAGCAGGGAATTCCCCCCCCCCAAACACTCTACCATTGATTTGCCTAACTTATTTTATTTTTGTAAAGCATAAGGGATTGACGTCTGTATATATATAATTTTTTAAACATGGAGAATTTAAGATTAAGATTTATTGAGATATAATCTCCATATACACTCTTTGGTGGGGAGGTAGACTTATGTGGTTTATTCTGCTGTATCTACAATATCCTGTATAAAATCACTCAGCAAGCAGCCTTGTGCCGTTACTTGGTAAAATAAAACTCCCCTAATATCCTTTTATTATTTTCTATATAATAACATCTTTGCATCCTGTAGAGTCTCTCAAATGAGCACCATTAAGCTGCAACTGGAGGTGAACGCACACGATAAGGAACTCATAGAATTAATACTTTCATCGACCGTTCATTTTGCAAGATACCCATAGGGGATTAGGCATATCGTGCATGAGGGAATATAGAGAGATATATATGCAGTTCTTTGTGTTCTTCCAAGACCAGATCAATTTCATTTTAGTGACAAATTCTGTTTGTTGCACTCTACTCTTTGTCATACTTTGTAATCCATATGTTTGGTGTTAGAGGACTTCAAAGCGTTGCCCTCCAATGCACAAGTCCTGGGTTGCTGTTAGAGGAGATGAAAGATATGTTTCCATGGCAACAGCCTTAGGTATCCTTCCACTTATTCTATAACCTGCTGGAAATGTGATTATTATCAAAACGGAGCGAAGGAAGCAGTAAAGAGTGATTTCTGACATGTGCAACCACTGTACAATATAATATAGATGAGAAGGATTAGCACCGGCTGTATAGCAAATTTTGACGTAGCTAGGTAGCAATTAATGGCAGATAAAGTGTTAATGCACAATTTCTAATGAATGAATAAAATGACTATAAAATTAAGGTGACACACTATGTTTAAATCTAAATGTTTGCAAACATATTATTTGCTGATATTTTAGGAGATACATAAAAAAATTTTTCTCATCTAAATACATTTATTTTGGAACCTTAAGGGGTCATCCAGACGCGAAGATTCAGGGAGATTTGTTGCCTGGCGACTGATTGTTTTATCAAATTCGCTCGAAAAGCAATTTGAATGTGTGAATAGGCGCAGGCGACTTTAGCGCTAGCGGGTGCGAGATACCAGGAAGCTATTCAGGGATATTTGTTGCCCCAAAGAAGAGGCGCTAAGTCGCCAGGCGACAAATCTCCCCGAATCTTCGCATCTGGATGAGCCCTTAGTCATTTACTAATCCAATTGATGAAAGTAAAAGGACACATCAATGAGCACTTTCACCTTTGGGATTTACTGCATTCCGCATTTTGTGCCCAGTTACAAATACGGTACAAAATGCAGAATGCAGGGCTCTCAGATGCATGGAAGCCATAGGCAGACAGTAACTACATGGCTCCCTAGCACCTAGCTGCCAGTCGATCTCCCTAGTATCTAATCTTGTGAAGATGCACCAGGTTGTTGCATTCCTGAAAATGTTGCTGTGGCTCAGTTACATTAACATCATTATTGCAAAAGTCATGATGCTGGTAGCACAAAATTCACAAAAAGCTCACCAACACAAATGGATACTGCTTAGATAAACAAATGGATACTGCATTAGATAACTTTGCTAGTTGTCCCTGCTGTTCTTAAGGACACCAACACCAGTCCTGTTTCTGGTTGTAGCAGAGTGAGGCGCTACAAGCTGCCCAGCTGGGCATCAGCCTCAGGTGGCTTATCAGGAGCCCTTAAACCCCAGGCTGGTAGACTCTGAGACACTCTGACTGGGAGAGACTAAAGAGTACAATTTCACCAGATGCTTTGCAGCTATCGCAGCACTAAAGTGCGAAGTTGCGTCCAGGGCACCGAATGCTGGCGAATGTTCTCTTACGTTATTTCGGCAGAGCGAGCAAATCAAAGTGAAGCTACACTAGTGTTCAATTCTGCTTAGCGCAACTTTGCTAGCTAATTTGCAGGCTAATTTGCTTATGACGGGAAATTTAAAGTGGAATGGAGCTATTTATGTTACATGGTGCATCTAATACATTATATTTACACTGATAACTAGACATGCCAAGGGAAGCTTAATAAAGTCAATAGAGTTGTTTTAATGCGCTACACATAAGCCCACAGTTAAATAATGTGCCATATGGTAGAAAATGTATGGGGCAAACTGGGTCCCAGAAATGTTTTTATGCCTTTTGCGGCCTAACACCCTGATAAATTGAAAAGATGTCAGTGTTTTTGTACAGTTTATGATGTAAGTAACTGAAGAGCTCGTGAAGTCAAGTCTGGCGAAAGAGGTAACGTTCAGTAAAATCCACATCTTAGTGCATTTGTGGAGTTACGTCCATTTGCCAGAGTGAAAATTTGCCTGGCATTAGAATGCGAAGCAACGCTAGCGTACATTTCCTTCGCAAGCTAAGGGGCACCTGTGCTAGTTAGTAAATTAGTGAAGTATTATTAATAACATGTATTTATATAGCGTCAAAATTATGTCACGCTGGTGAATTTTTGCTAGCATTAGTCACTTTGCCCTTTAGTGAATCTGCCCCTAATCTGACGAGGTACTAAGGGGAAGACGTAGCTTCACTGATGGTTCAGGTGTGCTGTACTCTATGTGCTTTTTCAGAAGAAGATTGTGGAGTTGCCTGATGTCCAGACTTTCCTTCAGGGGATGCTCTTCTTGAAACAGAAGACTCCATCACCAGGTGGATACATTTAGTTATTGTGGAAGCATACAAGGTGCAAGGTGCAAGGGGTGGGGGAGGGGAATTCTCTTAGCTCTTTAGCTCATTCCACAAGGGTCATTAGGGCACCTTGGGCATGTAACAATCGGGCCTCAGTAGAGCAATTGTGCACAGTGGCGACTTGGTCTTCCATTCACAAATTTACCCGTTTGATAGAAAGATACTGCAGGTATTGGCACTTTAAGTGGCATGACCACCAATATTTTTTGCGGGGGGGGGGGCTCACTGCTAAAATCACACATGTGATTGTGGGCTTTTTTGCCAGGGCTTTATTTTACTCCCAGTCTGGTCCTGGCCTAGGTTGAGGGCTTTGTTGCCAACCTAGGGAGGTAGGACACAGAAACTGGATTAGAGGGGCAGGGAGGGATTCATCTTTCACTGGCTTCTGAAGAGAGAGAGGGGATAAACCCCAGGGTTGCTGTGCACCCCTACAGCAAGCTCTGGCTTCCTTCTTGATCTTCAAATTTTGGGTATGCAACCCCTGACATTCCATTGGACTGCAGATGTGCATGTGCCACCACACCCTTGCGCTCCAAGATCTTATTTATGAGGGGTATAAATACAGAGAAGTGCTGTATTAATGGGAAATGTCTGTCATTCATTGTCCTTCTGTTTCTATGTCCATAATTTGTATACAGATTTTATAATTGAATTAATTTAATGTTTAATGAAAACCTTTACGGTGAAGCTTTCTCTTCTAACATAAAACACCTACAGTAGTTTTACACATTGTTTTGGACTTTTCGCGGCGAATTCCCGCGATTCACCGCTGACGAATAAATTCGCGATGAAAACTACGCAACGCGCCGAAAATGACGCGATGCGCGTCAAAAACGCGACTTGTCTCGTTTCGCAAATTTTTTCGCCAATTCGCGAATTTCGCAAATTTTTCGGCGAAGCGAAACTGGGGAGAGTTGCCCATCACTAGTTCTTATATGAGAATTTCCATAATTGTACCTTAGACATTTTAAAAACACCATGAATCCCTGTGTCTATTTTGTGACATTGTTTATTGGGTAACATCTGCACAAATGTCCTGCTACCATTCACATTTCTTTCTTCCTAACCCAGTCAGATTGTCAGATTTTTGGTACAGGGACAAATATATTTCCCTTGCATGTGTCTGTGTATTCAGTGGATTGTATTAATATTAACTATGTAAAGCTCTGCATACCCAAGGGTGTTGTATTAATATTCTTATACACAATTCAATATATTTATATGATGTACGCGTGCAGGTTACTTATGGCTTGATTTCTGGAACAGTAAGATAAAAAACCTTCAATGAAAAAAATGGGCAGCTTAAATATGAAGCTAGGAGATTTATCATCTGCACTTAGAATAAATATATAGTTGCAGGCTGTGCTACTGTTAAGCTTTAATTTTCGTAACTTGCTTGGACTGACCATGATGCTATTACATATTAAAGCACTAGTGCAACACAGACAGCCCAATTAAGAGTCTATAAATTGCATGGACTTTCCAATAAGCTGAAGACAAATAGTGCTATAACAAATTTTCAGAGAATTCTGCTTACTTGATTTTTGCCCACTTCAAGTGTCCCTGATGCCTGAAATAAATAAATATATATATACACTTATGAGTGTGCTATTTATAAACACTCCCAAAAATATGATTTTGTTTTGGAGGTACCGGCTATGACCCAGTCTTCTACTCCTGTGCAAGTTCATTTTTCATGTTCAAAATATTTGCTCTAAATTATATAATTACCAAGGAAATGGCTAACATAAGTTTTAGACACATTTTGTGCACTTTAATATGGTTCATTTATGTTTCATAGAAACAAGATCACACGCATCCAAACTCCAGCGGGTAAATGTCGGTAACAGCAACCCAGCAAACATAATCCACTAAATCTACTCTTTATGCATTTATGTTTCATGCCTCAGGGTCACTTTTGTTTTTCTTTTTTTAAAGTATACAACACTGTAATAAAATTGTAATAGCATATACAGGTATGGGACCTGTTATCCAGAACACTCAGGACCTGGAGCTTTGTGGATTAAGGGTCTTTCCATAGTTTGGAACTTCACTTCACTACCTTGAGTCTGGTTCAAATCACTTAAATATTAAAAAAAAAAACAGAATTTTATTTGTTAGGAATTTATGAATGTAATGAGATTATGTGCCCAAAATAAACTTATTATTGCTATTTATTAATACTAGACAATTTTCTAATTGGACATGGTGAAATCATAATTTATATAACAACTGTAACTACCTAGAAATGTTAGTTATTCTCCTACTTAAACCTGATGTTGAAATAAATTCTCAATGACTATTCTTTTTTCAATTATTCTACAGATTCAACAGTTTAATGAGTAGACTGTTACAGCTGTTACAACCTTCAGAACAATTAATATTTATGAAAACACCTACAAGTGCTTCAGATCAGCACAATGAAGAATAATGCAACACAATAAAATAATGCTGCAAGAGAATAAAAGCTTATACTTAACTCCCACATGTACCACTCGCATACAGAATGTTAGGGCAGTCATTTTCAAATGATATTCTCAGTGAATGATGGGAGTCTGGATATCTTCATAGGGGTACATGGGGTCAAGAAAACAAGCAGCTGACAGATAGCCCTTCAATAATCCACTTGTACGCCTCTTGACATGTTCTGAACTCAAGTACTGCTGATGGGCAGGAGGATGTATTTGGGAAGAACAGTGCTATTGGATAAAATTTGCATTTGATTGCAAACATTACTTAAAAAGTCTGTACAGAAAAGTGCCAGGCTAGCTAATTAAATGTAATCATATTGTTCTCAGTGCAGTGCATAGCATTCTAGGGGTGAAAGTTCTCCTTGAATGAGTTCTAAGGTATATGCTTTTCCACTTGCACCACCCAGGGTCAAAAATGGTCAATAATATAGATTAGATGTAATATTGTTCCATCTTGAAGTAACCATATGATGTCCATAAGCAACTTGGGGCATAATGTGATTCCTTTATCTCCATAAACACCTAAATCTCCTTAATCATAATGTGCAGTTAAAGGAAAACAATATATCTATAATATATATTGCTGAAATAGCTCATATTTAAAACCCTGCTTCATCTAAATAAACAATTTTCATAAAAATATACTTGTCTAGCAATATGTCCCATTGGGTAATCCTAAATATCAAATTGTCATTTTAAGTATCAAGGGCCACCTCCTGGGATAGGATTCACAGTGCACACAAGCAAATCAAGCTAACACATACATGTTAGGTCACATGAGCCAATTAATGGACAACGTTCATATTTTACTCCGACATTTCTTCCTGTTACAGTTAGAGCTGCGTTATTTCTGGTCAGGTGATACTATCACAAAATGGTGGCTCAATGGAGAAGATGTAAATGGGTCATATCTTCTCAAATATATATTCCAGTTTGATAAGATTCTCTTAGTTTAGATGGTATTATTTGTTGCTTAAAGGGATAAAATGCATCAGTTAATAGTGCTGTTCCAGAAGAATTCTGCATTGAAATCCATTTCTC
>CM044437.1:80710877-80730915 GCA_024363595.1 Xenopus borealis
TCCTACACCCCATTTTCAATAAAATATGTCACTGTTATTCTAGAGAAATGAGATTTGACTCCGTATTTGGCAGGTTATCAGTTGTCACTGTTATTCTAGAGAAATGAGATTTGACTCCTTATTTGGCAGGTTATCAGTTTATTTCTCTGCATGATAAAGTGGGCCTCAAAGGACCGATCGTTACAGCCTAAAGTACTATAGAGTTTATATAAATCATTTAATGCTGCTGAAGCAAATGTATGTTAACAATACACAATGTTTAAATGTAACAATAAGAGCACCTTTATGTGGTGCCAGTGATCTTTCAAGCTGCTAAAAATATTTAGACCTGCTAAGGATAACTCTGAACTGGCAGCGGAAAAGCAAATGGGTTAAAACGTTAGAAAGATTTAAATACAAACTGCTACTGTCAACTTAAAAGCAATCAGCCCACCCCCAAGACAAGGCATCTATTTGTAGGGTAACAACAATGCACAGATGAGCCTTACAGCCAGTCCTCCCAGTCACTTGGTACAGTGAACATATGTGCGTGGGAAGAGCTCCCAGCACCACAGCATGCTGTTTGGTAAATATTTTCTCCCTAAGAGATTTTCTGGTAATGACAAATGATAAGGATGACTCTCAGGATGGCTGGAAATTTACATCAGGCATAGTGTGCTGGAAGTGAGACTTTTATTTGTGTGCAGTAAAACGTTCAGTGTAAAGAAGGGTTCTTGCTGTGTGTTCATGGGGCAATTTTACTTGCACCATTTATTTGATGTGGCAATAAATGTAAAGTATTTTTAGTATATTTTTAACATGTTCCTTACAGAACATACCCATCTTGATTACTTGGACTTAATTCCAGAGCAGGATATCAATTAGGTACCATTAAAAATTGTAAATAGAAAAAAGTATTTTCATGGGTGCAGAGAATAAATCTGTTCCCTTTAGGCCACAACTGACCAATGGACAGGAATAATAAGTTTAAATAAACACAGGGCAAAAAAAAAAACTGTTCCAGCTCACCCATTCGCTACTCCCAAGATCCAGGTGCTCAGTATTGAATTCCAAAAATTACCAGTTGGACGGCACTTCTGCTTTTGTTTTTTCTTTTTTAAATTAGAAGTGCAGTCCGACTGGTCATTTTTGGAATTTAAATAAATACAACGTAGTAAACAACCACCAAAGGTGGTTTATTTACAAAAGAAAGCTTTTATATAGCCCACATTTATACAAAAAATAAAAGTGTAGAGACCCTGAGAATTAGCTGTATTTTTACTCAGGCACTTTCCCTTTTAATTTGGACACCAAAGGTGTTTCATCTATAAGCACTGGGAGACTATTTCCCTTTCCAGGGTAGCGTTTGATGCAATGGTAATTCAGTAGCTGCCCGGTAGGTGGGAGTAATTTTATATAAAATGGAGAGCACACATGCTCAGGGCTCTTTTTCCCACCTGGCAGGAGTTGGGTACAGGATTGTGTCTGGGCCATTTCCAGATCCCATTAGGGAAAGTTTATTTAGTGGTAGTAGTTTTTGTCACTCTAGGAGTGAAAGTTATAGGCAGATTGTCTAGTGACCAGCAATTAGCACCAGTGTGGTGATCATACTGCTAGGCAGGGACTCATGTGGAGGAGCTCCCACTAAGAGGGACCTATTTAAATTATCTAAAAGTGTGAAGGTTTCCACTGATTGAACTGAATATATTTGAAGATCCAACTTGCTCCACAATCTAATTCTCATTGCCCCATGTAGGTCTATTGTTAGACTGTTCCTGGGTGTGATTCTGGTTTGATTTACTGTTCCTAGACCCTTGCCTGTCTGTGACCATTCCTGTCTGCTTGTGATACTGTGTTATGGTCTATCTACCAATATCTTTACTGATCAAGGAGAGAAAACTGACTGAAGTCAGTAAACAATTAATTAAATTAGTAAGAGAGAAGAAAGGAAATCTCCTCTTGATCAGATTAATTTATTACCAGGTATTAAAATTGTTTAAAGTGCTAGTGCTTGTGAAATAAATAAATAAATTATGTGATTAAATTATAATGGCTCAGGAAAAAAAATGTCTTAATAAATTTCATACATTTTTAAATCGATTAATAATTATCCATTCAATGACAATCACTTAATAATGCAATTCATTAAATACTAAGATTAAATGGATTAATACCTTTGCGTGCAATTCAGTGAATACAAAATTAATAAATTAATTATATGAGTTCTGCAATTAATCTTTCCAAACAGCGTTCCGCTATTATTGTGTGACCATAAAGTTGTGGAAAATCGAAATGAGAGAGAGAGGTGGAGAAGTCCCGTAAAGAACTATCTGATCAATTGGCTGCCTTCGGGACCCCACAAAGCAGGAGAAGTCTGCCACCCTGGGGCTGTGGTCTCGGTAGTTTAACTGTCACTAACTATAGTAATTGCTGACTATACTAAAAAACCACAACCCCCCGAGCGCATGGAAGTTAGCATAAAGAAGGAGCAAAGGATTTAAATTAGCGGTATAGGCAAAACCAGCCAATTAGAAAAGAAAGGATGTGTAGAAACTGAAGATTAAAGTTACAATTGTTTAAAGTCCTCGTGGATTCTATAAAATTTCTTTAAAAGGAGAACAAGTGCTCTTAAAATCAGAAGTGCCTGACGCGCGTTTCGCAAACAGCTTATTCATTCCTGTCTGCTGCAACCATTGCCTATTGATGGACTACTCTTCAGAATTATAATTTTGGTACTGCTCTGTCTGACTGATTATTGACTCTGGCATTTTTCCTTGGCTACTCTTTGCACTAACCTTCCTGTCAAATGTTCTGGCTTTCTTGCCTGCCCAAAACTCTTGCATTTATTCTCTCCCTTTAATTCCTGGTGCCATCCAAGTAATGATGGGCTTCTCCTGATGTGAAAGGCTACTGTTACAGGCAGAAGTGTCATCTGTGACCAGAACTTTGGTGGTCTGTTCTGGGTTTTAGGATACCAAATGTGACAGGTTTGTTTGTATCAAGAAAGCAATCAGTGATCTGCTGGAGTGCAAACATTAAAGCACAAGGAAAGTCAAACTAAAGAAGTAGCTAGAAATGTACATGTTTTGTGCTTCTGTACTAGCACTTTAGCAGTAAAGATCTGTGTCTCCAAAGATGCCCAGTAGCTCCCCTTCTTTCTGCTGATTCACTGCACATTCTCTGTGCTGCGACTTACTGAGCTTAGGGACAGACTCAAAATATACAGTACACATGGAATATAACTGTCACAGTATAAGGGTGATTAGTAATTAATATGGATAATTAATACATGGCAGCACACAAACCAGTGCAACTAGCATCAGAATTTAATAATCAGCTCTGTAGCATCAGCTTGTATAGCAGGCCAACCTCATTTTCTGCTTGATAATTTGCAATGACCCCTAAGCTTAGCTTCTCAACAGCTGCTCAGAGTCAACTGAGCATGTGAGTGTTACAGACACTTTCCAAGATGGTGACTTCCTGTGACAAGTTTGAAGTACTGGATCATTGCTGCTATTGACAAGCTGAAACTTTAGGCTGGTGCAATAAGTTCAGAATATAAAACATGGCATTTTTTGCCATATTCATTTTTTAGGGTTTAGTTCTCCTTTAAGGTAACATTGCACCTCACCCGGAGTTGCAGGGGTGACCTAGTACACTGGCAGAACTATCAACACATATCTCAGGCCCAACTATGGGTGTGCTACACAAGTAACAATTAATATAATTAAAAGTTTATACCAATGGAATATCCATGTGTAAAAGCCCTTAAGGGGACCTTTGAGTTGTACACCAGCAATATGTGCAGAACCATGGGTTGGCGGTTGCCCAGCACTATTTTATGCCTTATACAGGTATCCAGAACCTGTTATCTAGAAATCTCAGAATTACAGAATGACTGGCTCCCATAGACTCCATTTTATCCAAATCTTTAAAAATGATTTCCTTTTTTCTCTGTAATAATAAAACAGTAGCTTGTACTTGATCCCAACTAAGATATAATTAATCCTTATTGGAAGCAAAACCAGCCTATTGGGTTTATTTAATGTTTACATGATTTTCTAGTAGACTAAAGGTATGAAGATCTGAATTACAGAAAGATCAGTTATCCTGAAAGCCTGAGGTCCCAAGCATTCTGGATAAGAGGTCCCATACCTGTATAGAAAATGCGTTTTGTGAACTCTCTAGACTCTAAGAAATTCAAAACATCTATTTTTGTATAGATGCACCCATATATTAATGTAGAATCAGCAGCTGTGAAGATATTGTTGAACTACAAGGCTTAGAAACATTAGATTCATTAATCAGATTTATTCATTCACCCCCTCCCTTCAACATATACCAAATGCACATTGTGGATATACTTTTAAAATTTTTTAATAAAAAGGGTTATCTTCTGATTACGGAAAACATTTTAATCAGAAATAGGAGTTGGTTTTCACAGCAATTATCTTTATCTTTCCCCCTATTCCGTGATCTCGACTAATTGGTTCTCAGACAGAAAACGGAATGAGAATATTTGGAAATATTATTATCAGTTGCTATGTCATCACGCAGCAATTTCCTTTGTTTTGTTTTCGTATTTAATAGAAATGCATATTTTTAGGTTTCTTCAAGAAGGTTTTTTTTTACACATTAAACGTGTGTTAAAGTATTATGTGCAATTAGAGATTGTTTAGCAATGAGGTTAGCGGCATTATATGGCATGATATTCGAAAAGAAACCTTTGAGCCTAAAATGTGTCCACAGTGCGATGGCGGCTATTGAATTTGAACATGTCCTGCCAGTAACATCTAAAAGGAAACCTAGAAAATATTCGGCACTGAAAACATTCGGATTGTGTCAAGAACAAATATAATAAAAATCCATGTCTTGGATTTGTGTCCTTCACTGAGTGCAGCCATTTTAAGAGTGCATAGTCAATCAGCAAGACAAATTGTATCCTGGCTAGGTAGTAGCTTTCTGCCTCTCAAGACTTGTGATAACACGGCCCCTAGGGAATTCTGAGGTGTCTGTTTGCAGAACAAAGGACTTTGGAAAATCCAGACTTTTTAATGTAGGAGAGCTTGACACACAGTTTTTAATGTTATCAAAAGCCTTTTTTTCACACTTGTGACCAGACCAGACTACCTTTGTCTTGGCACTTGTCAAGTCTGTGAGTGGGGAAGTCATCATAATAGGGAATACACCACAGTAGTAGCCAGGGAACTCCAAAAAAAGACCTTACTTCAGTTTTTGTATTTGGAACTGGAATCTGTTTAAGAGCTGTCTTTATCTTCTATGGTCTCATCTGCTCATTACTTACTATGTATCCCTAATCTCAGTTTTACCTATAGCACACTCTTGAGATTTGCGCTCAGGGCACCTTCTCTAATGGAGCACAAGACAGTCCATAGCTGGTCCAGATGACCATGGCAAGTCTTACTGTAAATAAAAATGCCACTAAGGTAGGCAACAGCATAACCTGCATGAAGGTGTACAGCTTTATTCTTGAGTCTCTGGAATGTAGAAGGGGCTCCATATAGGCCAAATGCCATAGTGGTAGGTTGGTACAAAACATTGTTCAAGTTCAAGTTTTGGGCTTAGACTTTTCCTCATGATTATCTGCCAAAAGCCTTCTGTTGAGCCTAAGGTTGATATATAAGCTTCCTCGCCCAATAATTGTAATTCATCCACTCAGGCATTGGGTAGGCATTGAACTGTGACTCTGCATTTACCTTGTGCAGATCTACTCAAAACCTTATTGACACATGTATTTTAGGGGAAAGGACTATGGGATCACATCAGTTAGAGTTAGACTCCTCAACCACAAACATAAGCATTTCTACCAAGCTTTACTGAGAAGGATGGGATAAGTGTGAGATCTGACTTTTACCCCTGGGTCTGTTTCTACTTTGTGTCATCATGTATGTTATCTGGAAGATCTGAGAACATAAGGACTGTTCCTATGGAAACTGCTGGCCCATATGAACAGTTCTTGTGGACTTTCCCCACCTGTGCCAATGGGAAGATAGGACTCCAAATCTGTGTTATCCAAGACAGGGTGAATAAAATGGAGCCCTTGGTTTTCCAAGGCTTTAAGAGATTAACACAACTAGCAGTTAGGCAGGTTAAAAAAGTTAAAAGGTTGAACTTGATGGAAGTGTGTCTTTTTTCAACATAACGTACTATGTTACTATGTTAGTGCATCCATACTGACACAGCATGTCAGTTCTGATGCAGCATGCATCAATTCCAATGCAGCATGTGTCCTGACACTGCACCTGCTCCTTGCAGCTATTAGGCTTATTTAAAGGAAAACTGTACTCTATGAACCAATAGGTCTCTATAAAAATATATTGAAGAAAACAGCTCATATTTAAAACCCTGCTTCATGAAAATAAACCATTTTAATAATAATATACTTTTTTTTTAATATTATGTGCCATTGGGTAATTATAAATAGAAAATTTCCATTTTAAAAAACAACGGTTGCCCCTTGCAATTGTATGATTCACGATGCACACAAATAAACTAAACAAACCATACTTGTTAGATCACATGAGCCAATTAGACAGAGTTATGTCTTTTGCTTCCACACTTCTTCCTGTTAGAGTTGTGGTATTTCTGGTCAGAAATTTCTGTTGCTTAAGTATTCATTTTGGGGGTATAGTTTTCTTTTAAAAGAGAACCCCCCTAATTGGCATCCCTCTTTCCCCAGAGAAGTTTTTTTTCTGCTCATAAATAATTTTCCTCTAGTTGTACAGCTAGTGGGAGGGTGGATGTTCTGTGTCTTTGGCCCACCAGTGTACCTCAACGGGCAGAACCTGTTCCACAGTTTCTATTACCTGATCCATGGATTTTGTTGCAGGCTAGATCCACCGGGTGCAAAAGTCCAAAACTCTGGGCTGGAATATGGCTCTAGCTGGAATCCCTGGCTGTATATTATGTTAGTCTTCATTATGAGAGGTTGAGGTGTGGTTGCTGTCTTGGGATTGCAGTGTACTGCCTGAAGTTGTATCAGTTGCTCCATATTTCTGGACTGCTATTCCTGAAGCTGCCTAATCAATTGAATCTCTTGACAATGTTGTTGGATCCGTTGATCCTGCTGCATGCATTAAATTTTGCCACTCTGTGGGTTAATAGCACACCTCTGGCACCAAATGTAACAGCTTTCTACAAAGCAATTCTCAGCAAAAAATTCTCAAATGACTGGGGCCAGAAAAAAAAGTCTGGCAAAAACTCCTTTCAGACTCTTGGATGATTGCCATTAGAACTGGTTGCCTTGTCATTTATCCATCTCTGCAAGTGATATTCACTGTCCTTTTTTTGTTTTTATATACTGGAATTACATTTCTTGATTAGGCTGGTTTTCTTTCACTTTGGAGTTTTTGTTGTCTGTATTTAATGTGTATATTATATTCTCCTTGTTTGCTAAATAGTGACTTTGTTCCATCTGATTTCATTCATTTAAATAAGTTCCTGTTTTGTAGTTTCTAGTTATTCTAGTTATTATAATTAGTACAACATTCATTTAACTCAAATGACTGCGGCCAGAAAAAAAGGTCTGGCAAAAACTTGATATATTAACTCCTTTCAGACTCTTGGATGACTGCCATTAGAACTGGTTGCCTTGTCATTTATCTATCTCTGCTAGTGATATTCACTGTCCTCTTTTTTGTGTTAATGTACTGGACTGATATTTCTTGATTAGGTTGGTTTTCTTTCACTTTGGTGTGTTTGTTGTCTGTTTTTAATGTGCATATTATATTCTCCTTGTTTGCTAAATAGTGACTTTGTTTCATCTGATTTAATTCATTTAAATAAGTTCCTGTTTTGTAGTTTCCATTGCCATCAATTCTATTTAGCTACACAGGCTTTGACGTCTTGCTATTATACTTGCTAGTTAAGGGAATGTAAATGAATGTTTTCACATTTGACAGCCCTTTGAACAACTATTAAGCTATTACAATATTAGGCTTAAACAACGGGGTACATATTTAACTACCTGGACTATGCATGAATATATTCCATTCCTAAACTAAAGGGGGCAATTGTATTACAGACTGCCCAATTATTTAAACCTATAAAACAGTCAAAAATATAATGTAAGGAACTCATAGCTATTTTCTATTTTAACACAGGTTCAAACTTTGTTTTGAGGCTGCACTGGGCCAAGCTGGCCAAGTTATCAGCTGGAAAATGTGGGACTATAAACAACAGACACTAAACCTCAAAAGGTTACATATATGGGGACTACTTAGAAAACATGAGTACATTCCACTGCATGAATACATTCCATTCCTAAACTAAAGGGGGCAATTGTATTACAAACTTCCCAATTATTTAAACCTATAAAACGGTCATAAATATAATGTGAGGAACTCATAGCTATTTTCTATTTTAACACAGGTTCAAACTTTGTTTTGAGGCTACACTGGGCCAAACTGGCCAAGTTATCAGCTAGAAAATGTGGGACTATAAGCAACAGACACTAAACCTCAAAAGGTTAAATATATGGGGACTACTTAGCAAACAGCATATTTTATTTTTTCGAAGCTTTTCTTCTAACATAGAACAATGCCATTAAAACAATAATTTTGGGTTATAGTTCTTTAAGAGAAAATATCACTGAGAACATCATTTGTTTTATCCAGAATTGGTCAGGGGTCTGAAGAGTTTTGCATGCCATTGTATATAGATACGTACATAGACAGACAGGCATAGCCCCTTAGAGAGGCAGTATGAACAAATACAATCTATTAATCCAAACTGCCTGAAATCTTATGGGCCTCCTGACATTTCCTCTCTGAAATCACCTGCAGCAAATAACAGTCCCTTCTTTAGCTCTCCATGCCTTTTGCAAAGTTAATAAAAACATTTAATTCTATATACACCCTCCCTTTATATTATTTTTCTCATCTAAACATGCACAGTAATGCATTTCAGATAGAGAAATGAAGCCATGCATAGAACATGTATTAATCAGCCTGCAAAGCAAAGGATAAAGATAGTGATTCCATAGAACAAAAGCACAATGTATCTTTCATACTATTATACGCCTAGAATCTGAGGTATATGAATTTCAGTAAAATCTATTCAGGTCGGTACCCAGTCCCATTAGATGTTTTAAATACAACCATAATCATTAACTCCTTTACTTCCCTAAGTGTCTATAGTATTCTTTGTGAAAAAGCACTGGGCTACTTGTATTAGTGTTTCCTCCTTAAGAACAGAATTATTTTATGCCATTCAAACATCATATTTCCTTCTGGTAATTGTACTAATCTGTAACTTTGAACCACAGTGCTAGCTTTGAATTTTAATAAAAAGGCACCATTTTTATTATTATTTTAAACTGAAGTTGTGCAATAAAAACTGCACTATGAATAAATACACTTGTTTCATATTCTTGATTAAAAGATTTTTAAGTGGCCTTTTCACAAGTGCGGCATTGTTCTGGTATATATATATATATATATATATATATATATATATGGCAGGATCTTCTTCCCTAAGTTTGAGTTATTGTGCCCAGGATAATTATTTACTTTCTCTTAGGAGCATATATGGGCCCAGCACCTCCAACAATTCCTTATTTATATTATACTAATGAGAGATTTCGAAATAAGCCATTGTGTGCATTTTACTGCATTTCAGAAAAGCTCAGTTTTGGGTTTTTCTACTAATTGCATTGCAGTAGGTTTGAGTTTCATAGACACCATTTGCCCTGCTCTAAATTTAAGATGAAGGATACCTAGTTAAAGCAGAAAGTCTGGTCACTTGAAGTCTAAGCGAACCAATGTAAGTAAACTCTACTGAGGACTTTTGCAATTTGATCTTTACATAACAACCTCGATCTTTCCGCAGTAAGGAACTGTGCATTTTCTATCCAAGCAATATAAAAAAACTATATGTTTGTATAGTTGCATAGTTACGTAGTTAAATTTGGTTGAAAAAGACAAAGTCCATCAAGTTCAACGCCTCCAAATAAAACCCAGCATCCAGTCACACACCCCTCCATACCTTGACATAAATTATAGATACCCATATCTACACTAACTATAGTGTTTAGTATTACAATATGTGCCTTTGATATTATGTCTGTCCAAGAAATCATCCAAGCCACTTTTAAAAGCATTAAAGAAAGAATTTTAAACTTAGCATGATTCGTTTATATACAATGCAATAGATTCCATCAAATAAACAATTTTCAGGTCTTAGATAATAAAAACATTTTCAACCCCCTTAATAAAAGAGTATGAAAAAGCATGGATTATGCACAGTAATTACCAGTAGGGAACTACATCAATTATGAAATTGTATCCACTTTTGGTTTATGCCCCTGTATTTTTGAGGAAAACTATTTGTTTGAATTTGCCATTTGAACTTTTGGGCTTTGTGATTTTATTGTTGTAATGTTTACATCCCTTTAATGGTCAATTAGCTTTATAATTAGAGCATGGAGAGGCATATAGGGGCACCCTGAAGCTACTGCCACCTCCTGGCCAGGCAGTAGCTCCAGGGTTCCCTTTACACCCAGCGTCAATTGGCACAGCACACTTGTGCCTAACAAATCGGATGCAGACACATGCCAAACACCATAAATAAAATGGGGAAAAACTGCGTTGTGCGGAAAAATACACAGTGTTTACTCACAAATTGCACTTTGCTCACTGCAGTTGTGGAAGTACATGAGCCCTAGTGTTTTGTCATCTCTTTTTTTTTGACAGTTCAGTAGCAGTTACATGATTTTACAAAGTCAAGTATTATTTGTTATACATATTGCTTATCCAAAGTATAACAATTTGCAATTGCATTATAAGATATTTGTAAAGCATCTTCAGTAAAGAGGCGGGTTACAGCAATACTGTCCTTGGTGTGTGTTGGATTCCCTTATCAAGGTTCCCATTCTAGCCATTTGCCCCAAATGTTTTCATGTTTTTTGGGACTACCTCTTGTTTTATAGATTAGGGCTTCTAGGGCACATAGCTGCTTTATCTCAGATAGCCATTGTATTGCCGTAGGGGGCAAGGGGTCTTTCCACTTTCTCGTAATGAGTTTTTGAGCCATGAATAAATATTCATTAATAAATATGCTTTGAAGAAATGTAAATGTGTCTTTAAGACCTATACCAAATAAACAGGCCTTTTGAGTTCTGGGGATTTCAACCTCTAGAACTTCATCTAACGTGTTAAGTATTTGTGACCAGTATACAGACAAGGCTGTACATTCCCACACCATATGTATTAAGGAGGTTTGTTCTATGTGGCATCGTGGACATGTAGAAAATTTGGTGAAGTCTCACCCGGTAATAATAGGCCCTGTGAATTAAGTAAAGTTGGGTCAACCTGTCTCTATAATTCAAGGAGACCAACTGCAGGGAGGTTAGGAGTTCATCCCATCCTTCCACTTCAGTCTGCCCCAGAGTGGAGCTGACCTAGCCTGCGTCTTCTCACATCGAGTTGGTAGCCACACCCCCAGGGTCTTGTTATCTCTAGCAATGATGTTGGTTTCATTTTGTGTTTCATGGTGTGTTTCTTCACTGAAGAAAGGATACATTCCTGAAAGTTAGTGTGTAGTTATGGAAGATGTATTTACTGTTTCCATTGTTTACTGTATGTCACGTTTTGATTTTGCTTTCTATTTACTTGTTTTTTTCTTAAGCTGGCTCTATAAAGAAAAAAGAAATCTGTGAAGCAAAAACATCTTCTTAAGAAATCTATAGATTAAGGGAGTTTTTTTTTTACTATATAAGCTTGTTCATACAAGCTTGTCTACAACTACGAGAGATTCAATTTCTTTTCTTAAAGAGCAAGGAAAGGCAAAGAAATAAAATCCCATTTTTACTTTCTTTAAAGAAAAAGAAACCTATCTTCAATATACTCTAATTAATAAATGTGTACCGTTTTTATAAGAAACTTGACTGTATGACTGTATGCAGTGAAATTCTCCCTTCATTTAGTGCTGTGGATAGGAATTGTCAGAGGGTCCCCAACTTCTGGCAGGGAAACAATCATACTTATGAACAGCAGGGGGAGCCCCTGCCTTACTTACCAGCCATGCAGAACTCAAGCAGCTTTGTTTTTTGATCATTTATGATGATCCCTAAGAAGCCCAGATCACACTGAGCATGTGTATGTAGTCTAGTCTTGCAAAGATGTATAACAAAATTACAAGATGACAGCCCCCTGTGGCCACCTTTGAAAACATAAATAATTAGTTTGATTAGGCTTGTGGTGCAGTAAGTTCATGTTTATGTTTAGTATACAAAATACAGCAATTCTAGCCTTATTCTATTTTAGACTTTACTTGTCCTTTAAGTGAAGCACCCTTCTGTAAGCAAATAGGCCCAAGGTTAAAATGTGTAGGGACCAGTAGGGTTAATCCTACGGTCTAAATCACTTTTGTGGAAATTCCACTGTGTTTGGCTGAGAGTGGGGTTTCTCTCTAGAGTTTCCAGGGGCAGAGCTCTTGCATTGGTGCAGTATGGCTGATCCCAAAGGAAGCCACAAGGTGTTGCTGTGCACCAATATAAAAGGAGATTGCCATGTGTTCATACAGCTATCTTGATTTTGGATCTTGATCTGAATCATCTCTGGACTGCTGGAAACTATTTCCTGAAGGAGATAGTGATTCAGGCTGCCAAGATGTAGATTCAAATAGTAGTTGTAGAAAGCACAACCAATCAAAAGCAGTAACTATGACTGCAAAGTGCTTTTATTGGGGAAAATTTGCACCACACAACATGTTTCTGGCTAGTCCCTTTATCAAGTGTCACTTGATAAAGGACTCAGCCCGAAACATGTTGTGTGGTGCAAATTTTCCCCAATAAAAGCACTTTGCAGTCATAGTTAATGCTTTGGATTGGTCCTGCTCAACCGGGAGGGTTTGGAGCTTGGATGCCAGATTGATGTGTCAGCACTCTGGAGAGTGTTGATAGCTACAGTTCAGCAATGGATGTCAAGAGAAGCTCACACTATAGACAGTGTTGGGAGCAAATGCTGATGGATATGAACCTTGTTATTTGCTCGACTGGGAGAATCTTGGGCCTATAAAGAATCTTCATTGCTTTGGATGCCTGTTAGCTCTGTGTGTGATTCCATTGGGTGAGTGTTACCTTTGGGAAGGGTAGGAAGGGATGAGGATACAGTGATTTCCTGTTTAGGAAAACAGGCTGTTTATGTGCCTGCCACGTGGAAGCACATACTTTCCACCTGGAAAGTATGTGGGCAGGTAGCACTACCTAGGACTGGTACTCTTTCAGACAAGTGATGGAGACTCTTGGGCTGCCAAAATTGAGTAGTGCGGGACTTTCCCTTGCAGGGAATTACCAGGACTGGACTGATACAGGTTCCAAGGGTAGTGAGTCATGCTTAAAAATGCATTTACATGTGAAATGTAAAATTTTACTTCCCCTTTAAATGTACATAAAAGTTATATTGTTATATAATAAAGTGTGTAATTGATTTGTTTTCCTAATGGGACTATCCACAGGAGTATTCTGGGACCCCATTAGGTGGAGGCACTGCCAGAGAGAACTCCACCAGTACTGTTTCACCTTGCGAAGGAGACTCAGGACCTGTAAGTGTTGAATGTGATGTAAAACCTTGGGCACAGAAGGGGGTGGCCAAAAGGGGTTAGAAATGCTTGCAGATATAATGTTTAGTGCATTATCGCTTGATGAATCATAGATAATGATGAGCAAATCTGCCCTGTGTCATTATTCTGTGGAAGATTTTCTTGTCACAGCAACTTTTTGTAGCAAAATAAATTAGGGTGTCTATGGCCATTTTTTCGTGGCACTTTTTTCTTTTTTTTGGGTTACCCATAAAACATTTTATTCTTACATGCAAGTGTTTTTGACTGTGGCAAATCTACCATGTTTCATTTTAGTACTGCACAAGTCCCCTACATTGTTAGAGCACCACCTACCAGCTTTATTAATACAAAAAAAGGCTCTCATGTTACCAATGTTTTAAAAACATCTGTGATTTTTTTTACTTTGCCTCCTAAACTTAGGGTGTCATTTACTAAAGTTTGTATTTTGTTCCCCGAATTACATTTTTTAGTGCTAATAATCATGGATTATACCGATGCAAAACTTTGCTATCTAAAAGCTTCCAAGGTCATATAGAAATCAAAGGGAACTGTTCTTTTTCAATTTTAACATCTTTCTTTGCTTCATGGTTTTAGAGGTTATTAGGGTTTTTTCATTTGTAAAAGCACATGGCTTTTCTTTTTCAGATTTGTTCTGTGTATTTCTTAGTTCAAACTTTTTATATATGTATCTTTTAGTAAATATATGAAATTATATATAAATATAGATACGTTGTGCAACAATAGATGAAAATAAGCAACTTTTTATGTGTCCGCAACATTAAAAAAACCTGAATGGCTTTATGATGTTTCCCACTGACTGCTGTCTGCCTCATGACACTTAGTAACCGTCACTTTCTCAACAGAGGTGATGGTACATACATAAAGCATGGTGCTGATGCTTATGACAGGTTCTCAATATGTCCTAGCACTTTTCCTATCCATAAGAATCTTTGTGTTCTAAGTTAAACACAGAAAAGTTCACCAATTCTTTGCAAAGATCTTTCTGGGACTATTTTTTCCTCCTAAGCAATTTGTGTTAGAGCTGTAATTACACTTGTCCAGATCACAAGTTTAGAGTCAAAGGAGGTATGAAAGAGGGACAGACAGACAGACAGAGCCATATAGCAATTGTACATTGTTTTATGGAGGCACAGCCTATAAGATCCACCAGTTATTTGAATTTTGATTAGCATTTTTATCGCAGCCCGTGGAACAAATCTGGACTCAAAACTGTTGGAATTTAACCAAGGGAAGTGCAATCTAATGAGCAGTTTCTTGTTTTTAGCTAAACAGAGAATAACAAAATGAGAACACAAAATCTCATTACGATGAGCCAAACTACAGCAAGTGAATCTCAGCTGTTGAAATTAGAAATGGAGAGTTTTTGTACTTTGGGACCAGAGAGGGGGAGAGGAACTGGCAAAGCTGACAGTTTTACCTCTTGTTTTACCAGAAGTTTTATTTCTGTAAATATACAGGCAGGTCTATCAAGTCCCACTCATTAGTAAGAAAAAATAGCTTCTCACATTATTAGCATGATTGAGTTTATACACATGAATGAACTTTCCATGCTGAAGCCTGTTATTTTTTTTTTAGGTAAAATTCATTGTTCCTTGCTCACATTACCTTTTTCTGCTTCAGTTAAGATACACATCTCTCCTTGTATACATGCTTAGCATACAATGCAATGCAAAAGTATTGCATATTCATGAAAGTTGTGTACTTTTTTTTTTTTTTACTCTTTGATCTGATTACTCATATGGATGGTGGCAGTGCAATCCCTAGAAACCATTGGGTTCAAAAGCTACTCAATGATTTATTTATATTTCACAATCATGCAATGAATCAGTTAGAACTCAACAAATCTATATATATTTCAAATCCTAAACCCTCTGTCAGCCTATGTGCCTCTTTATAAACCCTTTTGTGGCAATTTGTGACAGTTACAATTCAGGGAAAAAATTACACTGTTGGTAGAAAATCAAGTGAATTTATAGCATGAATAAATAAGCCCATAGGAGATAGTTAGAACTCTCAACAGATATATGGGGGGAATGTAATTAAAGTTGCAAAGAGAAAAACATTGTGCACCAATAAGAGTTAAAATCCACATCTTGCAATATAATATTGTACCTTAAACGGTTATTGCATTGTGAATTGTTATTGCGCATTGCGGATTGTAATTGAACACTCTTAAGAAGTGCTTGAAGGTGTCGTAATCTTTTGGAGCAAACATAACGACTTTTTCAGTAAGAAGTTTTATTACATTGACAGCGCATTAGCGCAAAGTATAACGGCCTTCCACTGGCGTAATCGGTTGCAAAACAGTTTCCGGTTTGCAAAAGGTATATTGCATTCGCGCAAAGCAAAATTTGTTCGCGCAAAGGCTTAACTTTTAGAATTTCTAATAGTTTTTGCGTTACCGACGTATATTACATACCCCTATATGTCTTTTAAATCCTAGACCCTCTGCCAGCCTCTTTATCTGATGTATTTATTGTTATGCCTTTGGATGGTGGCATTTTTTTCTAATTTAAGTTATTCATACCCTTTGCATTAACTCTGTGACTATAAACAATGAGTACAAATTAGTTTATAGTCACGCTGTGACTATAAACTAATTTGTGGTCATTGTTAGATGGCCCCTGTTGATTCACACATAATTATTTACAGTAATTATTGGGAAAAACATTTCCAGACCATTAAAGGGGTTGCTCACCTCGAAAAAACTTTTTTGTTCAGTTGTTTTCAGATTGTTCACTAAACAATCAATTGTTTTGCATTTTTTATTTTTTTAGCAATTTTGAAGTTTAGGGGGTTATTTATCAAAGGTTGAATTTTAGAGTTTTATATACCTCGAATGAACTCACAACTCGGATAGTTTCTAATAAAAAATAAATAAATAATAATAAAAAAAAATCATCAAGTTCATGGTTAAACTCAAAAATTCAAATTAATCGAATTTTCGGGGGGGGGCCTCAAATTTCTTGAATTGATTGAATATCATGAAGCCTATTAAAGGGATACTGTCATGGGAACATTTTTTTTTTCAAAACGCATCAGTTAATAGGGCTGCTCCAGCAGAAGTCTGCACTAAAATCAGTTTCTCAAAAGAGCAAACAGATTTTTTTATATTTAATTTTAAAATCTGACATGGGGCTAGACATATTTTCAGTTTCTCAACTGCCCCAGTCATGTGACTTGTGCTCTGATAAACTTCACTCACTCTTTACTGCTGTACTTCAAATTGGAGTGATATCACTCCTCCCCCCTCAGCAACCTAACAACAGAACAATGGGAAGATAACAGCTCCCTAACACAACAGCTGCCTGGTAGATCTAAGAACAGCACTCAATAGTAAAATGTAGGTCCCATTGCGACACATGGTTACATTGAGTCGGAGAAACAACAGCCTGCCAGAAAGCAGTTCCATTCTTAAGTGCTGCTTCTTTCTGAAAGCAAATCTGTACACTGTAATGGTATGGTTAGATGCTACATGAACTGGCAAAATGACCTGAGATGGCTGCCTACACACCAACATTATAACTAAAAAACACACTTGTTGGTTCAGGAATGAAATTTTATATCGTAGAGAGAATTATTTGCAGCTAAACGGTGTCATTTAGAAATAATGACTACATCATAAAAATCTTGACAGAATCCCTTCTTCATCTTCTTCAACACCTTCAAATAGTTCAAGGAACCTCTGCCATTGACTTATACATCACCTCAACAGGTTTTAGATTGCGGCGTATTTTCGAATCCAGGGTTGGGGTATAATACATCTTGAAAAATTTGAGGTTTTTAGAAAAAAAAAAAAACTCTGAAATGTGAATTTTGACCAAAAACATCAGCTTACAAACTTTAATTTCTATGGAAAACACAACTGGAACCTTAATAAATATTCCCCTACATGTTTCTGTCTCTGGTGTTTCAGTCTGGCAGCTCAGTGATCCAGGAGCAAATTCTAAACTGTTATAATTTTTTGCATTAATTGATAAATTTCTCAGCAGTAACTGTGGGAAAGTAGCAACTATTGTATAAATTCTCACAACTGCCATGTAAGTCATTCTGCTCAGCAGGCCCAAATATAAGAAATGTATCAATTTAGCAAGACAAAAGAAGAAAGTTTTGGAAAAACAGTCACAAATAATAAATAGAAAGTAAACAAGTGTTTCTGATAAACTTTCTAAAAACAACTGAACAGAAAAAAAAGTGTTGGAAGGGGAAACCCCCTTAGAAATATAGGAAAATAGGAAATATAGAGAGTAGACAACATGACAAAGGAGATGAGCAAACCAAAATGAATGTGGAGAGAGAAAGGAAGAAAGGGTTTACATAACAGGGGAAAATGTGGAGAGGTTACTATAAGAAGAAACAATGAAAGAACAAAAAAGTGTGGAAGAACATGAGTATAGAAGAGTAAGCTTGAAAATGGAGTGAGGGAGAAAGTGAGAGCCTTATCTCCTAAAGAGGGGAAGAAGCAGTGAAAGACAAATCCATTGTAGATATCCAATAGTAGATAAAGTAAAATATGATGCAAATGAGGAAAAGAGAAAATAAGAATTTGGATATTAAAGACAACTAATATAAGTAGAGAGAAAAACATAATGGAAAGTCAAAAATGGAATATTGAACAAAAGACATGTACATACATGATTTGGTTATGGACTTGTGCTCTTGGGTACCAATCAATAACATATAGGAGTCTTCTAATTTTGGATGTTAACTTAAAATGTTATTATTTTTATTATTATTATTAACATGTATTGTTAGAGCTCCAGTATATTGCACAGTGCTGTAACATAGATGTGTTTACACAAAGAAACCACATGAATTACATACACAGAGCATACAGAGTTACATACTGTACATAACAGCCAGTACTGGCACAAAAGGCGAGGAATGTACTGTGCAAAAGAGCCTACAATCTAAAAGGGAAGGGATGAGACACAAGGTGTGGGAGTGGACAAGATTAGAAATAAACAAGGTGAAAGATGTAGCATATGGTATTGCATTTGGTAGCTAAACTGAGTGAGGGAAGGCTTCTCTAAATAAGTGTGTTTTAAGGATCTTTTGAAAGCAGAAAGGTTGGGAGAAAGTTAGACAGACATTGGAATGAGTTCAGAGATGTAGGTTGGGATAGAGATATGAAGTCCTTTGAATGTCAGGGTCAGTTTGAAATTTACTCTGAAAGGTAGCAGAAGCTACTGCAGGGATTGGCAGAGTGGCATGGCAGAGTTGGAGGAGTTGCTGTGGTGTATAAGTCTGGAGGCAGTGTTCATTGTGGATTGGAAAGGTGACAGTCTCTGGCAGGGAAGGCCAATTAATAGTGAGTTACAGTAGTAACCTGGTGTTTTGGAAGTTGATTTGTTTGCCGAGGGAGAAAGGATAGAGAGAAAATCATGTGGGGCTCCAAATAATGAGGAACCAAGAGAGAGAGGCAGAAGAGAGGGGAAACAATGACATTCCACATTAGGAGACCCTGAAGGAATGATTAGTAAAGTAAGAAGAGGACCATGACAGGGCTGTATCACGAAGGCCAAGCAAATGGAGGGATTGGAGGCGGTAAAGCAAATATTTTGTGTGACTTCTTTGGAAAACAACACAAACTAGCATTTAAAGGGTAGTTTATACATGAGCCTCTGCATAGTTTTTGGGGACACTTGAATTTTCTAAGCCAAACTGAATCTGATTTCTGCTGCTATGATCTGATCAATACATGTCCCAATCATACTTATAATACCAAGTGGGTAAATACTAAGATAGAATTTTGTACAAAAATGTAAAACATAATAATTACCTACCTTCCTATAGCTGCTTCGTTTCTAGGCTAAGTGGAACTCTAACAATCACATAACCAAGAGGTTGCATAATTACCATTGCACATGTCATTCAAAAGTTAATACAAGTTAATTTTTAAGGTTAGAATCCTCTTTAACGACAATTGAATGGCAATTATTCCTGTCTTCAAAGAAATTCCTTGTAATTTAGTGCTCTCCATTGACTTCCTATAGTTAATTGCCATAGCTAAAGAAAACATACAGTGGTGTGAAAAACTATTTGCCCCCTTCCTGATTTCTTATTCTTTTGCATGTTTGTCACACTTAAATGTTTCTGCTCATCAAACATATTTAACTATTAGTCAAAGATAACACAAGTAAACGCAAAATGCAGTTTTTAAATGAGGGTTTACGTTATTAAGGGAGAAAAAAAACTCAAAATCTACATGGGCCTGTGTGAAAAAGTGATTGCCCCCCTTGTTAAAAAATAACTTAACTGTGGTTTATCACACCTGAGTTCAATTTCTGTAGTCACCCCCAGGCCTGATTACTGCCACACCTGTTTCAATCAAGAAATCACTTAAATAGGAGCTACCTGACACAGAGAAGTAGACCAAAATCACCTCAAAAGCTATACATCATGCCAAGATCCAAAGAAATTCAGGAACGAATGAGAACAAAAGTAATTGAGATCT
>CM044437.1:80735747-80795581 GCA_024363595.1 Xenopus borealis
GGGTTCGCGAACCGTTCGCGAACCGCTCGCAGTTTTGCGCAAGTTCGCGAATATGTTCGCAAACTTTTTTCCCTCGGTTCGCGCCATCCCTACTGGCTTGGCGTGGCTCTGAGAAAGGCCATCACCCATATGGGGTGCATTTACTAAAGATCGAATTGTGGTTCTTTGGCGAATTTTCTCTAGGAAAACTAGTATCCCATTTTGCCAGGGCGAATTGTTGCTCAGGTGAATGATTTTTAATCCACTTATTTATCAAAATGGGTCCGTTTCTGTTCGTTACTCTTTTCACCAAAGTCTGTAATAAAACAGTAGCTTGTACTTGATGGTAGTAACTAAGCTGCACAAATCCATACTGGTGGCAAAACAATCCTATTGGATTTAATTAATAATTTTTTGCAGAGGTGAGGTATGGTAATCCAAATTAGGTAAAGATTTTCTAGTTTGAAAACTCAAGGTCCCAAGAATTCTGAATAATAAATCTGTACCTGTAATGCAATCCAAATGTGCAAGATATCCTTGTTCTAGTAACCCATAGCATTCTGGAATAAAAAATAGATTGGTTGCTAATCCAGTAGCAATACTATAATATTTTACTCCTATATGTTTTCAAAACCCAGAACTGGTTAGCATATATTTTAATGGGGTTTATATAGGGGTATAATCTCTTATTAACCAATGAGCAGAAAGCATTTACAGGTCTGTACACCTGATTGGATGATATGTATTATACCACCTGGGCAAACTGTGTGTGTTGAGCTACATTCCCTTTAAGGTTTAGTCATATCAACAAGCAAAACTTTTACATATGAAATGTTATATATTTATGTATTATATGTCTGTGATTTGCAAATAAAATATTTCCTTGGTATAAGAAAAGGGATGCATAGGTGAGCAGAAGGCCCGTGATTGATATTCAACCTGTTTATTACAGGTATGGGACCTATTATCCAGGAAGGTCGGGACCTGGGGCTTTCTGGATAACAGATCTTTCCTTAATTTGAATCTTTATTCTTAAATCTACTAGAAAATCATGTACACATTAAATAAACCCAATAGGCTGGTGTTGCTTCCAATAAGGATTAATTATATCTTAGTTTGGATCAAGTACAATGTATTGTTTTATTATAACAGAGAAGAAGTAAATCATTTTTAAAAATTTGGAGTATTTGGAGAAAATGGAGTCTATGGGAGACAGCCTTTCCATAATTCAGAGCATTCTCGATAATGGGTTTCTGGACAATGAATCTCATAGTGTACCTGCAGTAAACATGTCTGGGGGGCATTTTTTTTTATATAAAACAACAATGTCATACAAAAGGTCTGTGGGGAGAATGGGGGTCATAAAATTCCAGCCTGCAGGCCTCTAAAATGTTATTGCAACTTATGAAATAAACACATTTTTGACATTTGTAACACAGCACTGCATTACATGGTAAGTCCATATAAAGACATTTCATTCTTTGATGTAAAGGGCTCTTTAAATGGTCTTCTAAATCCTGTGCACGGTGTTAAAATTTCATAGGCAGTAAAGTGTGCATTTAGAATGTGATTAGGAAAGCAATACTGTTTCTTACACTGCTTTAGGAACCTCCATGTTTATAGACATTTAGAAACTCCAGCTGTGGTTTGTATGAGCATTTCCTTAAGCATTGCTGAGATGTTAAATTTTTTGATGACTAGCAAGAAAGCAAAGAGAGATGATGAAAAAGTACCGGTAAAAGGAGCTATAAGCTGGAGATGGAATCCAGAAAGGATTGTCTGTTTTCCAACCTGCTGCTACAGAAATAGCTCATAATCCCTCTTGAAAAGTCTGCCTGGTGCCTCTTGATAGAAACCACAGGAAAGCCATGATGCATTCCAGTACCACAAACATACTTACACATAATACATTAGCCAGCTTAAGCAGATTACTAGTGGAGTACCTTGGGGAATGATACTAGACTCTGTGTAAGTAATATCTCAAGCTGTCTGATAGGAAGTTTATGAATGCTTCCACTTTTCCTCTTACAAGGAATAGTTTAATGCAAATAATAAATTGGCTAAAAAGATAGCCTCTGCACAAAAATGCTCAATACAGTTAATGAGGTTACACATTTAACATATAAAGGCTGGGGTGAACAGATGTAATAGCTGCATCACCAACTAATCATAATGGGCATTGTGTGTTTAGGCATGGTTTTTCTTAAAGGGAAACTAAACCCTAATCGTGAATATGGCAATAAAGCAGCTTCAGCAGCTAAAGGTTTAGCATCTCTAAAGTAGTAATGACTGAGGCCTTCAACATTATTATAGTTAGTTTCCCATCTTGGAAAATTAGGTTTATTAGTCATATAATCTGATGTTGCAGGTCTTATTATTAAATTCTGATACGAATTGCACTGGTTTCTCAGCTGCCATGTACCAAGTATCTCGGTCCCTAAGCTCAGTGAGTAACAGCAGCACAGAGCATGTGCAGTGAATCAGCAGAAAAGAAGATGGGGAGTTACTGGGGCATCTTTGGAGACACAACTCTTCATTGTTGTGTTCACCTAGTCTGGTACACAATCCCAAACCATAATGTACAGCATTTCTGCCATCCTTCTTTGTTAAACTTTCAATCTCCTTCAACTTATAGTTGACTCATAGTTGATGTTAATTGGTTAGAACAGTGTCAAACTAGGGTGTGCAAGGCCCACCGGGACTACTATCCCAGGGGCCCCCACACCCCCTCAGGGTCCCCCTCTACCCGCTCGCTCACCTTTTACTACTTTTTCATGATCAGGGGAGGGCAGCAGGTTAGTGAGAAAAATTGCAGGTGCAGGATTAGGTCTCGGTCGAAGGGATCCCAGTCCAACCCTTTTTTATTACCAAGTAGATTTGCCTGCTGATATGAAGTAAAAGATGTTTGTTTTTCAAACCCCACAGCCTGTGACTGCGATAGGCAAGTAGTTTATTTTGCTTTTCAAAGGGGTTGTTCACCTTTCAACACTTTTTTCAGTTCAGTTAGTTTCAGACAGTTCACCAGAAATAAAGACTTTTCCCAATTACTTTCTATTATAAGTCTAAGTATAAGTCTAATTTTTCACCTTTATAAAGCTGCTCTAGGGGGGGGGGCAACTCTCTAAAATGTTCTAAATAATAAATTTACTTGATACATTATCTTTGTCCCAACTGAGCATAATCCCTGAGTTTCATTAAAGTCAGCTGCTAGAATTGGTAAAATAGTTGCTAATACTTCCAAAAGTGTTTGGAATGTGAACAACCCCTTTAATGGGAAGTGTGCAAAGAGAATTTAGGTTGTTTTGTCCACAACAGTTACCAGCACCCTTAGCACCAGAGCACTGGGGAGCAGAGTGTCCAGAGCTGTGGGGCTGCATGCGGCCTCTAGAAATCTGCTGCCCTAGGCCCTCGCCACAAATCCAGGCCTGACAGTTACATATACAAAAAAGGGGGTTGTGGATGCACTCCTAGGGCTAAGTAAAGTATACAAGTATAATGAAAGTGCTACTGACTTGGCCATTTAATCAGTGCACATTCTCTGATTCCCTGTCTGAGTAATTCAGTCTAAATGCAAGTGCATATGTTTACAAAAACAAGGGTTTTTAGTTACAAAGTTATGATCATAAAGTTGATAAGCCACCATACCACGTCAAGGTAAACCCCATACGGTGGTCCCTAACTTGTTTATCTCTGGTAATAGTAAAAAAGGTTTAGTACCCCTCTGCATAGTAACATAGAAGTAGATGTGTCCTGAGCCTTGGTTTGTCTGAGGGCTAAATCCTCCCCCGCCACTGACTAGTGGCTTTTAAAGAACAAGTAAACCTTTTTTTTTTCTATCTGTAAATTTGCTCTAAACAGCCCCCCAGATTAATGTACCTTAGTCCCTGCTGCAAGTCTGCTCTGGTTTCTGTGTTATCAGCAGCTTGTTTCCTCTTCTTCCTGGTGCAGAGTGAAGCCCCGCCCCTTAGCTTACTGAGCTGACCTTATCTCTTGGACTAGTCCTGGAGATCATTTGCATACTATGACATAGCAGAGACCAGTGTGTTTAGCACCTTTTGCTTGGGGAAACTAGCTTACTAATGCACACACTGGCTCCCTCTTCCTCTCTATTGTGGAACAGCAGCAAATGAACTGCTCAGTAAACTAAGGGGCTGGGCTTCACTCTGCACCAGGAAGAAGGGGAAACAAGCTGCTGATAACACAGAAACCAGAGCAGACTTGCAGCAGGGACTAGGGTACATTAATCTGGGGGGCTGTTTAGAGCAAATTTACAGAAACGTGGTATGGTGGCTTATCAACTTTATGATCATAACTTTGTAACTAAAAACCCTTGTTTTTGTAAACATATGCACTTGCATTTAGACTGAATTACTCAGACAGGGAATCAGAGAATGTGCACTGAATAAATTTTGTATCTGACAGTTACATAGTTACATAATTAAATTGGGTTGAAAAAAGACAAAATCCATCAAGTTCAACCCCTCCAAATGAAACCCAGCATCCATACATTCACACTAATACATACCAACTATAGAATTTTGTATCACAATAGCCTTGGATATTATCTGTCCAAGAAATCATCCAAGCCCCTCTTAAAAGCATTAACAGAATGCTTAGACTGAAGGGGTGGCCTCTGATGCAGTGATCCTCTTTATGGGTAAAAAGGTCCCCTGATATTTGTCTATAATGTCCTCTAATGTACTTGTAAAGTGTAATCATGTCCCCTCACAAGCCCCTTTTTTTCCAGAGAAAACAACAAACAAGGGAAAGTTGCGCTCACCACTAATTTTTAAAACCATTAGGCGGGGGTGCAATAGGGCTGTGACCACAAAATACATATAGACAAATAAAATAGGTCCTCTGCACTCCCATTATCGATATATTTAAGATATTGAGACATTTTGTGCATACAGCTACTAAAAATTACTTACCATTTAAACAAAACAGGGATTGTTTGTCCATAAAGTGCAATATATTTAAGCTGTCCAACTACGTCAAAATCATCCCATATCTGGCCAGTCCTACACTCAAATTGAATCTGATTCATTAAAGGAAAACTATACCCCCCGAACAATGTAGGTCTCTATAAACAGATATTGCATAATACAACTCATATGTAAAACCCTGCTTCATGTAAATAAACCATTAGCATAATAATATACTTTTTCAGTAGCATGTGCCATTGGGTAATCATAAATAGAAAATTGCCATTTTAAAAAATAAGGACAGCCTCCTGGGATCCTAGGATCCAACGGTGCACACAAACATACCAAACAAACTATAAAGTTAGGTCACATGAGCCAATTAACAGACAGAGTTGTGTATTTTGCTTCAACACTTCTTCCTGTTACAGTTAGAGTTGAAATATTTCTGGTCAGGTGATCTCTGAGGCAGCACACAGGCCATCATGAAATGGTGGGTCAAGACAAGAGATTTAAAAGGGCAATATTTACTTAAATATATATACCAGGTAGGTAAGATTCTTTAATATGTCACTTGATTTGATATAAACAATCTGTTGCTCAAAAATTAATTTTCGGGGTATAGTTTTCCTTTAAGAATGCTATTGCTTCATTATAAAACAACCCAAACCTTGACAGTCTACCATCATAATTTAAATCTTTCATACCTCTAATCCATTTGGTTTAGCGAGTTCTTCCTGAGTGTACCAGAGCAGTCACATCTCTGTCTGTTATAGTTAAGGTCTTGTTTGGAAAAGTTCAGTATATGTAGATTAGGTACACATGTGCTCTGGAAAGAGTCTGAACTTGGATAATTCCTCTTGTGGTTTTTGTGGTGTTTATACAAATGGCCTGTAGAGTAGTGATGGGCGAATTTATTCGCCTAGGTCGAATTCGCGGCGAATTCCCGCGATTCGCCGCTGGCGAATAAATTCGCGAATCACCAACGAAATTTCGCTTGGCGAAATTTCGCCGAAAAACCAGTCGCGCGTCAGTCGCGCGTCGTTTTTGACGCGATGCACGCCGAAAACGACGCGACGCGCGCCGAAAATGACGCGATGCGTCAAAGTTGACGCGACGCGCGATAAAGTTGACGCAACGCGCGACAAAATCGTCCCGCGACTCGTTTCGCGAATTTTTCGCCGATTCGCGAATTTCTCTAGAAATTCGCAAATCTCTAGGCGAAGCGAATCGCGGGAGATTCGCCCATCACTACTGTAGAGATCGCTGTGCACAATCTTTGACATTGTCAAAAGTCAACAAGCCAAATGCAAGGCTTATACTGATAAAAGATGGTGCAAGAGAAGTGCACTTTCAGCCAGGATCTTTAGTCAGAATATAGAAACCAGGACTACTGAATCAAGGACAATCTAAATTTACCACACCACTTGAAGTGAGATGCCAGCAAGGACCATACACATATGCACTGTCTAATGGACGCATATGGAATGCAAGTTGTCTTGCTACTGCTAGAAATTACTTTGGGGACATTCCATTTGATGAAGGACATTTCCTACTCCTGATGCCAACTGCAATAGTCCTGAAGAAGGTGAACCTGTGAGGCGAACTGAGAGAATCAGAAAACTACCTGCATGGACTATGTGATGTGAATAGTTTATAATATTATTTATTGTTGCATACCGTTTCATTGTTGTTGTTTATTACATTTGCTTTCCTACTATAGGGGGAATATGTGGTCCAAGTTACTGCTGTTATGTAATGGCTGCATGAACCTGCTAATAAAGCACTGTTATACCCTACTCATCCTTGGCTATCAAAACTGTATTCATGAGAGGTGGTCGGTACGATCCAAATGTGTCTCATCTCAATCCCTTAACTTGCATGTCTTGCACTTGATTTTCAAGTAAGGGATACCGGCAACTAACAGCTGCAAAGGAACCCTGTATTCACTGCCTGCCCTATGAAAAGGAGCCCTGTACATACCACCTGCCCTTAAATGCACCCCTTCGTGCTCTAGCACTTGCATTCAGGTAATTGGTAAATGAACCCTGTTATATCATCTATTAAGATAACAGTGGTTGCGAATTGGCTGTAAATATGCAAAGTGTTTGCATTCAGAGTAAAAGCAATTGTAGGAAACAAGGATACAAGAAATTAAAAAGTAACAAGGTAGTACATATCTCCTATGCAGCCACTGTACCTTACAAGTGTTTATTAGCACACATACCTCAAACCTGCTCTACTTCATGTCAATTAATTTGCTAAAACAATATCCCATAAGGTTAGAAAATACTGTCATCTCTACAGCCTTAGGGGGTACGAGATTTTAAGAAAAATGCTTGGTTAAGATAAGTGTCACGAAGACTCACCCTGGTGGTCTAGTGGTGGTTTTGAGGGGACGCCCGCCGCACTGTTCTTTGCCGGCATCCTCTTCTTAGTGTGTATGCGGCGCGCACTTCGGGAATTTATAGGCGCGAAGTTCAAATAATTAAAGGGATATTTAAAGGGGTTTTTGGAATTGCTTTTTGCCCGTGATAGGTTTCTACCTGGTGCTCTTGTGTTGTATCCTGCTTGGTTAATCTGTTCCTGATTCCTGTGCTTTGACCCTGCCTGGCTTGACTACTCTGATATCTGAATCCTGACTCGTGCCTGTTTTCTGACTATTGATTCTGTCTCATCCTCATCTGATTGATTACCCGGTTTGACCCTTGCCTGCCTGACGATCCTTGCTATCAGCCTGCCTCGATCCAGCCCGTCTGACCACGAATCTGCCTAATCCAGTTTGTTCCGTGACCCTCGGCCTTTAAAGACTCCTATACAGTCATGCCCCATCGCTGGCCAGATCTCCTGCCCTGCACCTCTCGTTTAAGTCCAGGTGGCATCTGAGTAGCTGAGGGCTCCTCCCGAAGCCAAAGGCGGTCACACTACTGGTGAAGCATGAGCCGAGACCAGGGTGCTTGGCATTTGTTCTGGTGCCGACCGTGACAATAAGAACTACAAGATAAGAACTACAATGAACACACATATTCGCTGGTGTCCTTTAATGTAGTGTTTTCCAGCTGTCATTCAGGTTCCCCACATCATTTCGCTGCCAAGGGACAATGAACACCACCATTCAAGCAAGTGAGGGTGTTATACAGTGGAAATATTATTGTATAAATATTACACAAAATTCTCCAAATTAAATTCCTTGGTACCTTTGCCAACATCCCCCATAAACCACTGAAAATGGGTTATATTTCTTATTAACCTGCTTGTTGTCTATTCCTTTGTGCTACAGTTTGGCACTTTATGCATGAATCATGGGCTTTCTGCTGTCCATGGTCCATGTATAGAGCGCTAGAGGGAATATTCATGAATTTGTTTTTTAAAAATGTGCCAGGATTGGCTGTATTTATACATACCTTGGTACACTCTACAACATATTGTTTTTAGTAATTTTTATAGTAATTTAATACTTTTATTGTTAAACTTTTAGTGTGAGTTCAAAACTAAAATTTAAATTAGGGATGCACTGAATACACTATTTTAGGATTTGGCTGAATTCTTTGTGAAAGATTTGGCCGAATACCAAACCAAATCTAAACCCTAAGGGATGAACTTCTCTGAGTGATGTGGTGCGGTGTAGCGCAATGTAGCGCGATGTGGCGCGGTGCATCTCACTGCGACGAATTGTAGATGAACCAATATATTAGGAGATGCATTTTGTCCCAGCGCAATGCATCGCACCACATAGCTCTGTGGAGTTCAGCCCTAACTTGCATATGTAAACTAGGGGGAAAAAGGGGAAAGAGAACAACATTTTTACATTCTATAAGTGACGAATGTGAGTGATGAAAAGTTACTTAATTTTTTTATTTGGTTTGGCAAGGCACTTGGATTCAGACAATCAGAATCCTGCTGAAAAAGGCAAAATTTTTGCTGAATCCCGAACCAGATATTGGATTCAGCACATCCCTAGTTAAAATGGCAAAATTAATTTATTTTATCTCTTGCTATTCAGTCTTAACCATTTACAGTCCACTTTAAAGGTAAACTATACTCCTGAACAATGGAGGTCTTTCTAAAAATATATTGCATACAACAGCTCAAATGTAAAACCTTGCTTCGTGTAAATACACCATTTTTATAATTACCCAGTATGTGCCATTGGGTAATCCTAAATAGAAAATTGCCATTTTAGGAACTAAGGATGCTAAGATGTGCACATAAACAATCCAAGCATGTTCGGTCACATGAGCCAATAAATGGACAAAGCTTTGTCTTTTACTCTCAAATTATTTCTGGTCAGGTGATCTCTAAGGGAGCACACAGACCATAACAAAATGGTGGCTCAATGGGAAAGATGTAAAAGGGCAATATTTACTCAAATATATATTCCATTTTGATACAATGCTTTATCAAATATGCCACTTAGTTTATATTGTGTTATTTGTTGCTTATTTACTGATTTTAGAGTTATAGTTTTCCTTTAAGTAGGGCCATTCATGTTAGGTCACATGAGCAGATTAACAGACAGTTCTGTCTTTTGCTTTCACATATATTCCTAATACAGTTAGAGCTTCATTATTTCTGGTCAGGTGATCTCTGAGGAAACACACAGACAATCACGAAAAGTTGGCTCAAGGAATTACTTAAATATATATTATAATTTGGTAATATTCTGTAGTATGCCGCTTGATATGATTTAAACTATCTGTTGCTTAAATATTTATTTTGGGGGGTAAAGTTTTCCTTTAACATATAACAATTTTCCATGCATCCAGGTTTCCAAAACACAACATCTTCCCACATTGATTGCCGCATCAGAAGGCAGAATAATATATGGTTAGTGGTTACCAGATAAATGCCACTTAGGCTTATAGTTTTCCTTGTTTAATCTCTTTTTGGCAGATGTTATGTTTTGACTTGTTCTAGTTAATTTGTTTATTTCATGTTGTACTTACTGTGTTATTCAAGGTATAGTTTCAACTTGCCAAAAGTCTTGTATTTTGGATGACTAGTGGAAGAGTTTTTATTCTTACTGTAATAAAATGAAAATAAGTCCTCAAAATAAGTTTATTTTCTAGCATTTAAGACACTCTATAAAAGAAACAATTATTTGACTTTCCTTTTTTATAAATACTTTTCAAACTTGATATGATTGTGATTTTTTTTTTTTACGTTTTCATGCATTTTTCTTGCACAGAATGCACAAGGCACAGATCTAATTTCAGTAACAAAATTATATTATTAAATGTGCCAGGTGCTTCACAGAAGCTTGTTTCATTTGTACAGTATATGTAGAGTGGAATTATTATTTTCACTTCCCTTGTAATAACTCAATAAGCAGCACCATATCTCAGTGATTCAGCAGAAACAAAATGTGAAAATGACTAATATTGGTGCAAATTTCATGATAAGTGAATTAGAAGTGCCACACACAGCGTGCAATTTAAAATCGTGCTTACCCATTTATTATGGCTACTGAGTTGAGTTGATAAGTTATCCCTCCGATAACTTGTAATAATTGTAAACAGCTCCTTCCAATACCATTTGACAGCCACTCGTGTGCTTTAAGTGTTATACACTTCATAGTTTATTTTGATTTGGCCAAGCATATGCCTTTAAATTCATTCACATGACCACTATTATGTCAGCTGCATCTAGCTATTTTGAATTCACAATTTTTATATACTGTTATAGTTTTTTGTTAAGAGCTGCTTAACAGAGCAAAATCAGTAAGAAAATGTCGGTGATAACAGGGCTTGTACCAAACAGAGTGCACATGAAACAGGCAAATTATCATGTAAGCCAGAGTATAAATAGAGACAAAAAAAATGAACTGAGAAAACAACAAGATGAGTAAGAAGACTTGAAAGAGTAGGAAAACTTTTCATAAGTAATGTGTGGGCTCATAGCAAATCAAGAGTGTATTTCATTGAGCTGAAAAGATAAAAATAATGACAATTGGTCTATGACTAAACAGGAACACAAATAGATTATGTGTACTGTGACAGATGCACAAAATACTATAACAGGTATCTTATCTATTTTCATGTGCCACTAACACACAATCACCTCTGCACACAATGTATAGGACAGGGCTGGAAGCACATGTTCAGTGTGAAATTAACATGTGATTTATTACAGGGTCTATAGAACTGCATCAAGCTAGTGCCCTTAATCATATCTGTAGACCAGTGGCCTGAACCATGGCATGTAACAGGCTGCACCATAAATCACATTGATAGTATGCCTTGTGTTTATTCCTAATGTTTTAAATGAAAATGTAAGGCATACAAGTAGTCCTTTCTTAAGAGTATAATCTAAAATATTCTGCACAAAAAGACAGCAGTGCTTGTAGTAAACTTTTGTAGTAAGGAAGACAAAAATATTGTTTTTGTTGCCTGTTTTTCTACTCCCCCCCAACAAGAAATATTCCTTGCTCACAGATTTCACTAAAGAGAAAGCACATTTATGAGAGTTTGGGAAAAGGTCTATTTGAGGAATCCTAGTAGTTATACGATACAGTACAGGGTTACCATAGACTTTGTGCCAACAAAAACACTATGTGCCTATAACAGAATTTGGAGCTCCAATGATTTTATTCTTTAGGGATAACTCTTTCTTAAAGGAATATACTTCTGTATTTAGTTATATACACAATGATGTCTCATTCACAAACACTGACACTCTTCACACCCATTTGTATAGAAATAATAAACATGCTGCAAAGACTAGGGCACTGAACTGTACCACTGACTACATCCTTTGCTTCAGCATGTCCCAATGGAATTTCTATCAGATAAGATATTGTTTCTCCTACTTAATGTAACTGGAGGAGTTTCAGAGGAATTTGAATTTCTACTTGTGAGTGCTATTCTTATATCTACCACTTTGCATTTTTAGCAGTGCAGGTGTTAGGGAGCCAGTATATTGTTACCTTCCCATAGTTCTGTTGATAGATTTTTTTCTGTTTCCCTTAGCCTTGCATTTAACCATTTCCCTGCCAACATAATTGATTGTAGATTGTAAACAAATGATTTAACAAATTGTCAACAATGTAGAATGTATGTGTGCTTGCTAGGGGTTACCTTGGTAAGCAGATGGCATTTAAAATTTTATGTTGACAAGAAACATAATAGAAAGGCAAATGCTAATTATTAGATACTTCCTAATTAGATACTTAGGAAAACTAAATATCAACTGTTCTTTTTTCCTGAATATCAATAGCTAGATCATACTAATGTTTAATTATAGGGGGAATGGTGCCTTTACTGGGGAAAGTCATCTCACAATTCACTTAACTGCTACACAGCCTTGAAGTCAAGAGAGCTGCTCTTTAATTATTTTATTATTATAATATGTTTATAAAATGACATTTACTTAGCACTTTGCAGAGATTGTTTATCCTTCACACCAGTTGTGTCCCAGTGGAGCTTACAATCAAAAGGGGGAATGTAATTAAAGTCGGTAACAGAAAAACAATTCGCAATGCGAAAAGTTATGCGCCTGCGCGAACAATGTTTGCTTTGTGCAAATTTAATATAGCTTTTGCGAACCCGGAAACTGTTTAGCGACCACTTCCGACAGTGGAAGAGAGTTTGCGATTTTTACAGCTTGTGCCAATGAGCAGTCAATGTAATAAAACTTCTTACTGAAGAAGTCGTTATGTTTGCTCCAAAAGATTACGACACCTTCAAGCACTTCTTAAGGGTGCACAATTAGAATTCGCAAAGCCCAATTAAAATTTGCAATGCGCAATTAAAATTTGCAATGCAATAACAATATGACTATGAAGATCCTCATTCATCCAGGTCATGGTATATTTATCAAAAGAAACTCAAAGCAACTGGACTTGATGAGATATTTTAATGAAGACTGCTCATCATTTAATTACATTCCCCCCTAAGTACTTTATCACTTACATATAACAAACTATGGTCAACTTAATCATGAACTAGCAGCAAATATACAAACTCTATGTAGACAGTGCCCAGAACTCAAGTTACAACCCCAATCCTGCAAACTACCAGCTTCACAGTGTTGCACATAATGGGCATATTTATATTAAAGCGATACTGACACTAAAAACTACTTTTTAAAATATGAATGTACATTAAAGTTACCTATAGGTCATGTTGATCGTTTTTTGCTGAGAGAGTTACTTTTGTAAGTCATTTTAAACCTGACTGTCCTGTCAACCTGACTGTCCCATCTCAGCCTGTCAGTTATTTTCTAATACTAACGGACTCCTGCTACAAATATGGCAGCCCCCTCAGGGCCGGATTTACATAGCAGGCACCCCTAGGTTCACTGTTTGTTTGTCATCCCCTGCCTTTTATTCGCCAGAGCAATGGGGAATGAATGAATGGGAAATGAACCCCCTCATACAGGAACATCAGGCATCAGACAGGTAATGTAAAAACATTGTGCAAATACTTTATGGCAAAGTTATAAGTTGCTTTCAAAGGCAATATTATGATAGATGTAAAAAAGAGTTTTATTTCTGTTGTCAGTATGACTTTAATATTGGAGACAAAAATCAGTGGTGATGTTCCCCATAGCAACAATTCAGCAATTAGATTTGTAAAGAAAGAAAATAAAAGTAAAGATCTGATTGGCTGTTATGGGCAACATTCCCAGTTATGTTTGTCTCAAGTGTTAATAAATACCTCCAATGTGTCCACATACATCAGCAATGTACAGTGCCCTGCACCCTACCATGCCCATACTTACTATGGACCATACCATACTTAAAACTAAAAAGACATGCCTCTTATGCATTAGGATAAACTTGTATCTGCATTATCATGACAATGCATTTCATGGCATATTTTAAGTATGGAAAACGTAAATGAATCATAAATTAAAACTAAATAGAGGAGATAGAAGTAAGAGTGTAAAAAGTAAAGGTCTAAAGAAGCAAGTGGAATGTCATAATAAAAAATTCAGTCTAAGGTCGCACACAGGTGTAATTAAATTTAATAGTCAGAGAGATTAGCAATAAAGGAACAGCAGAAGAGAAGGTAAATGTTCCAGGATCCTTTGTGTAAGAAGAAAGGAAAAATCTAAGAAGGAAGGGGTCACAGGGACAAAATCAACAGGGTGCAAAGTAGGTCATTGGTATAAGACAAATGTATATGGAATTTTGTAAATATATCTACAGATGCAGTCACTTGGATTTGTAAGCTAAATGCGTCGTGACTCAGGGCTAATTGAAGAAACTGTGTTATCCAAAGTTATCTTAACTCATTCAATGCATTTAACGTTTTCATTAGCATACCAAAGCACCATTGTTTTCAATGGTGAACTCTTCAATTGGATGGGATGCTGTGACACAATATTCTGTGATAAGTGGGATAAATGGGTTAGATGAGTTAAGTCACGACGCATTTAACTTACAAATCCAAGTGACTGCATCTGTATAACCTGAGCAGTATGAAAACGTCTGTCATGGATGTGCTGTAAGTAATTTCAGTGGGTTTCACACAGTAGCTTTGTAATTATAGATGAAGTATCCTATTAAAAAAGCCCTTTATGACATATCATTTAACCTTCATTTGCAGCAACTGACCGGACCATAGACCAGCAGTGTGCACTGTGCTTGCTTTTATATTTTGATATCAGCATCATGTTTTTTTGCAGAACGTTATCACATTAAGCACTTGATAAAATGTAATGCTCAAAGTTGTCAAGCAGTCAAAGCTATAGGCAAGCCATTTTCTGACTGTTCATTTCACAGTGATTCATTTTAAGGCATGATGCATCCTGGGTATGGGGAATGTAATAAACAGATTTTCTAAGGCAAAGCTTTTTTAATTACCTTGTGTCAACAGCTATTTCTTTCATGAATGCTTGATTCTAATTTGAAAAATGGTCAGAACCAATCTGTGATCTCGCAGTTTAAATTATATTTGGCGTATTACCACAAAAATACCAGTTACATTCAAATCTTCATTTCTGCAGGCCAGCATGTCTGCCTGTTAAAAAGTATATGAAGATTATTTCCGCCTTACTAATTGCCTCACGGATACTCGAGAAAGATACTTACAGGCTTAGCAGTTACAATATTAGTTTGGCAGAGAGAGAATGGATTGCATTAAGTAAATGCATATTTACACACAAAATACTGTAGTTGTATTTACTGAGGCTCAGTGCTGGAATTGGGGAGGGATGTACATCTTTAATGTTGTGCAATCCCCCTCAGAGGGGAAGCAAGAGTTTTGAAGCCCGGAACTGTCTTTAGCTCCTCTCCACTTCTGCATGCAAATAAAATACAGAGGTAAAATATAATATAGTTAAATATATAGAGGATTAAAGGAGAGAAAAGCTTGCTGGGAGAGAAGTAGAAAAGATAGAGAAGTGTTAAACAGATAAAGAAGGTGGAGGCACCACATAGAGTTTTAGAGAAAAGGAGAGAAGAAGAAAACAACAGGGGAAACAAAAAGAGAAAATTAAGGTATTAAACAGCAGCAGATTAAGTAATAGTGAGATAATGATATGTATATTTATCTTGGGTATTATAGAATATGATGGGGTTGTGCTATGTTATAACACACAACACACAGAAAACGTGCTGTGTTTGTAGAAGATGAATTGAAGATGAATTGGTAGCCCAGAAAAGTCATATGTACAATTTTCATGTTGGGGGTCCTTACAGGTCACATACATAAATCTATGTATACTGGGCATCAAACTGTGCATTAGAAGGAAATACCAAAAAAAAAAGGAAATTGCAAAATGGCTTTGGGTGAAACCAGAAAGTATTGGTGCATGAGGCTTTTTATAACAATGAGTGTGGCTTGCCATTGTGGGAGGGGCTTGTTTTAGCAGTATCAAAAAGAACACCCGTAGAGCTTGCCTCCTCCGCTTTTATCACTCCAATTCAAGCACTGCTGAGGCACCAATTCATACTTGCATAGAAAAACAATAACACATATTTAATTTGTGCCCACTAGTTTGTCCTACTTATAGTTACTCTACACTGTCCTTTGTGTATTTTTTTTTTGTCCTCTGGTCTACTAGATTCTTACGTACTTCTTTTGGGTAAGCTAGTCTTGGTGGGCAATACATTGGTTGATCCATGGTTTCATTGCTCAACAGGATTTTCCCCCTTTTTTTGACTATTTCCTCCTAAATGTAGAATGTAGCTTATTTCTAGCTGTACTGCCACAGTGCTTTTAGTATTACCGGCAAGAAGCTAGTAAAACATTTCCATGATGTCTCACTCCTGCAGTAAGACCAAGACTGTGATTCTGCACAGTTCACTTGAGCAGAAACTTGAGCATGTGCATTGAACAACATCAGGAGCGAGCATTTCAGTAATGTAATGTGAGCGTGCATCATCTGTGAGCGCCAAGTGCCAGTCCCCATATGCCTCGCACCAATAGTTATGGTAGTGTGTGATTGCTATAATTACACAGATAAAAAACACTGGTCTGCAAGCACTGTGCAGTATGTATTATTCAGCATCAAGCTCTGTGCCCGTTCCATACCTTCCAACCCCTTGTGATGCATTGTGTAGTAGTTATACAGCTTAACTAAGTATATTTACAGACACATCCTCGAGTCTATGTAAGTGGGCAGGGGGTTTGTGCATGTGCAGTGAACACGAGGCGGCCATCTTTGTGATGTTAGAATAGGCAATATCATTCTCCAAAATTACATAAGCGATTAGGTACAGGAAAATGTGATCTTTAACATGGATAAAAGTTCGTGGACATGGTTGCCTTGTCCTTTAAAGCCAATTTTTCAAATATGTATCCCACAACATACATCTGTTGCAAATTGTCCATTTATGTATCAAGACAATCCCTCACCAACTGAAATAGGTGACCTTGGCACTTATGTGCTAGACCCTTGCTATCAAATAAAGATTCATTATTAAATGGTGGTGTGAAGGAGAGTACAACTCACTGCTCCCTATTATAGTTTCAATGGAGACCAAACAAGACTTTCTCCAGCAAATACTGCATGCAAATCATGAAGGTAAAAATAAATGTTATTTTGCAAAACAGAGATGAGTTTCCTGACCAAGACACATCATCATATGTGATGCAGATATTATATGATTTTAGTAAAAGCATGCAAAGAGTTTCTTTTTTAGTGGACTGTATCTGTGCTAATGTGTGATCATTTGTGTGTATGCTTTTTCTTCTAAACACAGTCTGATATCCTGCAAAGACCTTATTACATATCTGTAGGGGAGGCCTGTATTTTGGCCCTGTACTGTATATGGGTATAATATGCCAATTCAAGAGTGACCAAGTCAATAGATTGCATGAGCTTTGTGGTGATTGCTTGTGTTAGCTGGAAGCTTTTTTAAAAAGAAAAATCAAAATAATCAAAATGTTCAATATTTAGGAGCCTATTGTTAACCACAAATTTTTTCTAGTCGAGTTTTTAAAGGGGAAAACTCAACAAAAAATTGAATTTGTAGAGATTTCTTATACCCCAAAGCTGCTAAAAATTAGATTCCAAAAATATGCCATTTCAAACCTGTCACGTAGAAGTTAGTGACAGATGTCCTGGAAGAAGTTTCTTTACATTATGATCCACACTGACTTTCATTCAATAATGTGTTAAATACAAGTTTTTGTGGCGACAATTTGATAAAGTCGAGTTTTTGGAGCAACAATTTTAAAAAAGTGCCCAATTTATGTACTGTATGGCAGTTGTCCACTTTGTTTTAATAAAAAAAATAAGTGAAATGCAAGTTTGTTGGTAAACACCCCGTTAGTCCGTTGCAGAAAGCTTGTTTTAAATAAAAGGAAGAAACTTCCTGGCACAAGCCTGGAACCCACGAAATAGTGAAGTCACACCATCGGCCTGACGCGTTTCGTGTGCAAAAGACTCTTAGTCATAGGCATAACATTGAACATTACAATCACACTATTTAAAAAAAAAAGTAGCCAATAGAAGACAAGTAGGCGGTACTATAGATTGTGCCATTTAAAGAGATACATACAGTTTCTGAAATCCCTTATATACACTTCTAAGGCTAGTATGTTATATATAGTTTAAATTAATTAGGAAATGCATATTATAAATGTTAATTACAAAAATCAATCTACAAGTAAAAGGGGAAAAAAGAGGAAAAAGGAAAAAAGGAGAAAAGGAACTGACTATTATATATAGCAAGAGACATCAAAGTCAAAATTTAGACCAAGAGGCTGCCTAGTGCCCAAATAGAAAATCCACTTTGTTTCTGTTTTTAGTAACTCAGAATAGATATTTCCACCCCTTATATTAGGAATTACTCTATCTATTCCTGTAACTTTTAAAAATGAGGAAATCCTCTTTTTGCATTCTTCGAAATGTCTGGCAATTGGTGTCTGTGATTCTTTGTTATCAGGATGTGTTCTCTAATTCTTTCTTTTAAATGTAGGCTTGTTTGGCCCACGTATTGTTTTTTGCATTTTTCACAAGTAAGAAGATAAATCACTGTGTTGCAGTTGATAACGTGTTTAATATCATAGGTTTTTGTTGTAGTAGTGGAAGTAAAGTTATTGGTCACAGATATATACTTACATGTGATGCATTTCTTAGAACCACATTCATGACTACCTGTTGTATGTAACCAAGTTTGACCTGAAGTATTGGTTTTCATTAGGCTGGGAGACAGTATATTACCAAGGGTCTGTGTCCTTTGGCCAAAATAGTTTTCAGAATAGGATCTGTTTCCAAAATAGCCAGATTTTTATTAACAATATTTTTTATTTTATGAAATTGGGGACTATATGTTAAAACACAGGAAAAGTTTCCGAAAAAATCTCCCCCTGAAATCATTTTTTCAGGTCATTTATATCTTTGTTTCTATTCTTATTTTTATTTCTTCCTTCATGTACCTGTACATTTGTATGTGTATCCAAAGTACTATTACTGTTTATGTGTGGGACCTCTGCTTCATATCTATTAAACAGGTTTTTTTCTATTGGTATGCGCTGCATTTTTGAAAGCTATATCCAAGTTTTTTTGACTATAGACTCTCTATAAAAGTCTATTTTTTAAGCCCTCAGATGTTTCCATGAAGTCTATGTTTTTAGTGCATGTGTTTTTTGTTTTTTTTTTAAATAGTGTAATTGTAACATTCAATGTTATGCCTATGACTAAGTGTCTTTCGGACACGAAACGCGTCAGGCCGATGGTTCTTAAATTTTTGAAATAATTGTAAGCTTTTTAACCTTTTACAACCTGATTGTGGCTTCATTATTTCATGGGTTCCAGGCTTCTGCCAGCCTCTTTACAAGTTTCTTCTTGCTGAAGGTCTGGGGCTTGTGCACCTGTACCCACTGTGTACAGCGGTAAGCTTTTTCTTTACGTTCACACTGAACACACTCTGGTTATACATTTTTAAATACAAGGAAACCCTGAAAGAAAGTGTAGCAATAAGTATGTTTTAAAGATACATTAATTAAACATTCCTGGCTTTAAAGTTATTTTTTAATGTAATTGCTTTTTCAAGCAGCGTTTCTTTATTCTGGGTCTAACTTCTGCTACATTGTTTCAATAGTCAGAACCACAAAATAAAAAATTCTTCTCCTTTTGCAGCTACATTTACAAATATCTTTAAAGCCATAAAACATTTTAATGAATGCATGACAGAAATTTGCTTAGAATTACATTTTCTTTCATTTTGCAAAAAGGAGTATTTGAGCAGAGGACATCTTTAAATAATTGCTTTTTTCAGATCTCCATTATACTAAATAGTTATGACTTTTGAAAACAGTAAAAATTTTATAAGGAGTTCTAATATGCCTGCTGCTTTCAGACCTTGTCGTGTAGAAATGTTATGCTATCATTTTTCATGACAGATTGGCAAATGGATGGTACCGTTTCCTAAATCCTAAAGGATGATTTCCTTGTGGTTCATGGGGAGCAGCATGGTGACTTTTATATTATGAAAAATAATAAAGAAGAATAATGTTTCCAGAGCAGAATAGATTTAGTGGTTATGTTTTATAGAAACACTCATATTTGTATTTAATCTCCTCAACCTTAATTAGTTTACAAAAACCACAAGATTTTACGAGCCGATTCAGAAAAGGTCGATAAACTGAGTGTGATTTATATAATGCCGTAAAAATTTAATCACTTCTTATATTTTTAGAATTAATGTTCGATTCACAAAAAGTTATCTTGTCTGACTTAAGCAGCAATGTATTTGTCGTTAATTTTCGTAAATTTTATAACATGCGATTTTTGGTGCGTTATTTTAATTCCGTGTGATGTTGTAACTCGTTATTTCATAGCACGCAATATTATTGTGCGGCATTACCCTGGTAAGTGGTACATGTTGCTGGTCACATGACTTCCGCCATTTATGCTGTCGATCCCAACATGGAGGGCGCAGAGATACCGAGTGCACAATTACTACTGCAAGTGGCAACAAGGCCTCCTTTTGCTGCACAAAGTAAAAGGAGAGGCAGTACTGATTATGGTGAAAGTGGCAGCATTGATTTTAATATAATGCAAAGCCAGGAAGGTAGGAAAATGATTCGGCATAATAGAGGTGACAGAAGTAGGAAGCATGAGATTGAGAACAGAATGCAAAAAAAAAAGAAAGAAGAGAGCAAGAAATAGCAAAGGCCAGAACACAATAAAGGCAGACTTGGAAGCAGCTGGGAGGAAAACCTTTTTTTATCAGAGGGCAAAGCAGCAAACGTAGATAGAAGCTGCAGTCCCTTAGTCATGCCAGCGTTCACCAGAGCAGATCCCTACAAATTCTCTATGATTTCATAGAGAGCTACGGAGTTCATCACTGGTATACAGTCTTTTCACCCTATGATAAATATCCTCCAAGGTAATGTGTGTGTGCAAAAGTGGTTATGCCAAAACAGCCTATCATATATGAGCAAGGAAAGGTAAATATGAGAAACATTTAAATACACAATAAAATAATCAACATATTTCTGTATCTACAATAATACACAAACAATTTATTTTATCAAAAAATAAAAACCTTCAACTTCCCAATGAATACATCGCTGCCTGCATTCAGCAGCACTGTATTCATGAGGGATGGCCTAGTGGAGGCAAGTAGGGGTTCCATTATTCCACTTTATAATCATATCTCATTTTCATAACTGTAGCATGGGGCCCTAAAAAATTGTGGTACCTAAAAGAATGTACTTCAGTCAGCCCAAGCTACTGTGAATACGATGTAAGACAGAGAAAACTTTACTAGCATTTGCTTCTCCTGTTAGGAGAAACCTGCTTGCACAAGTATACATCTTCTATATTGACTTTGGTGATCCTTTTTGTGCTTTGTACTTCTTCATTTATCAACTTTCTACAAAGTCCTGAGTTGCATGGTATTCAGGTATGTTATACAGAACCCTTTGCACTACAAAGTGTAGGTTTCTTTTCTTAGATGTTAAACAGTTCTTTGGCCAGTTTTGTTTCACAGTCTTAACTTGAATTCCCTGTCCAACCTATACATTTAATTTAAGAATTCTGATTGTTTATCTTCAGGGTAAATATTGATTTTGTCAAAGGAGACCCAATAGACTTCTAGCAGAATGTTACACAGATAAGGCTGCTAAACAAAATGTGCTTGTAATGAGCTGCGATAAAGAGATAACATGCCTCATTATGACCATGTGCAGAAGCAGAATCTTGCAAGACTTTCAGTCCTCCCTTGAGTTCTAATAGATGCAGTTGACTCTCCCCCTTCCTCACCAATTGTATAGTGGTTATTGGATTTTCATTCTTCTTTATAAGGATGTAATTGTTTGGTTTCACCTCATTGGCTTAATTTCAATGTCTGCCTGGCTGCAATAAGCTCCTACAGTTTCTTTATTTATGCCTTGTCAGATATTTGACTTTTGACACAGGAAAATCAATTTTACTTTTTTATTTCTTCCTCTGCTTCTATTTTCCTGCAAACTCCCAACTTTTTAGCTCCAAAATCCTTACTCTAAAAGGTCCTATAGGTTATGAATTATAACATATTAGCAGTTTAGATTTAGCTGTCACCTTGCCAAGGATAATGACACAATTACTGCAGCTCACTGGTAACAAAGCAATCGTAATAATGAACGGTTAGTTTACTACTGATGTTCAAAAGAATGAAAGAGAGTTTGAAACATGGTTTGACGAGTTCTCCTATTATAAAATTACACATATAACAGGTAGTGATTAAATATCACTCAATTGGTAACACAGCAGGGATCATAATATAAAAATTTTTTTTACATATTCTTTATTTGGTTTTCTTTAATTTTTTTCCAGAAAAGAAGAAAAACAGGACAAAAACAAAATAGAGAAAGAAGAAAGTATGAAAATATAAACAATATGGAGTTCACCTTTACTATGTTCACATAACAAAATCTCATTCTGCACAATCAGTATTTATGTAATATCTTGTTTGATAACATGAACAATAAAATTATTATTTATTTCCATATTTGTTCAGTTTTATCAGGGGTTTGCCAAAACAATAAGAAGGGTGGGTTGGATCAGCATATTACAGTCTGTTGGTACATAGTTACTTAGCGATCTACCTTTACTTTTATAACATGAGGAAATTATATTGTTCCATTTGATTTCAGGGTCGGACTGGGGGGCAGGGGCCCACCGGGATTACTGCCCAGGGCCCCCTCCGACCCCCCTGCCCCAATATACATACAGCTGGGCTCCTGCCTCCGCATTCCCCTTCAACCCCCCTGCCCGCGCTCCTACCTGATAGGCGACGCGCACACTCCTCCTTGGGAGGCGCTGCACACGATCTCCGTCTTGAGGAGCCACACGCGCGCCTGATTGAGAGACACCTCCTGTGCAAATTGTGCTGTGTGCATGCGCAAGTGGCGCTGCGTGCAGCACCTACCGAAAACTTAAAAAAAAAATGTCATTGGGAAGAGGGGTCTGGCACATTAAGGGTCGGGGCCCACCGGGATTTTTCCCGGTTTCCCGCCGGGCCAGTCTGACACTGTTTGATTTTAATATTTTCTACCCATTTATGTCATATGGTAGTTAGGGTGTGAGAGTAATCTTCGGTTGCTTTAAATAGGACCCAGGCCGTCCAAACTTTTATTTATCTGTTGGAAGTCGAATTAGTATATTATATATATTATAGTAATTCCTCCATTCATTGTATATGGTTTAGTTCTACTACCCATTCGCCATCTGTGAGTGCTTTGGGGCATTTCCATTCCAAGGAATTGCGGTTCTGGCTGCTGCTAGTGCAAAAGCTACCAACACCTTTGGTACAATTTTTAGCAGAGTTCTAGGAGATGGGATAGATATTAATGCTAAGGATGGATCTGGTAAGAGGTCTATCCCCGTTACCTTAGCTAAAAGGGTTGTATTTGCTGACAGTCCCACCATATGTGTTTCATATCTCCTTTTTCCATATTGCATCGCCAGAATTTTTCCCATACCCCAGGGTAAATAGCATGTAGGGTGGTAGGGCATTTGTACCATCTGGTAATTATCTTATAGTTAGTCTCTTGTGCCTTGCATGCAGTAGCCAGGTTATGTATTAGTGCAAAGGATCCACTCTTTTTGATCCTTGTGGTGGAAGCAATCTATTAATCTACTGCATGTTGCTGCTTGCCAATAAGTGTATGTCAGGTAGTCCTGCTCCCCTTTTCTGTTTGCGTCTATGTAAGGTTGTTAATTTAATTTGAGGTGGTTTGTTGGCCCATATAAATTGTGTGAGGAGTCCATTCGCTCTTTTTAGGCGCCATTGGGAGGGTTTGAAAAAGGAATCAAAATTGTGGGAGGATTATCATTTTTATAAAGTTAATCCTTCCAAACCAGGTAAGCTTTGATTGATGTACCCTTTTCAAATCTGTTTTAATTTGGTTGAGAAATTTGGAATAGGAATTTGAATGTTGCTGCTATAGCACTATCTTGTGGCACCTGGATCACTAGGTATTTAAGAGATTTTGGTTGCCACACGAAAGGGAAGTTTTGCTGCAATCTTAATCTACATTGGATAAGGATACATTCAGTTCCTCCGATTTAGTCTTATTGATTTTAAAATTACTATAGAGGCCGAATCTCTCTAGCTCTTGCAAAAGTGGCGGTATTGATAGAAAAGGGGACTTTACATAGACCAATAGGTCATCCGCAAATGCAGCTGTTTTGACTTCTCGATTGCCTATTTTCACTCCTTGTATTAAGTTATTATTCCTACTTGCAGTTAAGTGGCACATTTACTAAAGGTCGAATTGATTCAAAGTGAAAATTCAAATAAAATTCGAATTGAAAATTTTTAATTTCAAATGTAATTTTGGGCTTATTCAAATCGAATTTGTCAAATTCGAAAATTCGAATTCGATTGTCGAAGAACTGGCTCTTTAAAAAAAATTTGATGTAACAATTTGGCAGATTAAACCTACCGAATTGCTCCCATAGGATTTTTTAAAAAATTCGATCAAATGCTTAAAATCGTTTGAATTGATCGATTAGAACAATTTTATCAATTGATCGAATTTTTACTATTCAATCGTGCGAAAAATTGAATTGCGTTAAAACCCCTCGAAATTCGAATTTGAGGAGTTTTAATTCAACCTAAATTCGAGGGTCGAATTTGAGGGTTAAAAACCCTCGAAATTCGACCCTTAGTAAATGTGCCCCTAAGTGTTCCAATGTCAGTATATATAGCAGGGGGAACAAAGGGCACTCCTGGACACTTTCCTTGTGGAGTTGTAGAAATGGCTAATTTAAGTTTTAGTGCTTCTAATACATCTGGATCTAGTATCTGCGTATGTGTGGTTTCTGTACTTAGATTTTGTTCATTGAGGGGTGCAGCTAAATGTATATTGTAGAGTTAGAATAAAATTGTTGGAAGGTCTGGGCTATCTTTTTAGTATGATGGGTGGTTTGTCCCTCAGCTGTTTGAATATCTTGAATATAGTTTGTAGTTTGTTGTTGCTTAAATAACCTTGCCAGCAGCTTGCCACATTTGTTACCCCACGCATAGTATTTCCCCTTACCTTTCTCTACATATTTTTGGTATTGGAGCTGGATCATTTCCCTTAACTAGGGATGGCGCGAACTGCCGATAAAAAGTTTGCGAACATGTTCGCGAACTTCCGGAAATTTGCGAACGGTTCGCGAACGGTTCGCAAACCCCATAGACTTCAATGGGAAGGCGAACTTTAACAGCTAAAAAAGATATTTCTGGCCAGAAAAATTATTTTAAAGTTGTTTAAAGGGTGCAACGACCTGGACAGTGGCATGCCAGAGGGGGATCAAGGGCAAAAATGTATCTGAAAAATCCATTGTTGACACAGCGCTGCGTTTTGTGCGGTAAAGGGAAAAAAGTCACTCAGGTGGTTGTGGACACTGTAATATTATTGATATTTAGACAGAATGTGAACAAGCTCACACAGCTAGATGGCAGTTGTTTGAAGAACACACTGGGCAAAAAATGCCTACAGGGCAAATAATGCCTACTAGGTCAACGTATACACTACTACAGCGGTGGATACGGATTACGTAAAATATATTATGGCTGCTTGAAAAAAGTCACTCAGGTGCTTTTTCTGGAGACTGTAATATTATGGATATTTAGACAGAATGTGAACAAGCTCACACAGCTAGATGGCAGTTGTTTGAAGTACAGTAGATTACTAGCCAGCAAACTTACTATCCACTGTCCCTGAAATCACTAACAGGCAGCTCTCTCCCTACACTATCTCTTCAGCACACACAGGCAGAGTGAAAAAACGCTGCAGGGCTTCGGTTTTTATAGGGAAGGGGAGTGGTCCAGGGGGTGTGGGGGTGGTCCAGGAGGGAGAGCTTACTGATTGGCTGCCATGTATCTGCTGGTCTGGGGGAGAAATGGCAAAATAAAAGCGCCAACTAAGGCGAACCCAAATTGGCGAACGTCGCGCGACGTTCGCGAACTTCCGGCGAGCGCGAACACCCGATGTTCGCGCAAACAAGTTCGCCGGCGAACAGTTCGCGCCATCCCTACCCTTAACTCCTGTCTAGATCTTTGTAATTTACCATACGTGTCATCATCTAAATCAGCTTTGTGGTTGATTTCAAGTTTGTGGATTTGCTGGCTTTGACCTGAATTTGGTGCATAGTAGTTGATTATTGTGAAGAGAGATCTCTGTATTTATATGTTGATAGCTTGTACACGGCCTGTTTTTCGTTTTTCTCATTTCTCACAACACAGTGACAATTTTTGTGTATTGCTATGGCTGTACCCTTTTGGAGTCTGGATTATCATTATAAAACCAGTTTGGGAAATCTTTACGAACCATCTTGGGTCTGTGCCCTACCTTGAAATGGGTTTCTTGCATTAAAAGTGTATCTGTCTTGGTTTTATGCATTTCAAATAGAATTTGAGATCGCTTTTCAGGTTATTTAGACCTCTGCAGTTTATAGACGTTATCCGTATTCCCGCCATGAGAGCACCTTTTCCTCTGTATAGATTTTGAGGTAATCAAGATATGGGATACATATAGTATCAGTGCCTTGTGTATACAGCCTTTACCGGGCAATATGGTCAACAATTCTAACTGTATTGCAAAGGCATATCTCATATTCATGAGATAATGCATTTCACAGTTACCCAGAAAATCATACAGTGTTACAATATTTAGTGGTTGAGTATACTACTTGGAGTTGGATGTGGGGGGAAAAAAAATTTCATCCTTTCTTTTTTCTTCTTTTTTTTTTAAATTATTAGAATACTTTAAGTAACTTTTGTTTTTTTTTTGTTATGGTTATTGGGCCTTCTACTGCCGTATTCCATATTTCTAGGAATGGTCCATGCTAATATCTTTATGTATTGATAACTCACAACCATTTTCATATGCACAAATTTAACTCTAATAGTGACACGTCGTCACTGGCGTGTTTTAGCATTGGAGGGTGATAGTCTGAAAAAGATCGATATTTTTTTGGGGTGGTTACTGTCCTTTCCCCCTATATTTCTTAATATATGGCAACACAACTATACAGGGGGCACATGTAGGGCAATAGGACAACTTTATTTAATTTATTAAAGGTTTCCTGAGCTTGTGTAGTGGAATGTAAAATATACTTCTATTCTAAGTTAAAGTTCCCGCCGTATGCAAATTAGACTTCACTAGCGTAAAAGCGCTCTGCCTAGTGAAGTAACACTAGCATAACTATGCTACCGTTTGCTGACCTGATCGTAAATTCGTACTTTAGTGAATTTGCGTAGAGCGGCGAAAATTCGTCTAGCGAAGTGCGGCGAACACTAGCGAATTTTCGGATCTTAGTGAATTTGCCCCCATGTCTGAGCCTTAACTGTCTTATTGACAGGAAGGTGGTTGTGTAACTCCAGGCATAACAAGTCTACAGGAGTCTGGTCCTCTCCACGTTGGTATTTCCATGGAGGGGAGTGAAAGACATTTCAGAAAGCCCTGTAGGTCAGCTGGGTTTCTTAGGGTCACAAGTTTACCTTGATGAAAGGCTGTTAAAGCAAAGGGGAATGCCCACTTGTATTTGATTCCCTTTGTTTGTAGAACTTGTAATAAAGGTCTCAGTACCCTTCTCTGGGACATTGTGGTTCTTGAAAAGTCTGGGAAGAATTTGAGTTTTGCTCCATCAAAATCAAAGTGTCTGGACCAATTTTGTCATTATGCGTTCCTTTTCAGCATATAAATGTACTCGACATATGACATGGAGATGGAGCTTCTGGTCGAAAAAGTCAGAGTTCTCTGTGCACTCTGTTGATCTCCATTTGTGTTGTAGGAGTTCTACCCAGTAGCTGATTAAATATGACTTGCACTGTTGGCCATAAGTCCTCTGGTCCTGTGGCCTCTGGGAGTCCCTTAATGCAGATGTTATTATGGTGACCCCTGTTTTCCTGGTCATCTAGATGATGTTGCAAAAAATTAATTTGTATAGCTTGCGTGTTTACCATCTTTTGTAAGTCTCCAATGTGGTCTGCCTGGGTGGCTTTGGTCTCTTCTAGTGCCGTGACTCTGTTAACCATATGTTGAAAATTCTTATTGAGATCTGCTAGTTCAGACCAAAGGGTGTTTTCAAGCTTGTGCACAACCTGCATTAAATCAGTTTTAGTCGGTAGTCCTGTTAAGGATTCTTTGATTAGCTGTAGTTCTTCCAAAAATGGTGCTTGTTGTATAGCGTTTCAGCCTGTGATCTCCTGCTCAATGCCTTGTTTTACCTATTGGTTCCCCTGCCTTGTCCCTGTGTGCAGATTAGAAGGGGTGTAATTCCCAATGTAATTCCCAATTCTTAATCAGGGCTAAGTTTTACGAGTGGAGATGGAGGCCTTTATATCGTCACGGGGGATATATGTTATCGGACTGTTGTTTACAGTACCTTTGGTAGCTGCCGGGGTTCAGTTACTTCCTCATGGCTGTCTCCGGCACACCATTCTGAATCATCCCCTGAGCTCCACCCAGATGAGCTGCTTTCAAGCGATGTACGCAAGACATCCTGATGTATTTGTGCTTGGACCATCATCTGTCGCCGTCTGTTCTCCAACAGTGGGGAAGGCACAGGTATGTTTATAGTGTCTTCCTTATGGGGCTGCTCCTCCCTGGCTGCTACATCATCTAGGCTGCTGGTCCAAGATGGCTGTCGTGCGTCTGGTGAGTGATCAGTGCATCCGTTGTTTAGTCATACAGACTCTGGTACCTGAAATTATAAAAAGATAAGACCCTTTTGTGCGGAGCTCTTACTTCATGCGTACAGCTCATTCAGCATCAGGCCATGCCCCCCATAACATATTTTTTAATAGCATAAGTTATTTTTGTAGATTCTGAAACAAAAACTTTTATACAACAAAATCTGTGCTGCAGCACCCAATAGATAATTTTACTAGATACTTTCTGGAATCATTTTTTAGGGAGTGGCACAATATGATCTTAAAGATTTCTTATGGTTACTAGTTTTTCTGCAAACATTAGAATTTTCTGATTAAACACTGAACTTCTAATTTAAACTTTTTATCAAGTATTTTTATTTATTTGGTTTCCCATTGCGTCCCATCCAGCTATTAATTTGGTGTATACCTTTTACTACTTAATGGTTTCTTTTCAATCCATAAACAGCACTGTATGTTGCTTTTGGAGTTCAACAGTAATTAGTTTTAGGTATGCATAAATAATTTTCTTTTCTATCCTTTATATAACCTGTAATAATCGTTAGCAAATTCTGTAATAATGCTCTGTTACATCTCCTGTGGGCCTCGTTATATCTTTAAGTGATGCTCTGTATAAACTGTAACAATACAGAGCAGCTTTTATTCCTTTTATTTGTATAACCTCTGTTCATTACGTATAAGCCAGTAAATGAGACTTACTTTGTGACTATTTGGTGTTGTGTTCAGAGCACAAGAGTTTATGCAGTAGAATTGGCTTAAATTCATTTCTGCTGGACCTGTCCTTCTCTCCTCTTCCTAACATTTACTTGTCAGTTGTCACTCATTTAGAAGAATTTATACTCATTCCATATGACAACCATTATCTATCTCTTTCTCTCTAGCAGCTTGCTGCACACACAAAATAAGCCAAAGAGACACTAAACAATTTTATCATGATAACATTTCCATTGATTCCACAGTGCTGTACCACAGGTTGCTCAACATTGCACTATTGTGTTCTAAGTAGCCCCAAATCTATAACCAGTGAGACATATTTCTTTATTTATTTTATTTGAAGTTGCTATAAAGGGAACAAGTTTGGATATCCAAGAAGAATCAGTTATATAAAAGGTCAATTGAGCTGGGTAGAGTATAGAAGCAGCTGGAGAGCGATTCTGGGTGGGGCAGAGGTTCAGGTCACACAAGTTAAATCAGAGTTCCACTAAAGCTCAAAACAATAATTGGCAGTTAATTGCCAGTGCTTTTTCTAGAGTTGACTCAGAGGTTGTGCCAAGTGAAATTGCTGACTGTCTTCTGGCAGAGACATGAATACACAAGTGAACTATTGTGAAAATGCAAATTGAATATATGCTGCATCTCCAAATATAATCAGTAAAAAAATTACAGTTTCGGAAATAATTAAGTTAAACTTTAAGGTTAAAAAAAAAACACACCCATCGAGTACAACCATATCCCCTAACTGATAGATGATCCAGGGGATGGTGAAAAACCCCAACTGAAGACTCTCCAAATTAGCCTCAGAGAAGGGCAAAATTTCCTTTCTTATTCCAATATGGCAATTGGACCAGTCCCTGATCCACTAATTTAGTAACCCTGTATTTTTCCACTTTTCCACCCAACCCTTACATCTAATATATTAATTAGACAGAATTCCACAACTTCAAAGCTCTCACTGTGGAAACACTCATTTTGGATTTTTGGGATGCACTACATTCTGGATTTGGCCAAATGTCAGTCTTTTCAACCAGGATTTGAAACTATATGAACTCAGGTGACTGGCTGAACCAAATATGAACCCTTAAAACCATGTTAAAATATAAAAAAAAGTTTTTTCTGTACTATGAACATTATTCAGATTTTGTTTGATGAAAATGTGTCTGAATCACAAAAGAGTGGATGCATCCCTATTTGAATATTAAGATGAAACTTACTTTCCTTTAATCTCATTGGATGCACTGTGTCTGCTGGAAGGATCTAACTCCTTACTTATTTAGGGAGTTTATTATATGGCCCCCATATATACAGTTAAATATACATAATGAAATCTAGTTATATGAGAATCTTTTGCAATGTAACCAACCCTAATTTGGTCAGCCATTCTTCATACAGTAAGCAAGATTTTCTATACTGTTAACCAGTTAATTTGCCTGTCATGGGACCCTTACTAATTCAGAAATATCCTGTTTAGGCACTGGAGACCATACCAGTGCTTAAAAAAGAGGAAGAATTGCCTCCTCCCGTGAAACTATACCCATTTTAATACTACACAAAATGCCTTCTTGGGGATGACTGCCATTGCTTGCTACATCCAAATCTATGATCTCAAGTACCCTATCCTTCTCCATCATGGATTTGCCTAGCACAGTCCCATTAAGGGTGTAAGTGTATTTTTACACCCAAGGTTTCTAACCTCACATTTAGCAACATTGAATCTCATCTGCCATTTACCTATACAGATTGACAGTTTGTCAAGATCACATCCATATCCTTTATATCAGTGATCCCCAACCAGTAGCTCGTGAGCAACATGTTGATCTCCATCCCCTTGGATGTTGCTCCCAGTGGCCTCAAAGCAGGTGCTTATTTTTGAATTACTGGCTTAGAGGCAAGTTTTGGTTGCATAAAAAACAGATGTCCTGCCAAACATTCTCTCCTGTAGGCTGCCAGTCCATATAGGGGTTGCCAAAAAGCCAATCAGATCTCTTATTTGACATCCACATGGACTTTTTCATGCTTGTGTTTCTTTCCAACTCTTTTTTAAATTTAAATGTGGCTCACGAGCAAAAAAGGTTGGGGACCCCTGCTTAATATGATGAATAGGCCTGCATAGTATCATCTGCAAACATTGACGTATTACTTACAATGCTCCCTTCCCAAGTCTTTAATGAAGATATTAAAAGGATACTGTCATGGGGAAAAATTTTTTTTTTCCAAAATGTACTGTATGAGTTAATAGTGCTGTTCCAGAGGAATTCTGCATTGAAATCCATTTCTCAAGAGAGCAAACAGATTTTCTTATATTTAATTTTGAAATCTGACATGGGGCTAGACATATTGTCAATGTGACTTGTGCTCTGATAAACTTTAATCACGCTTTACTGCTGTACTGCAAGTTGGAGTGATATCACCCCCTCTCTTTCCCCCACCCAGCAGCCTAACAACAGAACAATTGGAAGGTCACCAGATAACAGGTCCCTAACACAAGATAACAGCTGCCTGGTAGATCTAAGCACAGCACTCAATAGTAAAACCCATGTCCCACTGCGTACTATTCAGTTACATTGAGAAGGAAAAACAACAGCCTGCCAGAAAGCAGTTCCCTTCTAAAGTGCTGGCACAAGTCACATGACCGGGACAGCTGGGAAATTGACAAAATGGCTAGCCCCATGTCTGATTTCAAAACTGAATATAAAAAAAAATCTGTTTGCTCTTTTGAGAAATGGATTTCGGTGCAAAAGTCTACTATTAACTGATGCATTTTGGAAAAAAAACATGTTTTCCCATGTCAGTTTCCCTTTAAGTAAAAAATCAGCCCAAAATACAGAACCCTGCAAGACCCCACAAACACTTCTCCAAGTAGATATACCATTGGCAGCCACTTTCTACACATGATTCTTTCACCAATTTAAAATCCATGTACAAACAACATTACTAACACCACCAGACCTTATTTTAGAAAGTAGCCATGTACTGTATATGGCACTGCTTTGGCTTTTCGTTTTGGTTTGCTTCTGCCTGCTGTCAGAAGCTTTGGCAAAATCCAAAGCAATTACATTACAGCCCCTCTGGCCAAGTTCTTACTTACTCCAACATTAAAAACAATTATATTTCTCTAATTAAAATTATCTGCCCATCATAAATTCATGCTTATTACTAATTATAATCCCCTTCTTAAGAACATAATCTTGAACATGATCCCTTAACAAATTCAAATAACTTATTCACCACAGAGGTCAGCCTGGCAGTTCTAGGTTTCTTAAACTTAATTTTAATTACTATTGGAATTACAGCACATCAGCATCCTCCAATCCATAGCTAACATCCCTGTTGAAAGAGAAAAATCTGAAAAAATGGTGTAGCTAAAATGGCATTTAGCGAGTGGGTCTTGAAACATACAAAGTTGTATGAAGAAAAGAACTGATTCAGCATATTTGCCTTTTCTAAATCCTTTATTACTAACTTATTAACAGTTTTAAGGAAGTCACTCTCAACTTGCATCTTTTTACTATTAATATACTTTATCTCTACATACAGGGGCTCATTTATCAATACTGGGCAAATTTGCCCATGCGAATACAATGAAATAAACTGGTGTAAAACAGTCCTTTGATCAAAACTTATTCAGTATCTTTCACCCTTGCTCTCATCCAAAGCAGTTAAATCCAAAAAGTGTATAGGGTTAATGATACCAGGAAGCGCAGAGAACTGCTGCTAAAGTGTTTCGAGCTGCAAGGCTCTTTATCAAGTGTAACATTGAAACACAGTGATACAATGTACTGTATAAATACTAGTGATGGGCGAATTTATTCGCCAGGGGCAAATTCGCGGCGAACTCCCGCGATCCGCCGCTGGCGAATAAATTTGCAAATCGCCAGCGAAATTTCGCAAAAAAAACGAGTCGTGCGTCGTTTTTGACGCGACGCGCCGAAAACTACGCAACGCACGTCGAAAACGACGCGACGCGCCAAAGTTGGCGCCCGCGACTCGTTTTGCAAATATTTCGCGAATTTCTCTGGAAATTCGCGAATTTTTCAGTGAAGCGAATCTCGGGAGATTCGCCCATCACTAATAAATACACAAAACACCTCCCCCATTTGATTGGTAATTGGCAACTGCTAGGAGGACTTGTAGCCTAGCCACACCTCTCAGTCTTTGGAACAGCCAGTGCAGAAATTTGTAAATGTAACAATGTCCAAATCCTGTATATAGTCCATCCAGTGTATTTCTTTGTGAAGCATAAGCAAAGTCCAGACAAAGTTTCCACCTGTAACACAGGAGGTGTCGTTTATATGCTAAAATGCCCCTACGGGAAGGTTTATGTTGGACAGACGAGCAGACAAGTAAAAACCCGCATTAAGGAACACAGAGGAGACATTAAAATTTTTAAGTCTAATACTTACACAGATACCCCAGTCTCACGACACTTTCACCTGTGTAGACATAATATGTCACAATTGAAATGGCTAGTACTAGAGGTAATCGCAATTTCTGCACTGGGTGTTCCAAAGACTGAGAGGTGTGGCTAGGCTACAAGTCCTCCTAGCAGTTGCCAATTACCAATCAAATGGGGGAGGTGTTTTGTGTATTTATACATTGTATCACTGTGTTTCAATGTTACACTTGATAAAGAGCCTTGCAGCTCGAAACATGTCGTGTCGAATAAAGGCACTTTAGCAGCAGTTCTCTGCGCTTCCTGGTATCATTAACCCTATACACTTTTTCAAATTTGCCCATGGGCAGTTACCTATAGCAACCAATCAGTGATTAGCTTTTTAAAGCCAGCTGCAAGCAGAACAATGAAAGCTGCAATTTGAATGGTTGCCATGGGTTACTGCCCACGGGCTAATTTGCCCAGTGTTGATAAATGACCTCCACAGACTTTGTTACAGTCGGTTATTTTGAAAGCCAGTTAATTCTAATATATTGTTTCGGCAAAGGTAGCACAGTACATACTAAGTGCAATAGCAAGTGCTGTTCTAAGGCAGCTTTCACCAGTCCCTCTGGCATTTGCCTGAATACCCAGATTGCCAGTCTGAGCCTGGTATATACTGACTGTGCCTATCAGGCCCGGGCCAAGCCAGCTAGATGTTCAAGACAACCCTGCCGGCTACTTCTCCCCCTTGCCGGCAAGTCTGGAGTGTGCATGTGCGCGTGTCTGGACCTGTGCATGCATGCCCAATATTTAAATTAGTAGAGGGGAAAGACAGCATGCATGAAACACGCTGGAGAGTGCCGGTGGGAGATAAAGGGTCCCAACCAGAAATATGCTGAAAGAACTATGTGCTCAGCGCCCCCACTTCGTTGCGCCCTAGGCATGTGCCTCTTCTACCTACCCCTAGTTCTGGCCCTGGTGCCTATGAAAAGGAATGAAGGTGCAGTGTTCAGATGCACAAATGAGTCTTGTATTTGTCGCCTGACATTAACTAGGAAATATGTTGTCAAGATTTTGAGTTTTCTGGATATCTAATTTTTCTGGATAAGGGATCTCTCCAGACCAATATCTGTCCAAGAACTACATTTGAAACATCCCATTGGAGGAGGATCTCACAATGCCATGGGTCTGCAATAGTCCAGCAATAGAATCAACCAAGAACATAGGAACTTGGTGTGTAGCTAAGCTTTTTTTAATGATGCTCATGAGAAATGACCTTCTAACTTAGTGGTTGTCAGACCTTTGTTGTCTGTTCAAACTACCTTTGAAGGTCCCGCTTTTGGTCAATTCTACTTTAGCTCCAAAATAGCTTGCAGAAGCTGGTGGGAATTCAGAAATGGTAAGGGCCCTTACACACGGGCGTTTTGGACCTGCGGTCCCCTGCGGCTGAACGCAGCAAAAAGGAACGCAGGGGAGCGCAGGTAAAAACGCCTGTGTGTAAGGGCCCTTAAAGTAGTGTGCAAAGTGCAAGCAAATCCATACTTGGACAGTAAAGTCTGAAGCTCTTATCTAGATACATCAGCTCCAGCTTCCACTTAGTCTTAGTAAAGGGTTGTTTGCTACTGGCTGAAGTAAAGCACCAGGGGATTCTTACATTACAACTCCTGTGGTGAGCAACATTCTAAAGCTGACCATACTCATACCAATAATATGTATTTCATGCAATTATTGGTATATGTTTGGTGCCCCCTGATCCCGACCAATATCCATGTACTATATATATGGTTCAGCTTATTAATCAGGCAGGTTATAAAATTCCCTATATCAATGCACCATGTCAGCCTGTTAAAGGGGCACTGCAGATAAAAGAGTGAAAGGAACAGCTTCTCCCTGCTATTCTGATTGTTTGTGCCCTTTGCATGAAGATCATAAAATATGAAGGTGCCAATGAGTGGAATAGGCCAATTGAGTGAAGTCGATACCTGGTCATCCCATGTATGACAGACAACATTTATCCTTGATACATGATTCTAAATGAGCTGTAATATACACTTTCCTGTTGCGGCTCACTGGGATTGCTTTCTAGGTTTATCTAGGAGGCAAGGACCTTCTACTTGTGCTGTTCTGACTTAACTCTTTGGGGTACTAAAGAAACAGTACTCATTTCTCAGTCCCTCTTACCACAAAGTAAAATATCTGCACACATGGCCACTTAAAACCACCTAAGCTCACTAGCTCCACTTGTCATAAACCAATTTTTGATACAGCACCACACAGAAGGTTACTGGTTAAATTAAGGAATGTTGGCCTGGAACATAGTATTTGTACCTGGATAGAGAACTGGCTAAAAGATAGACTTCAAAGAGTGGTGGTAAATGGAACATTTTCTAATTAGACCAGTGTTGTTAGTGGAGTACCGCAGGGCTCTGTACTGGGTCCCTTGCTTTTCAACTTGTTTATTAATGACATGGATGTGGGCATTGAATGTACTGTATCTATTTTTGCTGATGATATTAAATTGTGCAGAACTATAGGTTCCATGCAGGATGCTGCCACTTTGCAGAGTGATTTGACTAAATTGGAAAAATTGGCAGCAAACTAAAAAAACGAGGTTCAGTGTTGATAAATGCAAGGTTATGCAGAAATAATATAAATGTAATTTATACATTAAATGGCAGTGTATTGGGGGGGTTCCTTTATTGAGAAGGATCTAGGAGTTTTTGTAGATAACAAGTTGTCTAATTATGGGCAGTGTCATTCTGTGGCCACTAAAGCAAAAAAGTTCTGTCTTGCATAAAAAAGTACATTAACTGTAGTCATGAAAACATAATTTTGCCTCTTTATAGGTCCCTTGTAAGGCCTCACCTGAAGTATGCAGTGCAGTTTTGTGCTCCATTCCTTAAGAAGGATATAAATGCGCTGAAGACATGCAACTAAACTGGGGATGGAAGATTTAAATTAGGTTGGGGGGTTGAAATCATAAATGGTCAATGAAGCTACCATAAGGAAGAAATCAGCCTCTTATACAAATGGTACAGACACAATTGCAGGAGTGCCCACTTGTGCCTCTGTCTACAATTGGAAAGTGCAAGTTGGGCTTTGTGCTGCATTAAAAATCCAAAAAAAGATAACAGCACAGTTGATTTTAAGGGAGCTCTATACATAATGCTTTCTACCTGTTTCTTGCACTTTGCTCCATTTTTGATAAATGAGGTCCTATAATGTGCAGAATAATTGCTTTCCACCGTGAATTTAGCAATCCATTAAGTCTGTTTCCTTTGCCGCTACACATTCATCAGTAGTAGTACCTAAGGGCTTGCATAACAGTGTTGCTAATAATGACTGGAATAAACCCCACTGTTCCTATTTTGTTTTGTTACTTATTTTCTAAGCCTGTTTACTGTTTTCTCAAATTCATGCTAAAAGGTTATTTTCTTCTTTACATGCTTAAAATGTTGCATTCTTGCTTGGGGTTATTTACCCGTTAGGTGGCTGAAAAGCTATCATTAATTGTTCTGCTTTGGGCATCAGGCTTTTCACAGCATAAAAAAGGATTTGTTTTCATTTTCTGCCAGTGTTTTCCTTTCAGTGGTTTCAAGGGTTACAGGCCAGTAAATTGGCATGCCATTTTATATAGAATTTGTCCTGTGTTGTGCAGCATGGGTCAGTACACACGTTTCTGCACCCAATTTAACGCTGACTGTATTTAAATGGTGTGAGCCCTTACCCAAGGGTTTTTACAAACTTAGCAGCACCCTCGGCATTTAGCACAATGCAATGCTTCAAAAATACTGATGTATTATGTTGCTATGGGCACGTACATTATGTCCTATACTAGGTAAGGCAAAACTGTCCCTTAAAATAAGTAGAATAGCGAAATTCTCTTTCTAGCTATTATTCTAACATTCCACAAGACATACATTATTTGTTCTGAAATACAGAGGGACCTATTTTCATACATTGTTTATTATAACTTTCCTTCCTTAGACACCCACTGAAATAAATTCAATTATAATGGAAACAAAACATATCTGTCAGACATCGGCTGCTAGCAAATGCTTCCAGCACCTGCTCGCAAAACTGGTTAATGGGTAAACAGTTTTGAAGAAGTGCCTGCCTTGTATTGAAGTGGGGAGAAAAACACAGCTACAAATCACTGACACCAAAGTCAAACTGTTAAACAAACATGTATACAGTAGAATAGAAAAATAATACCCCTTTGTCTCAGTCTGTTTTATTAAATAAGTTATTACAACAGACTAGAAGAGTGCATTTTTAAAAAGAGCATATCACCTTCGACCAAATGCCTTTGTCTGTACCTGAGTGACATTACTATTTTACTAGTTTGAGGGAAACAACACAGTGAATAAAAGAACATTGGTAGCAATCTATCCCTGCTTGATAGTAGCTGCCCAGGAAATCATTGCAGCTCAGTTATGTTAATGAAAAAAGAAGCAATGGGAGAAAAAGAAAGGGAATTTAAATTGTCACTCAAAATGATGAAAAAACAGCAGAATTAGTGGCAGATTTACTCACTGCCTTAGCAACCAATCAGAACTGTCCTTTCATGTTCATGCTTGTAGAAGACCAATCAAAAGTGGCTATTGGTACCTTCACTGGTATTACTTAGCCTTATGTTAAAGGCAAACTAATGGAAAAATGAAAATTTTATATAAGCTTCATCATTCCAAAATAAGAAATTTTCAGAATATAATCAATTACAGTTTCTGAAATAATCTCTTCACTCTACTCCTCTCAGCATTTGTTTCTCTTCCGTTTCTTCTGGGTGTCTGATTTTGAATGACAGTTAAGTCTAATACAGCCTTTGGGGGTGGGGGGGGGGGGCTTGTTTTCCCTAGAAGATTTATTAGAGCTCATTCTTTTAAAATCACCAGACATCTTGTTTCCCTACATGCAGGATTTGTGCCAAAGTCAGTTATTTTGTTTCATATTGTTTGTGCTGGAGTTGGTTATTTGGTGCATCTACTAGGTAAGGAAGCCGCTCTAAAAGGTATATTGGATCTAACTGTCAATGAAAATATGACAACTAACTCCTGTATGAAGACAGAATGAAGAGAAACAGAAGCTGAGAGAGGGAGAGTGGAGATAAACTTGATTATTTCTGAAACTGTACAGAGTTTTTAATTGATCACATTTAGAAAGTTTCTTATATCAGTATAATATACATATATGATATCACATTTTCATTTTGCGATCATTCCCCTTTAATAAATCAGCCCCTCAAAGCACTAGTTAACTAGTTAAAATCTCAGTAACCTGATGTTTCGGTACTGCACAGAGGACCATTATCACCTTTTTTGTGTTGTCTTGATAAAGAAAAAGTTATTTTTATTGTGTAAAATAAATATTTTTTTTAATTACTAAGCAAACCCTGTAAGCCTGTGGAAGGCTTTTAAATTGTGTGGGGCAGAATAGATTTTTTTTTTTTTTTGTAACTTACGTTTTATTAGTTTTACAAAGATCACACTGGGCATTAAAATGTTCTGTTGTTTTAACTTCATACAAATTGGTAATGTAAGCTTTACATACAAACATAAGTAATTATGTAATCTCTCAGGAGTGTAGTACCAACAGGTCAATATTTTGTAGATATGTTCCTTTTGTCGTACACAGAAGGAACATATCTACAGATCATTATCCCAGATCAAGTGCCAGTCTTTGGCTTGGATTGGTTGCGGGAGAACTTGATCCCATTTGTCCATATATTTATGTCTGAGCTGGGCCGAGTTTGAGGGGGCGGACAGTATATTGAGTATTTTAGTAATAAGGCCTTTTTGTGGCAGCCCTTGAGCTGCTATAGTTTCAAATGCTGTAGGAGAGTTCGCCTTTAAATGTGTGGCATAAGAGGCAACGAAGTGACGTACTTGGAAATATTCAAAAATTTTTATGTCAATTGTTGGTTGTAACTCTCTTATTGTTTGGAAAAGTAACATCAGTCGAGTTTGCGGGTGAAGAAGGTCTTTTATCGTAAAAAGTTGTGTCTTAGACCATCTGGCACAAAATGATGGTTCAGTTCCTGGAGGAAATGCTGCATTATTCAAGTATGTGGTCATAGGTGATTTGGCAGAGATCATGTTGTATTTATGCCTGATTTTCAGCCAAACGGAATAAGTGAGTCTCGTTGCTGAAAGAGCATTTGGAGGGAGGTGATTAGGTGAGTTCATATCCCATATGATGGCATTTCAATGATCTTTAATCATAGAGTTCTCAATGTGGCTCCATGAAGTGCTGGGGGCATAGCTTGACCAAGCTAGGAGTTGTCTCAACTGTGCGGCTTCATAATACTTTCTGAGTTTGGGGACCTCTAAGCCTCCCATTTTGGTGGGTGCCATCATCACCAACTTAGCCACTCAGTGGCCACGTTGTGCCCAAATGAAGTTGTTGAGAATTGCTTGTATGTTTTTAAAGACTATGGGGCAAATTCACTAAGATCCGAAAAGTCACTAGCGTTAGCTTCGCTAGCGTTCGCCGCATTTCGCCAGGTGAATTTTCACCAGCGCTACGCAAATTCACTGAAGTACGAATTTACGCTCAGGTCAGCGAACTGTAGCGTAGTTGCGCTAGTGTTACTTCACTAGGCAGAGCGCTGTTACGCTAGCGAAGCCTAATTTGCATACAGCGGGAACTTTAAGTTATAATAGAAGTATATGTTACAGCCACTACATTCCACTACACAAGCCCAGGAAACCTTTAATAAAATAAATAAAGTTGTCCTATTGCCCTACAAGGAAATGTAGGGGGAAGGAGGGTGACCCCCCAAAAAAATATCGATCTTTTTCAGACTTCAGACTTTTATCACCCTCCTATGCTAAAATACACCAGGGTTTTTTTGGGACTTAGAAAAAAATGTTACATTTTTTTTTCAACCTCCTATCTATTGTATTGAACTTCGCCTGGTCTGACCAGGCGAAGTAAGATCTAGCGTAAGTGCTAACGTTCAGGAAAATGTTCATCTTAGTGAATTTGCGAATTTACGATCCTTCGTCAGTGCGCAACTTCGCCTGGCGTAAGGGTGCGAAGTTGCGCAAGTCTATCTACTTCACTAGCATAAATTCGCCAGAGCCGGTGTTAGTGAATTTCCGAAGTTACGAATTGAAGTTATGCTGGCGAATTAGTAGCGCTAGCGTTAGACGCTTCGCGCTTTAGTGAGTTTCCCCCTATGGGAGCTATGGCAATCAGTAGAGTCTCAAATAGGTAAAGATATTTAGGCAGAACAGACATTTTTATAGTAGCTATCCTCCCTAGCCAGGGGGCAGATTTTGAAACAAATGTGCCAGAAATAAACAACATATTTTGTTTCTCAAGAGTATGATTGTGGTGGTACATGAGATGTTCTTGAATGTATGACTTGAAAGTGACTTCTGAATGAGAATTATTCAAACAGCAACTGACAAAATAAACTGCAACAAACTAAAGAAGAAAGAATGTTAAATTATGAAATGTACATACACAAATGTGAAAAGTTCTCATTACCAATTGTACAGAAAAATAAATATATTCTGTGGAATTACTATAATCTCCAATACAGCTTAATCAAACTATCCATATGAGATAATACCACTTTAATTAATAAGTACACTCTCAGACATAACCTTGGATCTCCACATGACTTTGTTTCATTCTCTTGATTAAATATTTGTTCACTCTCCTGCATTCAAGATTTTTCATGTCCAGCATGCATCCACTGGAACACCTCCGGTCTGTTAGACACTACTGAAGCCTCCAGGCTTTCAAAGATTCACTTAAAAAATCAACTCTTCATGTAAGTCTATAATTTAAGCATGCAGCATTTTGACCACCTGTCCAATTAACCACTAGCCAATGAATTACTAGATAGGAGCCAATGTGCTTTGTAAAACATGCTTTACAAGAACTGAGTTTTAACAAAAAATGTACCTTCTGTAGGAGATGTCAGCAATATTATGGCACAAAAGCCCATACTGGATTTTCAATAAGAACCGAAGCATCAATTGACCCCTCTCAAAACCTTTGTGCCCCCTTCCCAGCTGAATCTGCACTGTGATATTACTATCCCCAATAATTCCTAGTGTAAGAAATATTTCTGCAAATCTCACCAGCTGTCACTTTCCCTTTATTTTTGTTCAAACTGAGTGTTCCACTTTCTGGGTCAGTGATCCTTTTTCTGCAAGCTTAATCTGTGCTGACAAAGCTTCTACAAATTTTCAGGTTTTCTTCTGCTAATATTGTTGAACATTAAGATTGCAGCTCCACATTATGTCCAGGGGGACAGGTGAGGAAAAGTGAACTGTGCAGTAAAGTGTCTAATTACTAGAATTAGGAAATGAACAAGCTCTTCGAAGGTGCCTCTGTGTTTTAACTATGAATGATGCCAAGCCAGCAAAACCTTACATCCATGGGGAAGTATTGCTAGAGAAATATCCATTTTTTATAGCAGTATGAACTGCTTTGATAAAACAATGAAAATTATCAAATGCTAATTATTTAATACCACAAAATTAGATATAACCAACAGGGTAGCGTAGATTCAAAGTACTGTTTCGTTATTGCAATAATGCTTAGTTCAGTATTACCCTAGTATAGCTTTAATCTAAATTTAAATAGCTGGTAACCATAGCTGGTTTGTTTCCTGTATTAGATTTAAGAAACAAGTGTGATTAAAAGGAAGTTCAAGGAGTATTGCAGGACTTTATTGGCTGAAAGCACTCCTATATACTGATATTTACTTTAGCCTTAGTTTTAAACTAGCCACATTTACAAACCTTATAAAAAAGACCCTGAGAGTTATGTAATATCATTTGCAAAATTTTCTCAGCTCCAGTAACCTATAACAAGCAAGTAGCCATTTACCTTCATCATTTTAACAGTAGCAGACTGCAGTAGCTGGTGATTACTAGACACGGCACAATTTACTCATTTTGTATATGACCCCCATGGCTTTAAACTGTTTATTGCATAACAGCATTTTCATTTTATAGCTTCCTGCTGTTAACTGCCATTAATGGTGTAAACACCTAATCATTTCTGCTTACATTATATTTAGCAGAGTACCTTTAGAAATAATAGTGGCGTCTTCAGTAGTTGTATTAAAAGTACAAGTAGGGTGCTGCATTACAGGAACTAACACACCTGTAAAACAGAGCACCCATACATGATAACACAGCCACTTATCCAATATTTTTGCACACTTTGAGAGAGTGGCTGTATGTATCATATCAGAAAATGCATAGTAAAAGGGATCTGTCATCCTATGAAATAATTCCAAATCCTTTTCTATATTGCTATTCAGCAAAGTAAACTTTACTTAAACTATATGTACTATTTTAATTTAATTTCCGACAGTTTTGGAACTACACAGTTACAGCAAGCAGGCGTTATTTTGTGAACCCTGTTATTAAAGGAGACTTCAACCCCCCAACTAATAAAATCCCTTACTCCTACTCTACATATAATGCACAGAGTGGTTTTGAGGAGAGCACTCAAGAAAGCAATAATGCTGTGAAGATGCTTTATTCGGTGACTACATAATACACAACATGTTTCGGGTTTTACAAGCCCTTTTTCAACTCTACATTGTCCCCCTTCCATGCTCCCCCCCGCACAGATGTTAACACATGTAAATGCCCTTAATCCTGTAATTACTCCTTGTTTCAGAAACAACGCAGACAACGCATGAGGGTCATCTTCGGCTCCTCAGCAAGTAAGCACTGTATCACCACTTATGCAGTCTTTGGCATTCTGATAACTGTGCATGTGTCGAAAGTGACAAAATTGCAGAAGGGAAGAAGACCCGAAAATTACTGAAGCGCCAGAAGATGGCGTCCATAAAATCAGATGCGCTGACTCTGCACTGAGGATTAATTACCGAATTAGGGGCATTTACAGGTGTTAACATCTGTGTGGGGGGAGCAGGGAGGGGGGACTATGAAGGGTAGGGGGTAGGGATTTTTATTTGTTGAGGGGGTTGAATTCTCCTTTGAGACAAGTTGTGTATCATCACTAAATCTTGTGTAAGTGCCCGAATGGGGGACCTAATGCTCATGCATAGTGTCCTAGACAATTATTGAATGTGAGACAGGAGGGAGGGAGAATGTAAGGGAAGCAGTGATATCTAGGAAGTGCAGAATGCAAAGTTAAAGTGATTGACTGCCCTACCTGGGTTTTATGATTAATTTGCAAAGGACTTTCTTTATACACCTTTTAAAAAATGTTGACTTTCTAAATGACACAGACTATGGTAGTAAAAAGTAGTAAGCAGTAAGTTAATGGCACACCTGAGGCTGAACTGGGTTATATAAGACCTATTTTCTGAATTCAGATTTGTTTAATGTTAGAGGTTTTCTCTACATCGATTAAACTCAATCTTTAACATTTGAATGTTTGCTTATTTATTAAAAAATCTGAATATTAAAAATGTGATTGAATAAAATTATGAAAAATAATACCTCAAATTCATACTTTATCATTTTCAATGGGTCAAAAAATTTGAAAAGCTCACATTGAAGAAGCACTTTAAATTTGACATAGATGGCTTCAATTGACTTTTACATGACCTTAGCAGCTTTGAGATGTCAAGGTTTTACATTTGAATTTACTTACTAAATATCAAACATTCAGATTTTGGAATATATTATACTGCATATATATATGTATATATATATATATATATATATATATATATATATATATATATATATATATATATATATACATAGACAAAGACAAGAGGTCCTCTGCACTCAACCCATTATCAATATATTTATATATATATATATATATATATATATATATATATGTTTGGAAAAATGAGCATATATCTGTCCTTGCTGCCCATAACTGTAGTGCAGAGCTATATTATATGATATCATCTGCATAGGTTTCCTCAGGACTAACATCAAGTCCAGTCTATATGCATATGACAGTGCCTTCCAATCCTTTGATAATGTGCATGTCTAGTCCCTCAGAAGTAATCTTAAAGGTGAGCTCTACAAGCCCTAAACTTTGCACATACAAATTCTGTGTGTGACTGCATACACCTGCATAAACAGGGCAGCAGAGTTTTAAGATAAGCAAAAGCAAAGATGAAGTTAGCTAAGGATTGGAGGAATGGGTCAATAGTTTGAAAGCAATAGAAATATTCAAGAAGAGTCCCCATTATTGTAAAAAAACGAGAGAAGGCATTTTACATTTCCAGAGATGTTGATAGTGCATAGTTTCTGGGTGCTTACATTGTAGCTGTAGTAGCCATGTACCAACAATGATGACTGTGATCATGTCTCACAATTCAATATTAAGGAGAACTAAAGTCTTACAAAAAAATAGGCTAGTAATGCTTAAAAAAACTCAGGAGCTGTAGTGTATGCCTTCATCACCAGATCATAATCCAAAGATTATATCTGTAAATATATATAGTGTGGATGTAAAGTTTCACTAGCAAAATAATTTACAGTAGTCCAATCCCTATAACATACCCCCAGTCCAAGGGCTGTACAATTTATTATAATCAAACAAAAAGCAAAAAAAGGATGGACTTACTGTTAGTTAAACAAGGAGCCCGAATGGTATAAAAAGTAAAAAATATTTATTGGAACATTCAAAACCTGATGCGTTTCATGCCTAACATAGTCCTATGAGTAAGTGCCCATCTTAGGCTTTGCTTGAATGCCCCAATATTTATATTTATACTATTTATACTGCTTCGGCTCCTTTTTCAACTAACAGTAAGTCCATCTCTTTTTTGCTTTTGTTTGATTGAAGTAATGCTTAAAGGAATTGTTTAGTATACAAATAAAAACGTGGTAAATAGATAGGCAGTGTAAAATAAAAAATGTTTCTACTATAGTTAGTTAGCCAAAAATGTAATGTATAAAGGCTGAAGTGAGTGGGTGTGTAACATAATAGCCAGAATCCAACTTCCTACTTTTCAGCTCTCTTGTTTTCTGCTGACTGGTTACCCTGGTGACCAGGCAGTAACCATTCAGTGACTTGAGGGAGGGCCACACGGGCCATAACTTTTGATTTTGAATGTGAGCTGAATGCTGAGGATCAATTGCAAACTCACTGAACAGTTATGTCCCATGTGGCCCTCTTCAAGTCGCTGACTAACTCAAAGTTACAGAGCTGAAAAGCAGGAAGTTGGATTCTGGCTATTATATTAGACATACAGTCACTCCAGCCTTTATAGTTTGCATTTTTATAGTTTGCATTTTTCCCTGACTAAATATATTGGAAACATTTTTGATTTTGCACAGTCTATCTATTTATCCAGTTTTTATTTTTACACTGAACTGTTCCTTTAACAGTATGTTTGGGATTATTTGCTAACCCAAGGCAACCACAGCCCTTTAGCAATGACGATTTGTAAATCCAAAGATGCCCCCAGTAGCACTTCTTTGCAACCACAGTCAAAACTTGTCACAAAGTGGTAGAAAAAATTAGTTGCATAGCTCGTTTTTTGTTGCGTGCATAAAAAATTACGTGTGTGTGCTTAACAAAACAAGTCACATGATGCAGGCTTCAAAACAGGCGTCTCTAGCAAACTTTTCAGCACATACTGAAAATGGCAGGCCTGGGTATGCTTGATGAAAAAGGTTCTTTGTCAGATTCCTTCTCCTGGCTTCTTTGTCAGATCCCCATAGGGACTCCTGGTATCCAGGAGCTCAAGCGACAGGTGATGATGCGGCTCCAAAGGTTCTTGAAGGGCAACTTTGGCGTTAAAATGGAGCTCAGGACTGTGCAGCACAAAGGCAAAGGTGGAAGGCAAATATTTAAAAAACTTTTTAAAAATGAAGAGCCACTGAAAACTTGTTAAGGATAGGGATGGCGCGAACTGTTCGCCGGCGAACTTGTTCGCGCGAACATCGGCTGTTCGCGTTCGCCGGAAGTTCGCGAACGTCGCGCGACGTTCGCCAATTTGGGTTCGCCTTAGTTGGCGCTTTTTTTTTGCCATTTCTCCCCCAGACCAGCAGATACATGGCAGCCAATCAGTAAGCTCTCCCTCCTGGACCACCCCCACACCCCCTGGACCACTCCCCTTCCCTATAAAAACCGAAGCCCTGCAGTGTTTTTTCACTCTGCCTGTGTGTGCTGAGGAGATAGTGTAGGGAGAGAGCTGCCTGTTAGTGATTTCAGGGACAGTGGATAGTAAGTTTGCTGGCTAGTAATCTACTGTTCTTCAAACAACTGCCATCTAGCTGTGTGAGCTTGTTCACATTCTGTCTAAATATCCATAATATTACAGTGTCCACAACCACCTGAGTGACTTTTTTCCCTTTACAGCACAAAACGCAGCGCTGACACAATGGATTTTTCAGATATATTTTTGCCCTTGATCCCCCTCTGGCATGCCACTGTCCAGGTCGTTGCACCCTTTAAACAACTTTAAAATCATTTTTCTGGCCAGAAATGTCTTTTTTAGCTGTTAAAGTTCGCCTTCCCATTGAAGTCTATGGGGTTCGCGAACCGTTCGCGAACCGTTCGCAATTTTCCGGAAGTTCGCGAACATGTTCGCAAACTTTTTTTCCGCTGTTCGCGCCATCCCTAGTTAAGGACAGGTCAATCTATAGGATACAAAAAACGAACTCAAATATGAACTAATCATTTGAGTTGCCCTGGCAAAGTATTGCATTACAGCCAGGAAGTACAATGTGCATATATTTAACCACTTGCTGGCAAAATTACACTGGTAAGGCATTATTAAAACTTCTAAACAAACAGCAACAAAACCAGGCACATTGTTGCATATACTTTGTAAATGACATTACTTTAATTTACATTGCAGGTTTATATTTAACTACAATTATAATGATTTTATAAAACAGGAAAATGTTAGGTAAATGTCCAGAAATGAACTGAATGCATTAAAAGATGGCCTTGTTATCCTGTGCAGGATTTATTAAGTCTGTTGCATTAATTAAATATACATGACATTGACTAAATATTTCACAGCAATAAAAGAGGCTCCCCCCTTTACAGGACTCGTTCTGTATGAAGATCACTTCATTAAATGTAAGTGAAATTGAGAGGTGCAGGGAGAAGTCAGACATCGAAGTCAGAAATGATTCTCAACAGAAAAAAATTGTATATTCTGATTCTTCTTGACAAGTATTGCAGACATAACTAAGTCATGTCAATTCTGTTTGAAGCCCACAAAATCCTCCTTTATACACTTCAGGGTATCCAGTTGCACAATGTCCATTTTATTCAGGCTTTCCATTTACTCTTAGGGGCAGATTTACTAAATACACATGAAGGATTCGAAGTTCGATCGACTTTTCAAAAAGATTTGAATTCAAATTTTCTAAATGTTTTTGAAGAGCACTTCGACCAGTGAACTTTGATCGAATATTTTGAATAAAAATCTATTCAAATATACGACTATTCGACAATCAAAGCACTTCCCCTTTAAATATTTATATTTATATTTGCTATTCGATCATTCGACCGCGATCGAATTGCAGTTTAAAAAAAAAAAGATTTTTATTCCCCACCTATTCACATGGTCGAATTTGAGGGTTTTTTAACCCTCGAATTCGACCAATAGTTAATCTGCCCCTTACACTTAACAGGAAATCATGTAAAGCAATGAACAGGTTTTGCCCTAGCTGATAAATGTCTGAGAAAGTTGTTTAACGTTGAGTTTCTAACTAACTAAAAATTAAATTGCAAGTTTTGATGATGCTAGACTCAACATACTAGCTGATTTAAAATGTAAGGCTTAATATAGCTTTGTAAATTTGCAGAAAGATGAAGATATTGTCCTTTATCGATAAAGTGTCACATTCACTAGGATCTGTTTCAGCAGGAATCAAATAATGTTAAATAACCCATGTACTTAAGGGAAAACATACAAACTCCATGCTGATCTTAGCCTGTTGAAAATCGAACCAAAGACCCCAGTGCTGCAAGACAACAGCTAGAAACAAATTAATATATTATATGAAACCATACTAGCTACTATAGTAAATATATGCAGGGGATAAGAGGAAACCTTCCCCTGTTTTTCTGCCTGTGACATCATCCAACCCAGTTACAGGCTGGAGAGCAAGCCAATGGGAGGTCCAGTGCATCCTTGGGAGAGAGGGTATTCCTGACTTTGGAGCCAAAAGTACAGTGTCTTCAGGAGAGCTGAAGAGAGCGGCATGAGTAGCTGTAAGACTGTCAAGTACAGAGAAGCTGTTAACTCTGTGGAGGTACAGATTGAGCCTGGTCTGTCCCCTGCCAAGCTGCTAGAAACTCAGAAGAAGAAAGGTGCCACTGGTAAGATTGATCCTGTTGCAGAGTTGCCTGTAATCTCCAGTGTCACTGCCTCTGAGTGCACCCTGGTGAGTGAACCACCCAAGGGAGGATACTGGCATGGATACAAGTGTGGGGCCCAAAACTGAAGACAAGTCTTGTGTATTTACCTGCTACGTGAAGGCTGCTGCTAAAGTCCAAAAGGAGAGGTACTGATAAGAGCTCTGGGGAAGGGACATTCCATTTGAACGGTGTGGTTATTAACCCCTTCCAGAGGAGTGGGACTTTGATTATAAAAAGGACTGAGTTGGAGAAACAAGTCAAGGTACCTAGTAGTGATTTAGGTAGTGTCCCCAGTGCAGTAGTGACATGTGTATTAGATTGCCCAAGTTCTTCATAATGGTTTTAAATAAAGTTCATATTTGTTTCATCTGAAAACTGTTTGTGTTTTATTATTCCTAGTGGAATCCCCCTGAGGTTTGTTCCTGAGTGTTCCCTAGGTGGAGGCACCGTGCTATAATTCCCAGTTCTCAGTTTTCATACGCAAAAGGAACTCAGAGCCCATGGATTGCCAAGGGTAATTTGCTATTTAAAGTGACAGTGACCAAATTAGGTTTATACATATATATATATATTTACTTTACCTGCCTGTTGTTAACTATATGACATGTATTCTTTGTGCCCAATGTAAAATTATTAGTATCAAAGATGAAGGGTTACTGATCTGTATTTAAAGGAATAGTTCAGTGTAAAAATTAAATCGGGTAAATAGGCTGTGCAAAAATGTTTTCAATATAGTTAGTTAGCCAAAATGTCATCTATGAAGGCTGGGGTGACTGGATGTCTAATGTAATAGCCAGAAATCAACTTCCTGCTTTGCAGCTCACTGACTGGTTACCAGTCAGACAGTAACCAATCAGTGACTTGAGGGGGCCCTATATGGGTGGGAACTCTTTGAATCTGACTTTCATGCTAAGGATCAAAAGCAAACTAACTGAACAGTTGTGTCTCGTAGGCACCCTCCCCCTTCAAGTCACTCTAAGACTAAGAGTTGAAGAGATGAAAAGCAGGAAGTTGGGTTCTGGCTTTTATGTTAGAAATCCAGTCACACCAGACTTTATAGATTACATTTTGGGCTAACTATATTGGAAACATTTATTTTGCATAGCTTATTTTGCATCTATTTACCCAGTTTACCCATCTATTTACTGTTCCTTTAATGCAAAAGGCAACATGGCTATGGGCAAAATTAAGCAGTTACATGGTTACATAGTTAAATTGGGTTGAAAAAAGACAAAGTCCATCAAGTTCAACGCCTCCAAATTAAAACCCAGCATACACACACACACACACTCCAACTCTTTCACACAAACCATATACTATGCCCATAGCTATACTAACAGTAGAGTTTAGTATCAAAATAGCCTTTGATATTATGTCTGTCTGTATCATCCAGGCCCTTTTGAAGTATCAACAGAATCAGCCATCACAACCCCACCCGGCAGTGCATTCCACAACCTCACTGTCCGAACTGTGAAGAACCACCTACACTGCCTCAAATGAAAGTCATTTTCTTCTAGTCTGAAGGGGTGGCCTCTGCTGCGGTGATCCTCTTTATGGGTAAAAAGGTCCCCTGATTTTTTTCTAAAATGTCCTCTAATGTATTTGTAAAGTGTAATCATGTCCACTCGCAAGTGCCTTTTTCCAGAGAAAACAACCCCAACCTGGACAGTCTACCCTCATAATCTAAGTGTTCCATCTGCTGATCAGTTTAGTTGCACGTCTCCAGCTCATTTACATCCCTCCTAAGGACTGGAGTCCAAAACTTCACTGCATACTCCAGATGAGGTCTTAACAGGGATCTATAAAGAGGCATAATTATGTTTTCATCCCTTGAGTTTATGCCCTTTTTTATGCAGGACAGAACCCTATTTGCTTTAGCAGCTACAGAATTAGACAACCTGTTATCTATAAAAACCCCAAGATCCTTCTCACTTAAGGAAACTCCCAACACACTGCCATTTAGTGTATAACTTCCATTTATATTATTTTTGCCAAAGTGCATAACCTTGCATTTATCAACATTGAACCTCATTTTCCAGTATGCTGACCAGTTTCCCAACTTAGACAAATCACTCTGCAAAGTGGCAGCATCCTGCATGGGATCTATAGTTCTAGAAACCATACTTTCAATGCCCACATCCAAGTTGAAAAGCAAGGGACCCTGTACAGAGCCCTGCGGTACCCCACTAACAACACTGGTCCAATTAGAAAATGTTCCATTTACCACCACTCTTTGTAGTCTATCTTTTAGCCAGTTCTCTATCCAGTTACAAATACTATGTTCCAGGCCAACATTCCTTAATTTTACCAGTAACCTTCTGAGTGGCACTGTATCAAATGCTTTAGTGAAGTCTAAGTAAATCACATCCATAGCCATTCCAGAATTGAGGTCCCTGCTTACCTTCTCATAAAAAGAAATTAAGTTAGTCTGGCAAGATCTATTACACATAATATCATGCTGGCACAGACTCATAGTATTGTTATTTGCTATGAAATCCAGTATCCTATCCTTTATAAATCCTTCAAAAGCTTTCCTACCACGACGTCAGACTAACTGGCCTATAGTTTTGAGGCAGAGAATGGGATCCCTTTTTGAATAGTGGCACCACAGTTGTTCTGGCTAGTTCTACATGTAAAACAGTGATGAGCCCAACTCAGCTTAAGACTGAATAGGGACTTCAGAACCTGCACCACCTCATATGAGGGTTTGCGTTCTGGAGGCATTTTTTACTGGGGAGGTTGCAAGTGGGGAAGGGCACTGTGAGTAGTTTGCCCCTGACCCACTCCTGTAGTTGTGAAATAATTCACATGTACAGATGACTCATGATAAAGCAGGTTTTCTTTCTTCTTACAAAATAATTTTTTTTTAACTCTTAAAGGATAATTCAACCCGGAATTAAAAAACCCTACCCCCCTACCCTATATAGAACCAACCCCCCCAGCCTAGCTGCTACGCGAGGCAAAGTGTTTACTTAGCCCTCAGTGCAGATTCAGGGATCGGAGTGCACAGCAGCCATCTTACGCTCGAGCCTTTTGTAATTATCGCTTCTTCTTCCAGCACTTCGGCAATTTCAGCGCATGCGCAGTTGTTGCACTCGCATTCTCAGATTACTGAAGACCCGAAAGATGGCTGCCATGAACTCTGATCTTGCATTTTCCCAGGTTAGCAGCTAGGCTGGTGGGGGGTCTATGTAGGGTAGGGGGGTAGGAGGTTTTTTTTTAAATTTCAGGTTAAATTCTCCTTTATTAATTATAGAATGAGGGTTTTTTTTAAAAAAAAAAAGTCTAAAACCCTATAGGCAAGGCCTAGAATTGCTAGGTGTATGCATGAGCCTCATTAAAACTGTATTAATGTGTGAGCAAATTAGTACAAAATATACATTCAAATCATAAATTAGCTTTTCAATTTGGTATCTTTAACTTAATTATAAAGATCTCTATAATTAAGGCAGGTTTAGTTTTACTTAGCACCAAGGCATGTTCTATCAAGATTAGCAACCAATTTGTCTCACACAGATCGCCATGGTGAATTGTGTCTGACTGTACCTTTAACTTATTTACTCCTGGTTCTTTCTATTTATGCAGCCTTGATTTCTGATTTACGGTGCACTGTACAAGAATTGTGTTCACTTCTGTCGATTAAACTGTATGCAAGCTGCTAACATATTGAATGAGATAAAAATGAGGAAAAAAGTGTGCATTTATATTGGGAATTGACACCTAAACTATTTTGGAGCAGTGGATTAGTTTTCAGTGTATACATGTAATTGCAGTAGTGCTGCTGTAATTGCCACACTTTGGAAGGCATCAATATTTCATGTTCCTGCATAGCTATTAGTAGATTTTCATTAAAATCGGTGCATGACCCATAAAATCACATTGAAATGGTTGTAAAACTGCATATCATTTCCCAGGCAAATCACAGCATATTCACATTTAAAACCCAATTTGTCTACTCTTTATTATCTAGACATAACTACAAAATGGATAATACTTTTTGTAATGAATTCTTCTACAAGAATTTCATTGTTAAACAAAACATTTAGGTTGATATGACATCGACTCTTAAACAAGGAGAAAACAGCACATTTTTGAGGACCTTAAAGATATTGTACTGATTGCATACCATTAATAGGGATGCCCACCTTAAAATTAACATTTAGGGACCTATTTATAAGATGACAAAGTACTGTAAGTAATGTTACTACTTCCCTTTACATTGATGATTTCTTGAATATTATTGCTGTCAATAAAACCTTCCTATGAAGTCAGAAAAAAGTAAGTAAGTAATTGCTGAATTTCATTAAAGTCGGAAAATGTCATCAGAATCCCACTTCAGTCATGAAATTACCATTTATTGATAATTTCTTCTCTTGCTAAGTTAAAGATCATCATCTTCCAACTTCAAATCTTCTATAACTTCAAATCTATTTTAATCCAAGTCTAATAAATCTATGGAAGATAGTAAAACTAAGAATAGAAAATATATCAAATGTAACATTTTGGGTTAAAATTTAAAATATGTAAAATCTACTACTTCACCCAGTTTTCCATTGTTGACACTTTATAACAATGGTGAGGGTGGGTGTATAACTTGAAGTTGAATTTGTATCAGGATGAAAAATTCCATGCAAATTTTGTTTTGTAAATAGCAGAATTTTTTTAATTTATTGGAATTGAATAATTTCAGTTAGTTCCTCAGTATATGCTTTATAAGTTGCCACATTTATATTTAATACATCTTGGTGGGAATGTAGTAAACTTTGCGAAGAGAAAAACAATTCCCACGAATAAGAATAAAAATACACATCTCGCAATTTAATATTCTTCCTTACACTGTTATTGCATTATGAGTTTTAATTGCGCATTTGCGAATTTTCATTGCACACTTTTAAGAAGTGCTAGAAGGTGTTGTATTCTTTTGGAGCAAACATAACAACTTTTTCAGTAATACGTTTTATAACCTTTACTGCACATTGGCGCACACTATAAAATTTGCAAACTGTCTTACACTGTGGGAAGTGGTCGCTAAACAGTTTCCGGATTTGCAAAAGCTATATTAAATTTTCACAAAGCAAAATTTGTTCATGCAAAGGCATAACTTTTTGCATTGCGAATAGTTTTTTCGTTACTGACTTTTATTACATTCTCCCACTTGTCTTTTAATACATAACTTTGCAGTTAAAATTATTTGGTTGTTTAACATGGCAGCTAACCAGATAGCAGCTACCTGGCACCTCTGCTGAAAGGATAAGTAAACCTTAAAATATGTAAAAAAATGATGAGAGTAAAATTGATGAGAGTGTTATTTAAGGACATTTTGCAATGTGCATACATTATTTTTTTTTTTTTAATTACAAGATTCAAGTATACATGTACTGTTACTATTAATACTAATTAATACTATTAATTGTGTTGCAACATCTCCACCTGCTGGTCATTTTCCCACCAGTATCACCACCAAGTAGTCAGGGATGTTCTTTTGCTTAGGAAAAGATTTGAGAAAGGTCTCTAATTATTTTCCAAAGCAGAAGAACACCAGAGCAGCTGCTTTCTTTCTACTGACAACTTCTTCCCTGACTACTTGATGGTCAGACTGGTGGGAAAATAACCAGCAGGTGGTGCTGTTGTAACCAAATTAATTTATAGTTATATTACATGTAACAGTACATTCATTATTTTTTTTTAATTCCAAGATATTAAAGGATACATGTACTGTTACTATGAATTTTGTTACAATAGCACCACAAGCGGGTCATTTTCCCACCAGTCTGACCACCAAGTAGTCGGGGAAGAAGTTGTCAAGAGAACAAAAGAGTCTGCTCCGATGTTCTTTTGCTTAGGAAATATTTGAGAAAGGTTTCTAATTATTTTTATAAGCAGAAGAACATCAGCTGCCTCTTTCTTTCTCCTGACAACTTCTTTCTTGACTTCTTGGTGGTCATACTGGTGGGAAAATGAACAGCAGGTGGCGCTGTTATAACAAAATGAATTCATAGAACAGCACATGTATCCTTTAATATCTTGGAATTAAAAAAATATATAATGAATGTACATTGCAAAAGTGCTTAGAATAACCCCCTCATCAATTTTACATTATTTTTAAGATTTACTTATCCTTGAAGGATTTGTTTGAATTGCTAAAAGTGCTCCCTAACCCCACCTAGGCAGAAAAGATATATGGCAGAAAGATGATGCGGAAAGCACCAGAAGAGAAAATTAAAGCATTTAAACGATAATAACATAAAATTATATAATAGTATGTTGTAGTAGTAATGTTCAGTAAATAAACATTTTAATTACAAGACCTGGCCTTATAATGTTTTCTGGTTGCTTGACATAACTTATTACCCCATCAACTGTTATAAGCCTTATCTCAAATAAGACACTTTCTAAACATAATCAATTAAACATTCTATACCATTTATGAAATAAGCAAGTTTATCTTCACTATCCCTCTTTCACTATCTGTTTCTCTTCATTATGTCTTCATGCTGGAGTTGAGTGTCAGATTTTCATTGACAGATGCATACAATATATCTTTTAGGGGTGACTCCCTTTCCTAGCAGATGCACCGATTCTGCATGTAGAAAGCTGGATTTCTGTTGATTTTACAAGAGTGAGCTCTAATACATCTTCTAGGAAAAATGAGCCCTCCTGCATTAAGTGAAAATGAAGATATATGCTGAGAGGGGGAGAGTGAAGAGCAAATTGATTATCTCCGAAACAGTTCAGATTTTTTAATTGATTGTATTTAGAAAATATATTATTTCAGTATGATTAGACATATAAAATTTTCATTTTAATAGTTCCTCTTTAAATTTCAGGGTTGAACAAGGCAAATTAGAAAGGCAATTACAGGTATGGGACCTATTTTTCAGAATGGTGTTCAGTGTTAACCTCTAATAGCTAGACTATATGAAAAAGAAACCTATTTTAAGATAGATGCACTGCAAGCCAGCAAGTTTCTAGATTGGCAAAACAACTGAAAATCAAGACGCCCAAGCAGTTGTTTGCTGCTGGTGAGGCTGAGTGAAAATGCAAAAACCAGACTTAGGCTGCCATGTTTTCACATTTTGCATGCTGCCCCACTGTCAGCACCTCTGGGAGTATTGTGGAATATGTTTCAGCCATGAATATAGCACTGCCTATAGCACTGTTGTATTCAGGAGGGGTAGGTAAGGTGAAGAACCTAAATCTAAAGATACAAAGTCTCACCTCACTCTCCATCTGTCCAAAATCCTGATTTACAAAATGTAGCGGTCCATAGGGTTAACTTTCCCTTTGATCTAGAAATACCATAGCGGTGGAAAATCCCCTGGTTTGGCCATCTAAGAGTCATGCCTAATTTAGATATAGGGTAAATAAGCCTTTATAAAGGAGAGGCCCCTTGTGCTCTGCCTCTTTTGCCCTCTTTTTGCCCTCTTTTGCCCTTTATTTTGTGGATATTTTGCTATATGTGAATCCTCTGTGTGAAGACAGGACTTGCCTATGTGCCTGCTGCATGGGAGCAACTGCCTTTTGTCTAAAACATGTTTAAAAAAAATATCTGAAACTCTACTCATATGCACTTGTCTAAGCTGTGTCATTGGCTTTAAACTTGCCTTCAAGCTGGTGATCATTCACAAGCTAACATACCAGTTGCCCCACCAAATTCTGTAAATTTTAACTTATAGCCTGAACAAATAAGAATGGACATACGTAAGATAGGACTGCAGTACTGTACCTCTCAGTTCTCCAAGAAGGATGATGATCAGGTCTGATTCTCCAAAGGTGCCACATATGAACAGAATGATGGTGTCTTCAATCTGTGAATGTATATTCACCTAAATCTAGTTTGCTGCCCAGTTTCCCAACTTAGACAAATCACTCTGCAAAGTGGCAGCATCCTGCATGGAACCTATAGTTCTGTACAATTTAGTATCATATGCAAAAATAGAAACCGTAGTTTCAATGCCCATATCCAGGTCATTAATAAACAAGTTGAAAAGCAAGGGACCCAGTACAGAGCCCTGCTGTAAGCCACTAAAAACACTGGTCCAATTAGAAAATGTTCCATTAACCACCACTCTTTGTAGTCAATCTGTAAGCCAGTTCTCTATCCAGTTACAAATACTATGTTCCAGGCCAACATTCCTTAATTTAACCAGTAGCCTTCTGTGTGGCACTGTATCAAATGCTTTAGCGAAGTCTAAGTAAATCACATCCACAGCCATCCCAGAATCGAGGTCCCTGCTTACCTTCTCATAAAAAGAAATTAAGTTAGCCTGACAAGATCTATTACGCCTAAAACCCTGCTGGCAAAAACTCATAGTATTTTTATTTGCTATGAAGTCTAGTATCCTATCCTTTATTAATCCTTCCAAAAGCTTTCCTACCACCGACGTCAGACTAACTGGCCTATAGTTTTGAGGAAGAGAATGGGATCCCTTTTTTAATTGCGGCACCACATTAGCAATTCGACAGTCTCTCGGCACCATGCCAGACCTCAATGAATCCTGAAAAATTAAGTAGAAATGTTTGGCAATCACAGAGCTAAGCGCGTTAATAATTATGTAACCCACATGGGCACCAAATGATATAAACAACAAATTTAGTCATATACTCTGAGCCTAAATCTATGTACAGTGCCTGTAATGGAAAGTTTACAATATCTTGTTTTCTTACTGAGAAAATGACATGGGTATGGGATCAATTATCCAGAGTGCAGAAAGAAAAAGCAATTTAGTGAAAAAAGAATACTTGTTTGTTAAAATAGAGCTCTGCAAATAGTGGTATTGCAATGGATAATGGGTTGCTGCATAATAGATCCCATGCCTATATCTTTTTTCCCTCAAAAGATAAATTAGTTTTAGCATTTATAGAAACAATGCCAGAAAACCTTAGAACTCTTAATCTCAATAGTTTTTTCTGTTTTTTACTTTGTGCCAGTTATTTAGTGCATGATTGTTTGTTTTTTTTTTTCAAAAATAAAAAGCTTGCCACTTAAAACCCGCCATGCGTAATACATATTATCATTTTAGATCTCTTCCACATTTCCTTGATGTTGTTTTATATGAATGCGGGCATCAAAAGTTAATGAATATGCCCCATAGTTTTGTGCTGACTGAACAGAAGGGTCTGTTATTTTAGGTAGATACATGTTTCAAAAGATACTTTAGATTGATTCTTGCAATCACTTTTTGTCATATGCAATAGGAGAAAGGCTGCAGTTCTGATTTGTGTTGTGGATAAAATATTGACATTTGAAATGGAATAACTTTTTTTTATAAACAAGTTCCAAGGAAAGGCAGAACTCGCTTTTTATTTATTTATTTTTTACAAAAAGTTAACCCCTGTATTTTAACTAGGCAGTTTGTGGCCAGAAAATGATTACATTTGTCATTGTTCTTAAATGTACATATGGCTTGGAAAATGACATAATAAATTAAAGGCCACATAGGTTAGCATATGCCTGTGCCATCACACATACAGTTTGTTGTCAGGTCATATATCAATTGATTAATAGAGCTGAAAACCCCAGACTTGGAGCTGATAAACCGAAGTTGATAAAAGCATGGAGATACCACAGTTCTACAGTATATGTTTCCCATCAATATTACCCATCAGCTGGCATATGGAATTTAATTCACTACCTCTGCATAGGACCTCTGCATAGGAAAAAGAACATTATGTATTTCTTAGTAATCAGGTAACACAGGGCAACGGGTACAAATTACAGAGCCGCATTAATTAACATTAGGGAGTGCACATGTTTGGTCAAAACTCACTTAAACTGCAGGATCAAGTTTTTTTTGGAGGTTTTGCCCGAAACCTCTAATAATTCAAGCAATTTGAGTTTTTACTCACGGTTTTTGGGATATGCAATTCGAATTGAGTTTTTTCCATTTGAGATTTTTCTTAAAAGTTTTTTTCTTAAAGTGGATCTATGGTCAAAATGTATACTCTTTCCTAGGCTTTGGGGAATGATTATAATGCTATTTGTAATTGCAATGCATTTTTTAACTGGTTTTTATGTTCTAATAGCCGTTACCTTGCCTCTCAATGTATTCCACCACAATAAGCTCAGTACACAAAATCTTCATGGCCAGCGGCTTCTTCTTTCTTCTGCCTGAACCAATGAACAGACAGTAGGCAGTTCTTTTTCAAGATGACTAATAATTATTAGCGTCCTAGAATTCCATGGAGCGCAAGGAGCTTGTGCTGGAGAATGCCTACTGTTTTTTTTATTGGTGGTGGGCAATTAAAATAGATTTTTTTCCTTTCCCCCCCTAACTCAATTGGCAATCGTAGTGTGCCCAGGCTGCAATTTTGGTCTAACTGCCCACAACCTATGTTTAACATTTCTGAAGACCTCCTAGTATGTTATAGTTCCCATACAAAAAAACAGCTGGAAGTTGTCATTGCCCAGGTAGTTTGTAAATGTCTCTGAAGCAGGAATTTTCTCCTAAACTGTAGTTTGTATAAAAGCTCTATACAGGTATGGGACCTGTTATCCAGAATGCACGGGACCTGGGGTTTTCCAGATCATTCTGTAATCTGGAACTTCATAACTTTAGTCTACTAGAGATTAATGTAAACATTAAATAAATCCAATAGGCTGGTTTTGCATCCAATAAGGAGTAATTATATCTTAGTTTGGATCAAGTAAAAGCTACTGAAAAGGAAATTATTAAAAAAAAAATGATTATTTGGATAACATGGTGTCTATGGGAGATGGCCCTTCTGTAATTTGGAGCTTTCTGGATAACAGGTTTTCAGATAACAGATCCAATACCTGTACTGAGTACAATTCAGCAAGAAAATTAGAGGTTAGGGTATATATATAGTATCATGTAATATCAACACTTTATAACTCTCCCACATATTCAGCCTTAAATATTAAGCTCCTTGGCAGCAGACCTCTTTTTTGCAGCTATATTGTAAAGTATAATTTTAATCTTATATTTTATATATATATATATATATATATATATATATATATATTCATAGA
>CM044437.1:80809629-80869997 GCA_024363595.1 Xenopus borealis
AAGAGGGGCTTGGATGATTTTTTGGACAGACATAATATCAAAGGCTATTTTGACACTAAATTCTACAGTTAGTATAGCTATGGACATATGTGGTTTATGTGAAAGAGTGGAGGTGTGTGTGTGTATGCTGGGTTTTAATTTGGAGGGGTTGAACTTGATGGACTTTTTTCAACCCAATTTAACAATGTAGCTATATGAAACAAATCATTAAAGGTCTTCTAGTCTGTAGTCTGCTTGACTTATTTAGCTCTTGGCAGAAGGGGTGCTCTTTGAAGTTTCATAAACACCCATCCCTTAAAAATGGATACTTTTTACATTAACATTGATCACAGACTGATCCTGTTGACTGGATAGTCCTTCCTATAGCCCTAGTGAAGATAACAGAAAATAAATTGTGCACTGATGAGACCTAACATGGTCAAAACAAGCTATATATGGCTCCGAATTATCAGGCTGTATTGGTGCAATGCAATCAACAGTTTTGTGTGCATAGTTGGAGTGATTTATATGTCTCCACCCATCTTTTCTTGAGTGACAGTTAAATCCTCTCATCTTTGGTATGAAAACAGTACTATGTGTGTTGCATGAGACATATGACTACCTTCTGAAGGTTTACATTGCATGTTCTACATGATTACCTTATAGATTTCCCTTCCTTATGGTGTAGCAATCAATCAGATGTGTGCTCTTATAATTATTTCTGTTGGTGATTAGTTGCCATCTGTTGGTTGTTGACAGAAGTATCTAAATTATAGTTATTGATATTATTGTATCATTTTTAATGCTGTACGATACACTGTAGGGAGTGAGATGATTTGTATTGCCTCTTCAATACATATAGTTCATCATCATTATTATCCTGGATTTTAACAAGGGAAAACTAGTACTGCATTTACCCATCACATTTCTATTTATAACTTACCTACCTACACAATTAAAGAACACTGCACCCCCTACCAAACTTGTTCAAAATATGCCACTGAAACATTTGAATTAATTAATTATTTTTAAAATACACCAATTCTTCCACTACACATATCTCACAATTAAAACCAAATCCAAAACAAAATTGAAATGTATACAATACCAACTTCTAAAATGAACAACGAATTGCATTACAATGTATTGTATCCACCCATGCAGAGTAAATGTAATCCTACAAAAGGAATAATAAGAGAAAATACTGTAAATGTGCATTTTACTGGAAAGTTAGGTGCACAGCAGAGCTAATATTGTTACCTGTGGGATTACAGTGTTTTTCTCCTGTATGAGCTCCATCTGTCAGAAAATGTGAATTGCTAAAATTTTATTCTCCCACTGGTGCAAAAGGAAAGGATTAATACATGAATAAAAATAGATAGGAAAATCAGTCCATTCCTTGTGTTGTTCTGGAAAAAAGGGATAGATCCCAGGAAATTAGGTCTTTTGGGATAGCATACAAAATTTTTTATCCTTTTATAACAGGGTTATTGGGCCTCCAGTCTTCAACAAGGTCCCTTGACTTCAAAAATAAAACATACTTGTTTGAATGACAAAAGATAAATAATTTGTTAAAAAGACAACTTACAACAATTTTATTACTATTTATGATGCTTGGTGTTTCTTTTTAGTATTGACTTGACTTTATGAAGTATTGTCAATTTCCACCTACTTATACACCGTACAATTGCCCTGTAACACAAGCTAAAATTTGTCACAGTCTATTCCTGCCATTCCCCTATGGAATTGCATGGGAAATTATGTTATACTAAAATTACATATGATCTGTGGCCAGATGCACAGCAGATGGCTTAAAAACTCTGCTATTCTGTTTGATTCACGTAACCATAACAGCGTACAATAGCTTCCTATAAAACAGTTAAGAAGTATTTCATAATAAATGGTCAGTGTACCATATAGTAAAATTATGACTATATGTTTGTCCCAATAAAGTACTTGGGGGGAATGTAATTAAAGTCGCAAAGAGAAAAACATTGCGCACCAATAAAAGTAAAAATTCACATCTCGCAATGTAATATTGTTCCTTAAACGGTTATTGCATTGCGAATTGTTATTGCGCATTGCGGATTGTAATTGCGCACTCTTGAAGGTGTCGTAATCTTTTGGAGCAAACATTGCAACTTTTTCAGTAAGAAGTTTTATTACATTGACAGCGCATTAGCACAAAGTATAAAATTCACAAACGGCCTTCCACTGGTGTTCTGGGTTTCCGGGTTCGCAAAAGGTATATTGCATTTGCGCAAAGCAAAATTTGTTCGCGCAAAGGCTTAACTTTTAGCATTGCGAATAGTTTTTGCGCTACAGACTTATATTACATTCCCGTATTGGTATTCTGGAATCAATTCACTTGCTGATTGGACACAGTTTCAAAGGACCTGATTGACATCTTTGAATCCATAGACATTCTGACTGCAGCAGATCAAAATCTTGTCAATCTGAACCGTATCTTATCTATTGATGCAATTTAGCAGCTTCTTCATGCATTCCAATATTTATAGTATAAGTGGGGGAAATATAGTCTTTTTTGTAATCCAGGTCTGTAAGAATCATGCTTTCTGACTCTCATGGTTTTGGCTTGTATTGGTCTTTAAGTGGTAATTAATCAAGGCAATCCTTCTTCATGAATGTGACACATCTAGAATTACATTTATGTGACCTATTCATGTAGAAATCATTTACACAAATCGGATTTGTCTCAAAGAAATGGAAAAATCTATAGGGAAAAGTAAAGATGTAAATCTGTAATAGCCAGCCGCATCCCACTAATACATTTACTGTACTTGTGGCTTGACTTTATTAATAACCTTTTTACACCAAAGTGCTGTGCAAGTTAGTTCATCCTAATGAAAAGTCAGAAGGCAGTGGATTGGTGTTTTCTACTCCTGTGGTGAAGATGCCACATGACTGTCCTTAAAAGTGAATCCAGTTATGTGTCAGTATAGCCACATACCAAATGCAGAAATGTCAATGTTCTATAGGATTCATTCACATCATACATTATGCTCCCATTATGCTATTTTAATAAATAAATATTCATTTAAATATAAGATTAAAAATACAAAGGCATAACCTTAGCTTAGTAAATGACATATACATGAGCTGCAATTTGCTTTTTACTAATATTCATTACATAAATACATATTGCATAATTTCTGGTTATGTTTGCTTACCATTCTATTCAGGCACATTCACATGTCATTACAGTTCATTGTATCTGATGTGCTGAATCCTTTATTCCTTTCTTACAATAATACATTATGACACATGTCCACGAAAACCAGTCTCCCCCACTTTGTTGCCCCTAATCACAGTACAAAGTTGTGTCAGAGTTCCTTGAGAGGCTTAGGCTTGGGGAATAAAAAGATGAAAAATTGGTTTTCAGATTCAATTTTCTCTCATTCACTCCCATTAGATATAAAACAATATGTGAATTGCTTTGTGATTCAGATGTCTTGAGTATCTGTAATATGCTTTGCGGGTACAGAGAGCAGCCAGTATCTGTAATAGGCTTTGCAAGTTCAGAGAACCGGTGAATTAATCTGTTTTTGTTTCTCTGTTTACTTACAAATTCTTTGGACTCACTTTGATGTATTTTTTCAAGTAGCCTAGCAATACAAATATTCATGCAATTTGTATATTTTAAAGTTTTTTTTAAAGGATTGCTTTGGTGTAAGACAATATTGTAGTGCAATGTGTAGATTTGTTAAAACTGCAGAATAAAAGTGCATTGTGGAAACTAGTATGGATTGTTTGAAATTGATGATACCTTGTGTGGATTTAATCATCCAAATGTCAAAAAGACAGTATACATCTCTTTACACTTTCAGCATGAACACAATAAAATAAAAACTTATACATTCTGTCAACTTCTTTAAATAATTGCATATTTATTATTATTATTATTATTATTATTATTTCATTTCTTATATCTTTATAGATGTAACAGCATCATTTTCACACTTACCACCTTTGCTGTAATTAACTATGTGTGTGTGTGTGAGGTGAAAGCCTACGACAAAAATGACCAGAGGTAAATAGTTAGGACTACCATATGGGGTTACCTTGATTTGGTATGATGCCTTGCTAAATGTACGATTATAAGCTACTTTTAAAATAAAATGTATGCATCTGCGCACAATAAATTACTGAAAACTTACTGATAAAACATGGGAATGTGCACTGATGAATTCCATCTTTTTGTATGTTTGTAGTCCATTTTGCCAGATAGATTGCAATTGTTTATATTTTACTTTTGTTCTACTTGTCACTACTCCTCTTTTATTTATTTCAATTTCTGATAAACTGCACATTTCTCTACCAGTGTGTAACTGCCATTAAAATCAATGAAAACTGCCAGAAAAGGGTTACAAGCAGGGTTGGGATCAAAACAGTCTGCTCCCATGGCATTTGAAATAAAGTGAAAGGCATTTTCCTTGAATGGAATTAGGTGTTTTTCAACTGGTGGAAATATGCCAGAGCATGCTGTGACTTTAGCCTAGGGACATATATTTGTACATAAAATCACATATGTATACAGTTCTTTAGGAAATGGATTTTAGAAGATTAATACAACATAATCTACACCAGACAAGTCCCAACTGTTCAATTTTATGTTCTGTTGTGCTTACACATATCTTTATATATCAATGAAAGTTTTAATTTTATCCGCTATAATCCTCTGTTATTTAGTCATTACAAGTAGTGCATTGTAAAAACCATTCCTGAGGCATGTTTGTTTAGCACTATACAGAAATAAATATGGAGATGGATGTGCCTGTTCCTTAACCTAAACACTAATTGCAAGGTAATATACACTTACATGCGCAATGAGTTATTTACAATTACACAGATAATAAATATGCCATTGAGTGTTCTCATGCATTTACATTAGAGCTAGATGATAAATGAATAAGGTTAGTGAAGCATTTCAAAATAATACCATTTACACATAGCAATTTATGGTTATTAAGTATTCCTAAGATAGCACATTTTATAAAGTTCATTATTCTGGGCTAAATTAAGTGCAATTTCTTCATTGCTGTGAAAAACTTGGAGACTCTTTGGGAAGTCTGTAGTAGTAGTTAACAAAATACACTAATATTTGGATATTCTTATCCAAGTTTCAGTATTTATTTAATCAGTTCTTCTTAACAATCACTAGAAACAGCTATGTAGACTTGGTGAACCATACACTTGACTACTAATGAGTTGATGCATCAATTCCTATATAAAATAGTGAAACTGCTACTGAGCTAACCACAATTGCTACAAACTTACAAATATGGAACTGGTCAAATTATACTGTATTCCCTGACCCCATGTTTTAGGAGTGTTTTTTAAACACAAACTGATCATAACTCCCACACCTGCTGTAAGGTAAATCTTCTGTGGTAGTCCATGCTGCTTACTTCTGGACCTATATTTAATAAGCAGCATACCTTGAGAAAGATGACACCATGTTTTGGTCCTAAAGAATGGTTGTATAAGGGGGAAAGAATTCTACAAGACCAAGACACAATATAAAAAGACAACCACTTGAAAGTTTATCCTGCCTTTATACAGAATTATGCTAAATGACAAAAAAACAGCACTACAAGGTTAATACATATAAATATCTATTCTTTCAGTAGGAGAACCTCAAAGCTAGAATTATTTTCTGTCACTTCCTGAAAAGGATAGTCCTAGCTCTTGGGCTTACTTGCCAAGTAAAGTGGGCTTCAGCAATGTAGAAAGGTGTGGAGCTACTGGACACACTTGATTTGAAATCAGTTTAATTACAAAAAATGTATGAAGACATCTATATTGCTACGGTATTATACAGTATTAGATGCATAAAATCATACAGTAGATGTCAAAACTGTTTGTTAAAAAAAGATTGTTAAATTGTGTTGCGTTTGCACCTTTGTGTATAGACAGAAAAAGCAGTTGGCACAGGGAAGGAGATAGGAAATCAACTGTGAATATAAAAAAGAAAGTTACTTTGAATGAGATTATCAATTCAGTAGGAGTGAAATTTTATGCACTGCACCATTTCCTGCTCATGCTATGTCTGACATATTAAAATAATTCTACTTTATACACATTGGTTGTTGGAAGAGTGACATTTCCTAGACCTGTTGAAGTAGTTGATATGAAAATTTGATGTGAAACTAATGCATTCTAATATCCATGTCCCTGTTTCTTTTATGATGAACTGACAATAGAATTTTGACTTCTTCAAACAAAAGAAACACTAGGCTTGATTATATTAACTGAAATAAAACAAAGAGAAAATAAAAATGTGTGGTAAATGTTAGCTAATCTATTACACTTAGGTATTTAAGAAATAAAACATTTATAAATAATAGATATTTTTATTCATGTTTCCGGCATCACATAATTAATTGAACTGGAAGAAGAACAAGTAACAGTTGATGGGCTACAATATAAAAGTAAAATTTTGCATTACAAATTGCGTCTTTGGTTGCTTCGTTAGGAAAGATCTTCAGCCTGCTAAAGGTACAGATAGGGCAACTCTCAGACTATTTCATTTGTGTGACAAATGTTTCAATTAGTTCTAATTCTCTTTAGAATTATTCCAATAAAGCAATAAAAAAAATGGTCAGATTTTGTAATGATTTCATCTGTTGTAGGAGCGTTAAGACTGATTCCTGCATTTTACATGTGTTCATGGCCAATAACGGAAAGTTGTCTGATCTATTACCTTATATCAGGTATGAAAAGATGACATGGGATAATACATTGCTTTATCTATTACACAGGTTTCCACCAGCATTTTCTGCCCTTCTGTGCACCACTACAAAATTCCGATTCTGCTTCAACATGACAACCCACACTCTGCATGCATCTTACAATAAATACATACATTTTAATTCTATTGTAATTACAAAGAAATCTGTCTACTGTTCCTTGAAAGCTGTCTTTTTTCTTTGTTGTACTATGGAGTGCAATAGTCTTTTCTTAATATAGGTCTTTTCACATACTATTTTTTTACTGATGAAATCGAAATTGCACACTTTCATTTTCTTTCATAAATGGCCCCAACATGTACATATAGTACATTTAATAATCTAAATACATATTAGAACCTGAACTGAGACATATTCTCAATCTAAATCTAGTCCACACCTTTTACTGTTGCATGCAAGGATGAATAATATAACGCTCATCAATTTGTATGCAAAGGCATAGCAATATAGGAAACAAATGTTAGTGACCCAAATAGCTGCACAGAGGCCACAAGACAATCACAGACCTGTAGCTAGGCATTACACCCACCATGTCATTTTAATTGTTCTGCAGATGTTTGCACAGCATATTTTTATGATGTACTGAATCATTTGACCCACATTAGACCTCTTCCCAAACTCCCAGTCACTGCAGGGCATCTTCTGGTGGGCAGGAAAATTATTTGCTCTGGGAATCCATAGAGGAAACGTGTACCTCTATAATCACACATTAGTGTATCAAACTTATAGCATCTCTGCAAATACAGCTGATGTAACAAGTACAATTTTGTATAACATTTATGTATTTTATCAGTTTTGACTTCCTTCAGAGATGCTCAGCTCCATGATATGCAAAGAGAAACAGTTCAGAAAACATTTGCACTTTTATATGCAATACTGAGACATTATAGTTATTATTATTAAGGTGTATTTATATAACACCAGCATATTTTGTGGCGCTGTCTAGTCTCACAATTCATATCAATTTGACAGGTAGTTCTAAACTATGTTCAATGTAGGGAGTGTGCAAAGTGACACCCACATCACACATACAATGCAGTGCCCACATGCACAATATATTTATAGACAAATAAAACTGTCTGTCCTCCGTTTGTAAATGCAAGGAGTTGTACCTATAGGCTCCATCAGAGGGGCATCATGCAAAGTGCCCTGTTGTTGTAAATGAGTCTCATTTTGTTTCTTCTGAACATGCTTTTTAACCTGAAGGAAATAAGCACTAAAATTAGCAGATATCAATTGCATAGCGCGAGTATCAAACTGGAAACAGATCTTCTAGTTCTACTAGTGGCAACCTCTTAATTACTATTATTATTATTGTTATTATTAATAATAATAATAATTTTTATCTTTGGGTTTGATTTTAAGAATTATTTCTCCCAGTGATTTAAAGCCCTTCAAAACACAGAAGGTTATATTTCTTGACTTCATTAAGTATAGTGTATTGGTGAACCATGATAATAACTGAATTATGAAAGTGGTCTTTTATTTATCTCTTCAATCCATTGGGCTGTTTCCTGAATCTTAACTATGTTTGCCTGCTTTTCAAAGAAATCTATATAATCACAAAGGGGCAGATTTACTAAGGGTCGAATTTCGAAGTGAAAAAACTTTGAAATTCGAACGATTTTTTTAAGGGCTTTTTTTGATCAAAATGGACCAAATTCGATAGAATAGGAAGGATTTTAAAGGGGCAGTTGCATTTTTTCAATATGAATCGAATTTTGGCCTATTCCATAGTCGAAGTAGCCCAAAATTACTACAAAATTCGAATTTTTTTAATTTGAATTTTATTCAAATATTCACTTCGACCCTTAGTAAATGTGCCCCTAAATTATCTGCCGTTTTTTCCTGCAGTTTTTATCTGCAGTTTTTTACCCAATATCAAAACATATATACTCAAAGCATTCATGTTCTCCAAAGAATTTTTAAATTATTTAGCACTCAGCAGTAGGCACAAAAAAGATTCTCGCTGTCCTATAAACTATGTGAAGTGAAAGGGAATGTCTATGATGACTAGTGTTGTCTCAAGGTAATTTATGATCAGTGAAAGGTTACATTTAAGAACATAAAATATATTAATATCTTTAAAGCCACCATTAATTCTTAACTATTATGGTCTCCTTTGCAATTAAGTCTTAGGGGACTATAAGGTTGTAGTAAAATGCAGAGAACAGAAATCACCAAGCCAGCTGGCAAAGGAAATTTGTAAATTAAATTCATTAATTATATGTAGCTATGGAATATTATATTCAATCTAATTTTGTTAGGGTTTCTTCTTAAATTTTGGTGTGATTTAAGAAATCCTAAAAAAAAGAACAAAGATTGAACAAAGATTTTAACAACTGAATTAATATGCAGCATATTTGGCTTATTGAACAAATGAACTAAATGAACTTATGAATAAAGTAGAATTAATTTTTAACAGGACAAGACATTATATTACATTTTAGTTGAGGTCCCTCTACATCAGATTCAGCACTTGCTTGTCATAAATCAACTTTTCTCGAATATACAAGCTTGTGCATCCCTGTCAACCATCTTTAATGAGTTACCTGGTGTTCTTGTGTTTTAACCAAGGTTTTGAAATCACAGTTAGATTATTAGACATATGCCTTAGGGTTCAAGCCTTCTCAAAAAAGCATTCCTGCTGTTATATAAGGAGCTTTATGCATCCCCCTCAGGAATGCAATAATTATATTTTAACCTAGCTTTAAAACCTCCACTCTGCCCATGACTGACATGCTCTCTATGAGGAATGAGGCTGCCATTGCGTGTTTTGAGTGGATAAGGAAATTTAAAGCTGAAACTTCTTTCTCCCACCAAAAAATGGTTAGGTTCCCAACAACAGGCCAATGTTTGTGGCATTTTGCATACAGGTATAGTTAAAACCAAGGTTATAGCAAGCAAAACAGGTTCAAGGTTGAAGTAGCAGAGCAGACTAGGGGTAGTAAAGTCAAGCAGCAACTGGAATCAGAGCCACAGTATAGGTAATATGAAGAAGTTTAATTGAGGAGGTAATTTGATGCCAGTGAATAAAGAGGAAAAGCAAGGAGAGGTCTTCATATTTTACAATTCTCTATGCTACCTTCCAGTACAGCCTCACAAACGCAAGGGGACCCAATAGCCTAATAAAACTCATGGAAGACAACAATAATGATTGCACTTAAATCACATGTATTTCAAGTGTGCAGTTCTCCCTAAGAATATCAACACAAGAGTGACCTGCTGCTTATATTACTGTGCATTTTGTCTACCTTGCTACTTACTTGCACAAGCACCCATCCTGGTGACTCTATCTCTCTTGCTAGGTTTTGTGCTTTGAAAGGTCTATTGCATTGGATGTTTCTCCTCTGGTGCCTATTAATGTTCTCACTTCCATTATATGGATTCTCACCTATATTTTGGCTCTGGGCCTGTTGCCTTTAGTAACCTCTGGATTCCCTGGGGGTTGGCAATATGTTAGGCACCCCGAGTAAATCTAAATGCTATTTTTTTTTCTCCTGGACAGTGCCCCTTATAGCAAAAGAGAAAACCATGCCACTAGAGCACGCACAGTATAATATTATCTGAAAATGTACTAAGGTGAGACACTTTAATTTAAAAATTGAGAAAGCCAGTCATTTTGAATTGAAAAAGCCAGTTGGATTACTAGTGAAATGTCTTCAAGGGAAAAGAAAAATACAGTCCAGTCCAGTCGACTTATTAATATAGATATACTATGACCTGGATGAATAAGAACCTTCACAGACATACAACTGTGATTTTTCCCTGGACATGTGCATTTTTGTGTTAAAAGAGGCACTAGCCCAGAAAAAACACATATTGGCACCCCCAATGGGAAAATCCGTGTTTCCTTGTCCTGTAATCTAGTGGTTCTTTTAATTGTGACATAATATAACCAAACCTCCTCTGGGATCTTTGTTTAGTCTCAGCAAGTCAGTATGGTATCATCCCACTTTAGAAAAACAGATGAAATTCTATTATTCCTGAAAGGGAATATTGTGTAAGCCTGGAAACTATACTTGTAAGTTTGACATTTGTACTGGGGAGCATATTTGAAAGATTGCTGAAAGGTTACATTCATGAATGTGTTTTGAAGGATGATATCATGCATAGTAGTCGGCATGATTTTATGACAGATATGTCAAACAAATATCATTTTTTTTTATCAAAAGGCAAATAAATTGAATAACAATGCTTTACAAAATCTTTTTATGCATTGTCACATAAATGAATACTTTATAAACAAAATTAGTGCTCTTGGGAAATCTACATGTGTTATATTAGAAATCTGGTTAAAGAATTTGGTGCAAAGTGTAATAATGTATTGATCATTCCCTAACTGAAGTACAGCTCTAAATCATTTACTGGTGGGTCCTGAGGTGGCACTGCTTTTATTTAATTGTTAATGAATACTTTGGAGGAGGGGGTTAAAATAAACGTTGTTTTTGTTTGTCTTTTACAAAGCAAGATAAAGGGCCCCATACTACTAATTTGGCAACCCACGGGGTGCCATGATTATAATCTCAATGGTCACCTGGGACCATTGTAAAATGGGGCCCCAATGGATAAAAAATCCTTCACTGGACAGTCACACCCCTGATTTGGCCTGGCAACTCATCAATAATGCCAAACCTCACCCTCCCTCTACCATGGGGCCCTTAAAAGCAATAACCCCAGGACCCCCTAATGGTGACCCTATGTTGGTGAGCCATTTTTCTCAAAATCATTCAATCTTGCTTGTCATTACTGATATTTTTACATACGCCACAGAGTCTGCCTCCCCGGCTGCCTTTTGCTAAATAAGCACAGTAGCACTACTGGACTTTTTCATCAACACATCTTTTTAATTCAAAGCACTTCTAATTTTTTTCCACTTCAGGTAATGGAGTGACCATTAGTGATGGGCGAAACGGCCGCGTTTCGCTTCGCCGAAAAATGTGCGAATTTCCAGAGAAATATGCAAATTTTTTGGCAATTCGCGAAACGAGTCGCGCGCCGTCGCGCGCCGTCGTGCTGCGTCGTTTTCGACGCGCGCCGTTTTCGGCGCGTCGCGTCAAAAATGACGCGCGACTCATTTTTGCGCGGCAAATTTTTTGTAACATAGTAACATAGTAAGTTAGGCTGAAAAAAGACTCGCGTCCATCAAGTTCAACCTTTTTTTTTTTTTTTTTTTTTTTAATTTTAACTGCCTAACTGCTAGTTGATCCAGAGGAAGGCAAAAAACCCCATCCTAAGCCTCTCCAATTTGCCTCAGAGGGGGAAAAAATTCCTTCCTGACTCCAAAAAGGCAATCGGACTAGTCCCTGGATCAACTTGTATAATGAGCTATCTTCCATAACCCTGTATTCCCTCACTTGCTAAAAAGCCATCCAACCCCTTCTTAAAGCTATCTAATGTATCAGCCAGTACAACAGTTTCAGGGAGAGAATTCCACATCTTCACAGCTCTCACTGTAAAAAACCCCTTCCGAATATTTAAGTGAAACCTCTTTTCTTCTAAACGGAATGGGTGACCTCGTGTCATCTGGAAAGACCTACTTGTGAATAAAACATTAGAGAGATTATTATATGACCCCCTTATATATTTATACATAGTTATCATATCACCCCTTAAGCGCCTCTTCTCCAGCGTGAACATCCACAATTTGGCCAGTCTTTCCTCATAGCTAAGATTTTCAATACCTTTTACCAGCTTAGTTGCCCTTCTTTGTACACTCTCTAATGCAATAATGTCCTGTTTGAGTGAGGGAGACCAAAACTGTACGGCATATTCTAAATGTGGCCTTACAAGTGCTCTATAAAGTGGAAGAATGACCCCCTCCTCCCGTGACTCTATGCCCCTTTTAATGCAGCTCAAGACATTATTGGCCCTTGATGCTGCTGACTGGCATTGCTTGCTACAGCCAAGTTTATCATCTACAAGGACTCCAAGGTCCTTTTCCATAATGGATTTGCCTAGTGCAGTCCCATTAAGGGTATAAGTGGCTTGAATATTCTTACATCCCAAGTGCATGACTTTACATTTATCAATATTGAATCTCATTTGCCACTTAGATGCCCAGATTGCCAGTTTGTCAAGATCCTTTTGCAAGGATGCCACATCTTGGATGGAATTAATTGGGCTGGATAGTTTTGTGTCATCCGCAAACACAGATACATTACTTACAACACCCTCCCCCAAGTCATTAATGAACAAGTTAAATAAAAGTGGACCCAACACCGAGCCCTGAGGGACCCCACTAAGAACCTTGCTCCAAGTAGAGAATGTACCATTAACAACCACCCTCTGTACCCGATCCTGTAGCCAGTTCCCTATCCATGTGCAAACGACTTCATTAAGCCCAACAGACCTTAGTTTAGAAAGCAGTCGTTTGTGGGGCACGGTATCAAACGCTTTGGCAAAATCCAAATATATCTACTGCCCCCCCACTGTCCAGCATCTTACTTACCTCTTCGTAAAAAGCAATCAAATTTGTCTGGCATGATCTATCCTTCATAAAGCCATGCTGATTGCTGCTCATAATGCCATTCCCTAGGACAAAATTTTGAATGTGATCCCTTAACAAGCCTTCAAATAATTTGCCCACCACAGATGTCAAACTTACTGGCCTATAATTGCCAGGCTAAGATCGTAATCCCTTTTTAAATATTGGGATGACATCAGCTTTCCTCCAATCCATAGGCACCATACCAGATGAAAGTGAATCTGAGAAAATCAGAAATAGGGGATGGTCTAAAACTGAACTAAGCTCTCTTAGAACCCGTGGATGTATACCATCAGGCCCTGGCGCCTTGTTTGCATTAATTTTAATTAAAGCTTTATTAATCATATCCTGAGTCAGCCACTGACTAGATTGAGCAGAGTCAGTGCATCTATGAAGCGAGCCTGGGAACTCAGACTCTATTGTATACACTGAAGAAAAAAACTGATTTAGCACATTTGCCTTTTCAGTATCGGTTACAACCATACTGGTACCATTATTTAATGGAGCAACACTCTCAACGTGCATCTTTTTACTATTGATATATTTAAAAAACTTTTTAGGGTTACTTTTCGCCTGCGCCGCAATTAATTAGCGGCAAATTTTTTTGCCCGTTTCGCGAATTTATTCGCCAGCGGCGAATCGCGGGAATTCGCCGCAAATTCGCCCCTGGCGAATAAATTCGCCCATCACTAGTGACCATGCTCTGCATTTTCTTAGTTTCCTCTCTCTCAAACACCCACCCTATTCTTTCTTTTTACTGCCCCATTTAAACTCCTCTCAATAATAGCTTGGATTGGCTCCTTACAACTTTCTCATTTCTCCCATTTCTTTGTAATTTAGATCTTCAATAGCCCCATCCCTCTGCATCAAATCTAACACACTGTAATCATTACTTATTACTTATAAATCATATAAAAAAACAATGCTTTTAATGTTCTACTTTTTGTTACAATGTATGCACTATATGTTTGTTTTTCGTTGTTTGTTATGGCAAGCCAATTTCCTTCTACAATTACTAGCTTTCCTCAATTTTATTCGTATTAATCCACAAGTAACTGTATTTGTCCATTAAAACGTTTTGTCACACTACCTCAACTCTTCAACTCCAAACATGGCCCCAGTTATCTGAATAATACCAGAGAAGGAAATCACAGACTAACTTACAGATGCAGTCACTTTGGATTGTGAGTTAAATGCGTTGTGACTTAACTCATCTATCTCATTTATCCCACTTAGCACAGAATATTGTGTCACAGCATCCCATCCAATTAAAGAGTTCACCATTGAAAACAATGGAGCTTTGGTAAGCTAATGAAAAGGTTAAATGCATTAAATGAGTTAAGATAACTTTAGATAACACAGTTTCTTCAATTAACCCTGAGTCACGACGCATTGAACTTACAAATCCAAGTGACTGCATCTGTACCCCTCTGCACATACTTGGTTCACTGCAATGCAACATATTTTTTTCCAGAATATATAAACAATTAACAAGTGTTACCGACCCAAAAACTCGAATCGAATTCAAACTCAATTTGAAACGAGTTTTTGTCTGAAAAAAACTTGAATGTCAAGAAGGCTATTAACTACTTCAAATAGGTCAGTGGAACTCTGCCATTGACTTCTACATGAACTAGGCAGGTTTTAGGTGGAGACCTATCAAATTCGAGTTACTTCCATGGTAGGGGGATGATAAATCTCGGATTCGACTTTGAGTTGGTTGTTTTAAACTCTAAATTGTGAGTTTTAAACAAAAAAAACCCATCAAAAATTCTAATTCAATTTACCATTCGAACTTTAGTAAATCTGCCCTGAATATCTAGACATCTCCCTTTTTATTATGCTACATTAAATTAGAGAAAGTGAGTAACCTAATGACTTCACTTCCCTTCATCATTCATCATCATCTTATTTTCTTTACTCCTCCATTTTCTTACATATGTATCCCTATTTTTCCTTCTAATTTCTTACACTCTACTGTTGAACACATATCAGTATCTCTGCTGTCCTGTTTACAGTGTCTTGACGCTCTCTAAACTGGTTTATGTTTGCAACACAAGTTGTTTCTTGCACTCAAGTGGCCAACAAAGTTCTTTTAAAACAGCCTGTTCATTTGTCTTTACCCATACTTTTTTTTTTTAAAACATGTTTTTATTTATTTTTCAAACAAATAAACATTTGTATAATTAAACAATAATAGGTCACTTGGAATAGTTTGTTACATCAATCTTCATGCCAATATTTCCTTCAAGTATTATGCATAACAGTATCATACAGTTAATAGTCTCTTGTACTTAGTAACTGATTTATCCGGTGACTCCTGGGGGGTGATCTTTGGTTCTGATTTTGTGAGCTATGTAGGTTTTGTATATATTGTTCCGTTTCTTGAACCATAGCGTTATTTCTTAGTATTTCTGATTCATACCACGTGGTATGTCTAAATGTGTATAATGTGAGATGTCTGATATGTGTTGGTAGTGAACAGATATAACTCTTCCATGTTGTAAAAAACCTGTCTGTTAGTTGTTCTTTGTTTGTTGTTGATTCTACCCAGTCCATATGGAAAATATGGTGGAGTTTTTGTTTGACCATAGATATTGGAGGTGTTGATGTAGAAAGCCAGTGGTGTAGAATTGTTTTCCTAGTTGCGGCAGTTAATCTTTCTGCCAAATATCTCTCTGTGCATGTTATTTTTAGGTATGGGGGAGGAATGCCAAAAATGGCCCAGGTAAGTGTAAAGCTACTTGTTTGTTGGGTTAGAGATTTCCAGAATTCTTGGACTTCCCCCCATAATTGTTGAATGTGGGGACACAGCCAAAGACAATGTACGAGGTCCGCTTTGGGTTGTTGACATCTTATGCATTTATCTGAATTTAACGTGCCCATATGATGTCTTCTAAGCGGAGTTAGATATGAATTATGTAGTATCTGTAAAGTCATCTCCTGATACTTACTGACAGAAATGGTTTGCATTGCTTTGTTGTGATATTGCAATAGTAGCGAAGCATCAGTCTGTGGGATTACTGCGGTCCCGTTTGATAAGCTACTTTACCCATACTTTAAGGTCTTCTTGTAGCTTTTAAATGGAATCTAACACCAAAAAATTAATCTGAGGAAACTAGATTTCACCCCACACCTTTTTTTAGATGATCACTTGTGATGGGCAAATTTATTCACCTGGGGCAAATTTGCGGCGAATTCCCGCAATATGCCACTGGCAAATAAATTTGCGGAACACCAGGAAAAATGTGCCTGCTGAAAATTCACCAGCATCTCTTTTTGAATGCCCAAGTTTAAAATGAGAAGCTGGCAGCATTTCGCAAATCTTTCTGCGAAGCGAAACACAGCCCATCACTAATGACCACCAAATTTAAGTCCATTCTCCCCTTCTTTATCCATTTACCGTGGATTAATTAAAAGTTCAGAAAAGTTCCTTTAACAACTTACATGAAATTTTTTTTAAAATTATTTTTAATGGTAGGTTTTGTTTCCCCATTTAAGAAAGCCTATTTACAGCAGTTTTTATATTTTTGCATTTTAAGCAGAACAACTACTCACCTGCCTATACAAGCAATTCAATTACAAATTTTAGCTACTATCATTTGAAGTTCTCTCTCCCCTCATATTTTTCTTAACCATCAACTGTTGGTATGTGTATTTTAATTTCCTTATCTCTTTATACTGATTTTTAATTGTAGGTTTTATTAATAAATACGTGTATACTTCTATGAACCTTCCATATATTTAGACACTTTCTTTTTGAATATATTTTATATTTGGGATTACATTCCTATAGGAAATAAATCTCACACTTACTGTTTGCTTCTTTTCACTGCCATTTATATTTGTGGATCCAAGGTTTTTTTTTATTATACATCCCATGAATTACTGATCAGTTGTTTATAGCTTATTTTTGCCACTATTTTTTATTATTTATGTTATTGAACAGAATGTAACTCTTTGGTTTTCTATGTTTAGGGTAGTTGCTGTTTAATCTGTTTGTTCTGTTTATATTAAAGGGTAGGTTTTGACTTTTTCTTCAAAAAAGATTTTTTTTTCCTACCCAAGCCCATTGCATAATTTGTCCCATTCCCTTATCACAGATTTGTACTGATTGTAGCACATTAGATTAATGTTCAAAATGATTTAACAAAGTCCCCAGACGTAGGCCTGTGTGCATCCTGATATTGTTAATTAGTGGACACTAAACTCTGTGTGGTTCCTTCCTCCTTTTCCTTTTGCTGAAAAGAACTTTACATATCATTAAATGTACTCAATTAAGTGGAAAGCCACAGGAAGTAGGAAATAAGATTCATGTTAAAAATGGAGCATATATACAGCTGCAGGCAAGAAAGAGAACACTTTCACTGGGTGCAATAAATTGATATAAAACAACTTTAACCACAGGAAAATCGCTTCTTAAGAAACAAGATATTAGGCCAAACATGAAGCGGGCAATGAACAATGAGGAAACAAATACAGTAAAATGTAAATAATACAAACAATATAATAAGATAAAAATCAGAATAAAACAACGGCTTAATCAAAGCTACTATAGTGTTCTTTTTTCTTAAGAAATAACAAGAAATGAATGATAATTGTTTAGATAAGAAGACACAATATCTACTTTCTGGTTGAAGAACAACATTTAATGCCAGAATGGAATGGCAGAAAACAGTTAATTTAGTTAATCATAAACCACAACTGCACAATCAAAAGACAATAGGGTCCATGTATCAGAGTTAAGGCTTTGATGCACAGCAATTATTTTTTCAATTTTCTGCTTGCAGTTGCGTCAATCAAAGAAATTTGTTAATCAAACCTCTTACATGTAACACAGATCATTAGCGGAGGAGAGCCATCCAATCCTATAATGATTTAAGTGCAAAAAAAGCAGTTAGTCTAGCTGAAACCTGAGTTTCTGTGTGTATTTTTTGTTGCTTTAAATTATACACTGGCAGATGTGCCAATAAGGTTTATTTAGGTGTAGAAAAATTTATTTAGCTTTTATAAAGTCAAATAATTCATTTGTTGGCAAGTAAGAGAAAATGTAATCATAACACATTATTACATTGCATTTACAATTAATATTTATTTACTTTTAGTTCCAAAAAAATAATGTGGCATGGTTTTTGAATACAAATTCTTATATATAGAGAGATTAGAACTATACATAAGGGAGATGAAGTGCTGCAGTTAGCTGATGATTTTGCTGTACTTACTGTATGCAATGATAGAAAGCTTACAGGTGCCAGCTCACAAACTTAGGTGCTTGTACAGGCATTTTACCTCTGAACTAACATATTTACTAATTATAGCTTTTCCTATTTTCCACTGCTACATTATTGCAAAATGATGAATAAAAATTGTCCATGTGCCTCTCTTTGAAGGAGCTAATTCAAGCTCTACAAGCATGCAGCCCATAAAAGAATGGTTTTCAAGGGCATGCGTGGCTGAAATTTTGCAGCATGATGTCTACGTTGATGCTTGCCCTCCTGTGGTTTCCTAGTTTGCTACTCATTCTTTATCTGTGTTGCTCTTTTCTTGTCTTGTATTAGTATTATGCTTTTTTCAGGAATGTAGGTTGCTTTGTCACTCCAAAAGGATTCAGTTTTCCTTAGAAAAAAAAAACTACTACTACTACCAATAAAAATGGAAGCTTTACATACATTTACATCTGAAATTTTCTAAGGTAATGACAATGAGTTGTTATTTAATTAAATAAATGAGCAGTGTATCTTAAATATGACCTGCATAGTTTAAGAAATAAAACGCATACATATTTTTCAATATAAAATAAGGTAAACTGTGTGTTCAACAGAAGCCCTATTCATTGAATTAATGTCAATTAACTGCCCCTTTAAAGATCTTGTACAGTATTAAAGTCTTAGAAAATCTTGCACTTTTGCTGAACCTTTCACATATGTGAACAGTGCTGCAGGAAATGAATAGTAGAATGTGATATATATATATATATATATATATATATATATAGTGTAATATCCAAAAGACCGGCACTCCCAAATGTAAAAACTTCTGATTTATTAAATCATATCACAATCCAATGGGGCCCCACTTATGGAATGGAGGAAGGGATACCACTCTGGTATAAACACTCAGAAATCACTCTTGATCAAATAACTTTGGGTTCAAGTGGGTCTTAAAACTATTTATTTAGCAGTTGGTACACTCTTCAGATGCCAATTATTTTCAATATGCAGAAAGCATGCTCAGATGGTACAACAAGTGAAAGCATATCAGTTACACTAATTAAGTACTCACAGATCCTTTCTTTTTCCTTTGTCAGATTTTTCATTGGGTAGCATTGCCTGCTTTGTGGCCACCAACTCCCCATATCTAGGCGAAGCCCACTAGGTCCATTGAGCCATTTGGAGATGTTAATAGCCTTCCTGACATTCGAGTTTTTTTTCAGTAGAAAATTTGGTTTGTTCAAATTGAATACAGAAAGAATACAATAAAATTTGAATTCTAGCCATTCAATTTTTTTCTTAAATAACCTATGAGTTGAATTGTGAGTATATTCAAATTTTTTAAAACTCATCTTTAAATCATCTTTCATAGGGTTTAATGGCTAGATATTTTTCTCTTTGAGCTAGGATTTTTTGTCAATTAGCTTCTATCTTGCCAGAGCTTACAATGGTCTGAAAGGTGTAAATCTTACAAGTACAGGTTGGCAATATATTTATCTCCTTAATTTTATTTTTAAACATCAAGACTATCACCAAAGGATGGAATAAAGAGAAAGTGAATCTACAGTATACCATAACAAAATGTCAAAGGAGATTCAATTAGTAAGCAGCTCAGCTTCCACTATGATAGATTTAAGGTTTACACAGGGCAAAAGCAATATAGCAGAATGTTAGGGGAACAACAAAATACCAGCAAAGCTCTTACATAGCTCAGCACTGCATAGTAGCTAATAGACAATAAAAATCTGACATGATGCATTATGGGAAACGTAAATACAATCTTTAAAAAAAATACTCATATATGCTTCTGCCCACAGTAAGTTGCATGGAAGATTATATTATTGTATTTTGGTGTTTGTGCTGATAGACGCCAAGAGAAAATACTGCTACTGTCTACTGCTTTAATCATTCAGAAATAAAGCTGTAAGCTGCATACAAGGAATAAGGATCTTTCTGAAATGGGAAGTTGGTACAGCTACTCTCTGAACAAAGTCTGATTGAGTACTTTTAAAACTCATTCTAGCTAATGTAACTAAAGAACAGTATCAGTTGTGAAGATATAAGAAGTACCTTGATAATACAGCCCATCGTGCAATCTGCTGCTGACATTAAAAGAGATTGACCCAGAATATCTTTGAAGGTTGACCTTTAAGGAACAGAAATGCCAGGTGAAAATAACTGCATCTGTGCACATATTTTGTAAGGCAACCAATTGCCTATAGTTATGTAAAGAACTACACAATATATTGTGGTGAGATTTAACTTAAGAACATTGGCAGCATGAAAAGAAACCCTATTATGTACATATTGATACAACCTGAGAATACATTTTTGAAGTATCTTTCACAGAACTTTATTGAAGAATGTCTTTTACACATATAAATATGCCACAAAAACTTTCTTAGCTGGAACTTGCTGTATTATTGCTAGAGAACAATATTGGGCAAATTCATTAAAGAGCGAAGCGTCTAACGGTATCGTTAATTCGCCAGCGTGACGTCAATTTGTAACTTCGGAAATTCACTCACACTCTGGCGAATTTACACTAGAGATGTAGATAGACTTGCGCAACTTCGCACCCTTACGCCAGGCGAAGTTGCAAACTGACGAAGGATCGTAAATTCGCAGATTCACTAAGATGAACATTTTCCTGCACGTTAGCACTTACATTAGACGTTACTTCACCTGGTCAGACCAGGCGAAGTTCAATACAATAGATAGGAAGTTGGAAAAAAAAATGTAAAAATTTTTCTAAGTCCCAAAAAAACATTGGCGTGTTTTAGCATTAGAGGGTGATAGGCTGAAAAAGATTGATATTTTTTGGGGGGGTTACCTTCCTGCCCCCCCTACATTTCCTAACATATGACAACTCAGGGGGCGCACGTTTAGGTAAATAGGACAACTTTATTTTTTTAATTAAAGGTTTCCTGGGCTTGTGTAGTGCAACGTAATGGCTTAACATACACTTCTATTATACTTTGAAATTTGCGCCGTATGCAAATTAGGCATCGCTAGCGTATATGCGCTTTGACTGGCGAATAAACGGTAGCGCTACTTCGCTAATGTTCGCCGCCCTGGGCGAAAATTCACATCTTAGTGAATTTGCGTAGTGCTGGCGAAAATTCGCCTGGCGAAGTTCGGCGAACGCTAGCAAAGCCAACGCTAGCAAATTTTCGCATTTTTGTGAATTTGCCCCAATATTTCTATAGTAAAGGGATACTGACTAAAACATTTCACCTGCCCATGACAGGACTGGACAGCATGTACTGCTCACATTACACATTCTTAATACTAACAGTGTTAAACTGCTAATCTAAAAAAAGTATAATTGCAATTTTACATTGATATTAATATGAAGTTATAGGTTGCATATATCCCCCTTAATAAGGAGCTATGACTGTTGTTCATTATTTGAACTTGTTAGAACCTGGATTGTAAATTTTTCAAACAGTTGACTCCTTTGTTTGTAGCGTGGAGTTTTCCCACTCATCCAATTGGAATTGGAAGTGCATTACTGTAAAATGCCTATGCTTCAGGGCTGACTGTCACCTTCATTCATACCAAAGACTTTTCCTGCTTCAGTTTGACATGTTCTGCACCCATTCCATCTGTTCCTGCGGCCTTTGAGCTGTTGGGACCTAAATGTTGCTTGTTAGCAATTGTCATCCAATGTCCACATAATTCTCCTAGCCATACTTATCTCAGTAAGATTATAGTAAATTTATAAATGCTTAAATAGGGAATCTTACAGGTTTCCCATCCATCTTGTCACTGAAGTTTTGAAGAATTTTAATACAATGAATAAAATAATCCTAAATCAGAGTAGGTTATTTTTTCCCAAGTCATTAAGTAGCTAAAAATAAATACACAGTCCAAAGGACAGATTTATCAAAAAATCAAGTTGGAATTTTTTCTCGATTCAAGAAAAAGCAGAGAAAAAACATGTACATGAATACTTGCATGACTATTTTATGAAACCCTGAATAGTCAGAATTTATATATAAAAATATAATATAAAAGTATAAATTAATATAATATCATAAAATAATATAATATTCTCTAACAACTTTATTTTCACAGTTTACTAAAGCATTCAAGTATTTCAGTCTTATTGAAAATTAATTGGAAAATGTTTTTTTCTGCAAAATACTATTTGGTTCAAATTTTTTTGAAGTTCGTATTCAAGAAAAAAATAGAAAATATGCTTACATTTTATTGTGTTTCTTTTCCTGTGCGTGTGCTTTTTTCCCTCCTCAATCTCGATTTTGATAAATCTGCCTCTTAAGTCTTTGCACAATGACAATATATCACTTCAGGGTGCAAGGTCAATGCTGAATCATAGATGTATTGGAATGGACCAACACTCCCTTTTTATTATTCAACATGATTTATTATATTACATGCTGTATCCAGTGTTTTATTTATAAGATATAGGTCCCAGAGCATACAGCATGGATACACCATGTTATACAATAAATCACATTGCATGAAAATGGAGCATATATATATATATATATTTATATAAATCTTACATATGGACCCGCACTCCAAGTTTACGTGCTGTAAAGAATTTTATTCAATCATCACCATTGCATCCAATGTTTCGGCCCACATTGGGGGCTTTATCAAGGATCCTTGATAATGCAAATGGTAGAAACTGGTACATTCAGGGTTTATATATCATGCAAAAAGGAGTCTCCTTTTTATGCAGGATATACAAACCCTGAGTGTACTAGTCCATACCTTTTGCTTTACATGTTTACATGTTTCACTCACCCGGGTCACTCTTAACTTTTTTTATAAATATATATATATATATATATATATATACATATATATATAAAATAAAGAAATGACCAGCAACACTGACATTCGTGAATTGAACCCATCAACAGGAAGTTATAAAAAAACACCATTAGAGGCAATTGCAATAATTAGTGTAAAAAAAATTATACAAGCTAATAAAGTGACCAAGTGCAATAATAAATCTATAGCTGAGTGCTCAAAAATTCGTATAAGCCAGCTGTACTGTATTATGACATGTACTGTATTTAAGTGGTTATTCTATGCAAAAATCATTCGAATCATTTGATCGAACGATTTTACTTCGACCGCAGGATAGCCAAATTTTTTGAGAATTACTTTGACTTTGATATTCGAAGTCAAAGTATTTCAATTTGATGGTCAATTTAGAAGTATATTCCACTTCGAAATTCGAGCCTTAGTAAATCAGCCCCTTAGTATTTCCTCCCTCTCGTTAGAAGGATATCTCATAGCTTGCATCTCCTGTCTTGAATGTTTCCATCCTCCTTGCCTTGTCTTTCTGTATCATAAGTGTCCCGTTTCCATTTGACCGATTTTTTCTCTATTTCAGCCGTTGAGGGTCTCTGTGTTATACTGTAGGTCTGTAATTTTTTGACTTTCTATTGTCAAGGGTGCTGGTCTCCATACCAAAGTCAATAACCGGGGTTCTTCTACTCTCTTGTAATGCTCCCTGCCTCCCATTAGTAACTATACCGGTAACTGGGGCATTGACGGTAAGGAAGGGAAAGAGGGAGGAACGGGCGCCTATTCTTTACTTACGCAACTGAGTTGCCACGGATGGTTGTCCGCTATTACTGTATACACCCTGTTTTCCACCCGCAACTGCCGTGTGTAATTACACCTTAAATAGGGGGCTTTGGAGGTCTCCTCCACAGTAGCGGTTACAACTTTCGCTATATTGGAGAGTGGGTCAGGTCCTGCACACTGTGCATGAATTACTGAACGATCGTTTCACTTATACTCCCACATACACCATCGTTCCACGTGCTGCCGATTGGTTTTATATATATGTATTTTAAGGACACGGTCCTGCACTGTTGCATATCCAATATGGATCAGTGAGTCATTGTTTTGGCGTGTATTGCACTGATAATTGCTTAGATTTAGCACATTAAAAGTTAAGTTTTACTTCTAATTCTATCCGAACTGGTTAGCTTTGGGTTCCCAGACTGCCAGCACTGGTTGTGCAGCATTCATAAGAACCTCTTCTCTTTTGTTTTTTACATATTTCCTCCCTCTCGTTAGAAGGATATCTCATAGCTTGCATCTCCTGTCTTGAATGTTTCCATCCTCCTTGCCTTGTCTTTCTGTATCATAAGTGTCCCGTCTCCATTTGACCGATTTTTTCTCTATTTCAGCCGTTGAGGGTCTCTGTGTTATACTGTAGGTCTGTAATTTTTTGACTTTCTATTGTCAGGGGTGCTGGTCTCCATACCAAAGTCAATAACCGGGGTTCTTCTACTCTCTTGTAATGCGAAAGAATCCATATTGCATACTGCATAAGAGGTATCATCGTCAGAACCGCTTGATATGGACACATTTCTTGGTTGTTTAAGGGGCAAATTTATTAAAATTCACCCAAAATCCTACTAATCCATTCGAAATTCGATAAGCATTCGGCTATCGAATGCTGATCGAATAGTTTTAGGCTATCTTTTTGCTCGATATTCGATTCCTTGATGAAATGGTACGTTTGGATACCAATCGTTCGATTTCACGAAAGAATCGTACTTTTGCCTTCGAGCCTCAGAAAAATTTGTACAATTCGAACGATCGAGGCGTTCGATCGTAACGAATGGTATTTGAGCAGGACTTAGCAAAAGAAGCCTATGGGGGGGTTCCCATAGGCTTCTATTGGTATTCGGTAGGTTCAATCTGGCGAAGTAGGCATTCAAAGGATTTTAAAATTTTAAATCCTTCAATCATCGAATGATCGAATTATCTATTCGATAATTCTGTATTCGATGATTGAAGAGGACAAATCATACGATCGGTATTCGAACGAATTCGATAAAACTTCGAATCCTTCACACAAATTTTGTCAATTTGCCCCTAAAAGTATGTTTCAAAATGAATTTAGGTCTGTGCCAAATATAGACAGTGTCGTTATCATAATATTGTTTGTCCCTCAAAAATGTACCCTTTTTGCATGCACCATTTTCTCCAATGTGTCTAAGTGATTTCTCAATTCTTTGTCAAACTGAATGAAAGATGAAGTTTTATCACATGAGGGTAGGGCGACTTGCTTATCCTTAATTTGTTTGCGTAAATCTGTAAGAGTGTCTTATTTATGGTGGATGATTAAAAACATTAATTCAAGTGAAAACTTTGTTAAAATTCCCCCTTGAAACAAAGTCTGTGTCACCCTTGGCAAACATAGGAAATTTTTTAATTCAAAGTCCTCTGGGTATGCATGAGACTGCATATATATATTTTTCTAATGTCGCTATGTCCCAACATAAAAATGTTTCTTGTGATAACAATTTCTCCACTAATTTAAAGTTCGAAGATATAGATGGAGATATGCATCTCGCCAACTGAGTTTCTGAGGGAGCACACGCACGAAATGCGTCAAGCTCAGTGTGATGTGCCCACTCTTTTAACCATGAATCAATAAAGATTTTGGATTTTAATTCAAGCAATGTCCAGAAATTCCATCCTTTTCTCTCTCTACTCTGTGCGGCAGGCCCGGACTGGCAATCGGGCAAATGCCTGATGGGCTGCTTGCTTTAAAATGTAAATGGTCTGCTCACCTAAAAATGCAAATTAGGTATGTCTTTAATATGTAAATGAGCCAATCACTTTAGAAATGTAAATTAGCTGTCCATAATAGCCAGTAACAGCTAAGCCGATGCCTGCATTTGTTAGTGCACATGCCAGTACTGGCATATGGGAGGAACCAGGAATTCTGAGCAACTTCAGTTAGTAATATTAGAGTTGCTTGCTATATACCCAATCCCTTATGCTTATGATAGGTATGTTGGCAACAGGATGATCCATGCTCAGAACAGTCACTTCAGCTTGTGTATGGAAAACTGTGTTATGTAGCATTAATTGCATGAGAAAGCCTAGTCTCTTCAACTATGCCACACTTTGGCCCTGTGACACATAATTAAAGTCCTCTTATCTGCCAGATTTCATGGTCTAGTTGGGGGCACACAAAGGAAAATTTAGAATACTGTAAGTATAGTGCCACTAATACATCTGATTGAATAGTTGTGATAGAAACTAGGGTGAGATATTTGTTGCAAGGGCCAGTTCCAGCACATAGGGTGTATAATATTGCTGGGGATAATATGTGAATGGACTCTTAACTTAAAATATCCATTAATAATCACTAGTTCTAGTTAACCGTGGGGTTGGAAATATACGTATATCATGCTTTGCATGCGCATGAATACATAGGCTACTTTAATATTATTGCCAGGGCTGCTTTTTCTTCCCAGTCCAGCCCTGCTGTGTGGCGTGGGACGCCAAAGCTATTCCAGGACCTGGCCACATACACATCAGTGGACTGCCTGCATTTTACAGAGGAGGAGCGGTATTTATTTCTATATTTGTGCCAATGGCTGTTTTGAAAATGTCCTGCTTGGTTTCCTTTTTAAAAATATTGCCAAAATGCATTTTAGTAAAGTATATACATTACTAAATAATTTGTAATTAATTTAATTATTCACACCCCCTTTATCACACATTTTAAATATTCAATTGATTAATTACTATGGGCACTGCAGCACGTTATTAATGTTCTGGACATACATGTACATGTCATGATACAGTACAATTGGCTTGTATGAATTTTTGAACACTCAGCTATAGATTGATTATTGCACTTGGTCACTTCATTGGCTTTTAGAATGTTTTTTACACTACTTATTGTAATTGCCTCTAATGGTGTTTTTATCATTTCCTGTTGAATTACAGTGGAATTATGGGTATATAAACAAGTGTGGGGTTTCACATGGTTTCCTATATACCATCCACCTCCACTTGGCTTTGCAACGTAAAAACTGGTTGCTATCGTTGTACGGATTGTACTACCTGCAGACAACTTCTCTCCAGACCCACGTTTTCACATCCCCATTCGGGACAACCTATCGCTATCAAACACAGAGTGAGCTGCACATCTAAATACATTATTTACTTTATCAAGTGCCCATGTGGTTTGATGTATGTTGGAAAAACAATCACAACATTTAGGGACAGGATGGCCAATCATGGGTCCACCATATGTGCTGCACTCAATAAAGGAAGCGGTAACACCGGTTGCCCAGAATTTTGTGGAAAAGAGACATACTTTAGCTTCAATGAGGAGCAGGATTATTGACTTTGTTTCAGTACCAATCTGGGGAGGTGATAGTGAGTGCCTATTACTTCAGGCAGAACTGAAGTGGATACACAGATTGGACAAAATTAGCCCTCGAGGCCTTAATGAACTGATTTCATATGCTCCTTTTTTCTGAACTATTTATATCTACAGATATAGCTTTAGTATATCTTTAAGCACTGTACATTTCTAAAGGTGTTGTTGAGTGAAGGTGGGGACCACGGAGGTACCATTCAGCTGTTACCAGGCCCTTGTTCCTTTATTTTCTTTTTTGTCTCTTCCTTTTTTTCGTCTTTAGTTTTTCTTGAGACTTGCCCTTATTATATAGTAAGCCTACCTGTTAACAGAACAGTCCATGGTGCATTCTAAGTACCTTATAATTCATAACTTTCTCAACCTTTGAAGTTTATTGATAGACAGCTACACGTAAATAATTGGATGGACCTAGTACAAAGATACCCCAAAATACATGATGGTGGTATGCCTAGCCCAGCATCCAGTGCCAGTGTAGTTGTCTTCTAAATACAGATTGCCACCAAAGGTAGATTTACTTACTAATAGCTTGCACCTTATTGGATGGATCTAGTACAATGTCATACACTGCCATCTGATAGGCTTCTATATCACCCATGCCTTATATGTGTCGCTTTATCTATGTTCTCCACTCAGTTTTTTTATTTTTTATTGGTGATTATTGACACTTGAACTCACACCCACGAAATGTTGGTTGTGTGATTATTCTCTATGAGGACAGTGTCTTCTTGTTCTATCTGATCCATCTGTCTCTTTGCTGAACATTAACTTTTGATTTCTGCTTCAATATCAATTGATTTTATCCTCCCTTCCTCTTAAGCTGTCTTTTCTATCTGGTTATGGGCATGATATACTGCGATTCATGGTCCTTGTATAACTTCATCTACAGCCAATTACATCTACCTCAGAACCAATTGGGGGTTGCCATGGTTCCCACACATAGTTACCAACTTCTGGTCTTTTTTCCCCCTCATTGCCCTCTACTGGCCTTCTCTTACGTAACTTGTGATTACACCTAGACCTTCCGGTGTTGCTCTGCACATAAACCCTGGTTAAGCCACGCCCCCTCTGATCATTACAGACACATGGGCAGTGCACATTCCAGTCATGTTGAACCGGCTTCTCTACACAGACGTGTAAGAAGTGTAGGCATGATTAAACCTATTACACAGACGTAAGTGTAAACATAATTATAAATCATAAATGGGTTAATTGTGAATGGGCAAATCAGCAAATTAATTTAAATGCATATTCGAGCAAGCTGATAAATTGCAAAAACACATAAAATCTTTCAACTTCCTTGATTGTGGAAGATCTACTTTCCACTAACCAATATATGCAATTTTAACAAGTTTTAGGTTATGTAGTTTTGCTTTTTATTTATAATGATTTATTTTAGAAGTGTTTTATGAAATGGCATGTGAGCTTAAATATATTGGCCAAAGTGTCGTACTAACATCTTATTTTTGTAACAATTATTTATAAGGACTGAAACAAGACAATCTTGCCCCTTCTATGATATGTGAATACCAAATCTGAAGCCTGCATCAAAATACTGTTCATAGATAGAGTTCCATTGTCTCCTAACATTCTCTGTATGTTGTATACAGAAGAAGATATGGAAGAGAGCCCCAGGTATCCAACACGGGAAAGCTGATTTATCAGAAATCAGATTTTTAAAAAAACATTGAAAATTGTGACTGTACCCTTAGTTGCAGTATTAAAAATAGGGAAGCACCAAATCCAGGATTGATTTTGGGATTTTTCAACACAAAACAAAGAAGTAAAAACATTTTCCCACTGATTCCTTTCCCAACCCTAATTTACATATGCAAATTAGGATTTGGTTCAGTATTTGGCCAATTTCAAAATAGTTAATTCAGTGCATCTCTAATTTCAAAACATGAAAAAACAACTCATACCCAGTGAAAACCATCTCAAGAAACATAAATGTGAAACATTTTGGGAATGCCCAACTAATTGAGGTGCTCATTATGAAAGGGCTTAAGTGTGTATTCCCATACATTGGTTGTTACAGAATAATCTGACGTAACAAAAATAGAATTATTTTCAAGGTACAACTCTTTTTCAAAACATGAATTTCAACTTTTACATTTTTTTTACTGTTATAGGTATGGTTTGATTAAACATTTACTGGAAGATCTAATATTCAAGTACATTTAGCAGTTCTACTGTACTGACTGATATAGTCATGGCTAAATAAGGGATCCACAAGCTATAAAAGTAACAAATGACAGAGTCTAGAAAATATAACTCCAGTGCCCAGAAACAGCTGAAATATTTTATTGATCTTAAAGATATCACTTTCAGACCAGAGTCACACTAACAAACTTATATGTAATGTCTGTGTTCCATTCAGTGTTAAACTGTAAATCCAGATTGTTATGTATCAAAAGGTACAATAAATACACCTAAGACTGTTAAATTCTTGACTCTACAGTTTACTGTTTAGGTTTTATTACAATTGATTTAGGATAAAAACTGCCTTTCCTTTTCCACAGTTAAAGTTATGACTTAAGATGCTTTAGACTAGTGCAGAACTTAGAATACATTGCTTAAACCGAGAATAGCACTAAAATACAATAAATCAGGCATAAATGAAAACAGTGTAAAATTTTAGGTGCACATTAAAATGTTTCCATATTGTGACAGAATTTAAAGTGGTCCTGTCACCCAGATATACAAAGTTGTGCAATAAAAGTCATTTTGAAATTAAACATGAAACCTAAATTATTTTTCTATTAACGCATCCATACCTGTTACAAACACATAAAATTCTTAGCTATCAATCATACACACAAATCATTGTGGGACAGCTAATTACTTCCACTTTCTATTCTGCACTTTCTAGATGTCAGTGCACTCCTCACATTCTCCCTCCCTATTTACCATCTAAATGTGCAGTCAGTGCATGGGCAGTCAGTGTATGGGCCTCAGGTCCAAGATTTGGACATTATGCAATGCTTGCCTTAAAGGGATCCTGTCATGGGAAACCAGGTTTTTTTTCAAAATGCATCATTTAATCGTGCTGCTCCAGTAGACTTCTGCACTGAAATCCATTTCTCAAAAGAGCAAACAGATTTTTTTATATTCAGTTTTGAAATCTGATATGGGACATATTGTCAATTTCCCAGCTGTCCCTGGTCCTGTGACTTGTGCCAGCACTTTAGGATCGATCTGCTTTCTGGCAGGCTGTTGTTTTTCCTTCCTGAATGGAACACAGTGGGACATGGGTTTTTACTATTGAGTGTTGTTCTTAGATCTACCAGGCAGCTGTTATCTTGTGTTAGGGAGCTGTTATCTGGTTACAGTGTCCACAAAATGGCAACTGCCTGCTTACTGTGATTGTGAATTCCAAGACTAATATAAACAAGATTTACATTATTTAAGTAGTATAAGTGAATATTTATCATAAAAATATATCATAAAATAGGGTTTGGCATTTTTTTAGGGTGACAGGTCCCCTTTAAGACCTATGAGCTTACTTTGAATGTTCCTCATTTCACTTCATGACCTGTAATATAATATGGCAAACATAATACCAACATTGTTGGTTAAATTATGTTTAATTCCCATCTGTATGTTAAAATATTTCAAGCAAAGAGAAATGTGAGTCAATATTTATATATCTTCTGCATGAAGTCTTAGGGCAGAAACTCAAATAAATCAAATGTTGCTTAAAGAGCTACTGACACCTGAAATTAAACTCTTTTTTACATCTATTATAATAACTGGCTTTGAAAGCTACTTCTAAATTTGCCATAAAGTATTTGTATGATGCTTTTACATTACCTGTCTGATCCCCCATGTTCCTGTATGAGGGGGCTGCCATATTTGTGCAGCAGGAGTCCGTTAGCATTAGAAACTGTAACTAGCAGACTGAGATGGGACAGTCAGGTTGGCAAAGTCAGAGTGTCAGAGTGTCAGAGAGTCAGACTTAGGAAATCCAACTAACAATTATATACAAAAACAAAGCTCTCAGCAAAAAATTATCACCATGACCTATAGGTAACATTTAATGTACATTCATATGTTAAAATACATTTTTTAGTGTCAGAATCACTTTAACAACAGTATCCTCTAACAATATACTCAGTGTTTGCTCATACACTTAAAGGGGTGGTTCACCTTTCAGATACATTTTCATAGGTTATAAAATATATTATAGTTTTTAAATGAATTCCTTTTTTCTTCTGACTCTTTCCAACTTTCAAATGGGGGTCACTGACTCCATCTAAAAACAATTGCTCTGTAAAGCTACACATATATTGTTATTCCTACTATTTATTACTCATCTTTCTATTCAAGCCTCTCCTATTCATATTCCAGTCTCTTATTCAAATCAATACATGGTTGCTAGGTTAATTTTGCACTCCAGATTGCTGAAACTGCAAACTAGAGAGGTGCTAAATAAAAAGCTAAATAACTAAAAAAAACAACAACAAATAATAAACCAATTGCATATTGTCTCACTCTCTATGTCATACTAAAAGTTAACCCAAAGGTGAACAACCCCTTTAATGCTTCCCTCTTTATTAGCAAACCCAATACCCTATTGCTTTGTATGTTATGATACTTTTTGATTCAGGGCTCATAATGTAATATTATCACAAGTCTGTCCCAAAGAGGCATTACTTTATCATAAAAGTAGAGCAGATCATCCTTAAATTGGAAAATTATCCATCATGTCTGGGATGGGCAATATTAGTATGAAGTATTGTATTTCTCTTAATGGATTTCTACTGATGAGTGAATCTATTCCATTCACCTGAAAAAATTGAGTAAATGGTGAAAAATTTGTGAAGAAATTGCAAAACACATTGTAGTAAATGGGCATTGTTTTGTCGTTTATGTGCACGACAATTCTGATGCGCAACAATGTTTTTTATTGCAGCAGACTTTTTGGTCATGAATTTTCACCACAGTTTTGCAAATTTTTTTTGCTGGTGGCAAAACATCACTAATTTGTAATAAGGAATGCTATAAATAAACTCAAAATCTGAATTAACAGCACCATTGACATCCAGAATCATAAGAAATGTATACAGTATGGCAAACAAAAACCTCATACCTCAATCAGTAAGATATATAAAATCAGTTTGCCAACTCACTGTTATCACCATTCCAAACCGTCTCATTTGAACTGATTACTTTTTACAGTGGTGTGGAGCCTTCCACAGACCCATAACCATGTTGGCATATGAGAGTGTAAATTGCATTCCCCTAGTAACGTCACACTTTCCTTGGAGAATGAAAGTGCAAATAACTTTAAAAAAATACTTAAAGGACACACACAAAAATGTAATCAATGAACAGCGTCTCTGAAAGCTTTAGATAACTGCCACTCTGGTTGTTAAAAGTTTAACAGTAAGGCTGCAGTATCCCCTTAATCAGCTACAAATCCTTCTACTACACTAAACCACTCTGCTCCCTCCCTCAGGAATTTCCTTTGGCTCTTGGCTCAGTGAGCATGCTCAGTTCCTCTCAGCTCAGATTACATAACACACCCTCCAGATAACAGCCAATGAAGAGAGAGCATCGCTGGTTCCCATAGAAAGTGTCTGATGCTATTTTTTTCTCCTAACCACCTCTCCTGAGCTCAGCGTAATAATTACAGTGCTCAAAGTATGTTGTGCCTGTGTAAACCTGCATTCTGCATTACATGGACTTCACAGCATACATGTCTTATTTCAGATGATAATGTATCAGAGGGAAAATGGCTGCCAGGTGAAAGCTGCTATTTGTTTTAGGAAAATGTGATGGCGCTGGCAAACAGAGGGGGTATATGCAGTACAAGTGATGCAGTTGGGTGCGGAAGATATGCCCAACTTATATACAGGGTAGGAAAATGTAGGCTTTACATGTCCTTTAAATTACTATAAAAAATCAGATATACTTTGTGACTAGGAGCACTGTTTTTGGAAACACTTGCATGAAAATTATATGATGGGTGCCGCTAGTGAAGTTAAGCAAGTGGGTTAATTTTTGGTTGTAAAATACTAAAAATAGAACATTTTGTTTTCATTCGAGTATAACTCTCCAATAAAAGATATTTTTGTTGCTTTCAGCTAGGTTAATACAATAGTTTTACAATGTCTAGGGGCAGATTGATCAAAATCTGAGTTTAGCGCTTAATAAATAAAAACTCACTCATGTTCTTTTCATTTTTATGGGATTTTTTGAACTATATTTATAAAATGGTTAGTTCTAACTTTCACCCATTGGTTAATACAATTCTAAAAATCCCATATGAATGAATAGAACATGGGTGAGTTTTTATTTATCAAGTTCTAAACTCACGTTTTGATAAATCTCCCCCCTAGAGTATTATATATTGCTCTACACATGATGCCAGAATATGTAACAGGTATGGGACTTGGGCTTTTTTTTTTAGATAAGGGATCTTCCGGTAAACTCCATACTTTAGGTATACTAAAAAAATATTAAAACATTAAATAAACCCAACAGGATTGGTTTGCCTCCAATTAGGATTAATTATATCTTAGTTGGGATAAAGTACAAGGTACTGTTTTATTATTACACAGTAAAAGGAAATATGATTTACATTGAATTATTTTGATTTTATTTTGATTGATAGGTTGCTGTCTGTTTACAGTTTCTTCCTGTAAAAGATGTATTTGTCATGAGGACTGTTCTAAGCATATTTTAAAATGGACAAGTGGTCTGAGCTCAGTATAAGGGTTCATGTGAGCCTACAAAAAAGCCTGGACCCTTTAATTACAAAACTTTCCACTGACCTACAAGCTTGGGGAAACCTCCTGCTATCTTTCTGGGGGAGAATTAATCTTATAAAGATCTATCTCCCTAGATTCATATACCACTTACAAAACTCCACAGTCCATATCCATCAGTCCTTCTTCAAAAGGAACAACCACCTGGTTCTTAATTGCCTGTGTAAAATTGATGGCAGAAAAAGAAGACGGAGGCCTAGCCATGCCCAATTTTCAGCTATACTACCTAGCAGCCCAGTTATACTACATACTACATTGGTGGTACCATCCTGCATTGTACAACCCCTATATAGCATTGCAAGCCACTATAGTGGGATCATTAGAAGGCCTTAAAAACCTACCACACTGAAAACTCACAGACATGGGTACCCTCCCACCTAGAAAAACCGAGAAAATCCTCCAAATGGACCCCATTAGGTTCAAGCTCAATCTTCTATTATGGGGTAACTTCCCCATTTCTGGAGGACTTACTATTTTGGCCAGAACAGGGAATTAGACCTTGGGGATCTCCTGCAGAGTGGATCCTTCCTTACCCATGAAGCACTTCAAGCTACTGTAAATGCTCTACACCAAATGACCACTATTTAGGTATTTCCATATTCTCCATATTTTTAAGTCCCAGTTTGGCAACTTTTCCCCCACTCTAACCAATTTGGCAGTGGAATAAACTCTATCATTGGAACTACCCAATAAACTGGTATCCAAGTTATATCCCCCTCCATTCAACCTAGCACAGGTGAAATGGCAAGAAAATGTTCCAAAATGATTGGGAAGAGGCCACTGAAAATATGTACACTAGCTTAATAGCAATAAGAGACAGATTAATTCAGTACAAGGTATTCCGCCAGCTCTACATTATGCCCCCCCAAAATGAAAGAAAGTGGGTGAGAGAGATGAAGAAACCTGCCCCAGATGTAGGACTCATACTGCCAATTCTTACACATGATTTGGGAATAGCTGACCTTTAGTTGCAAATAATGGCCACATTAGCAAACACACTAGACTACCCACAAGTACTTCCCCCTTGGTGTTTCTATTAGGATTGGTGGATCACCTGATACCTACACTGATTGCTCTTCAGTGCCAAAAAATGTGTAATAAGGCATTGGATGGGGCCTAACACAACTACAAGGGACCCAGGATTAACCTAATCAATCAAACACTACTTAAAGTTGAACTTACCTATGAAGCTACGCAGCTCAACTAAATTTGAATAAATATGGAGGCCATGGTGGGAGTCAGGGCCTGGAGCAGAGCAAAGGGACACTGAAGATAGGGTATGATGTGTTGTATTTATACATTTATATCACTTATCATAGCTTGTAACATTGTGTTCCCGGTTATTTCCACTGAGTGAACAAAACCAGAGAAAAATATAATTTCAAATACAACTGCTTTATTCTGACCAGGTAACTATGTGCATGGGGTGTTTTTTTTTCCTGCTTTAACCTTATGCACACAGATATAGCCACATTACTAATGATGTGTGATTATGTGAGGAAACTTAATTAATAAATTCCATGAACTGATGTGGATGATAAAACACTGCAAATGCCACATATATCATTAAGCCCTATATATATATATATATATATATATATATATATATATATATATATATATATACTATTAGGCACTAATTTTCCTAGCAGCAGTAACCCATAGCAACCAATAAGGTGTTATAAACAGGTGACCAGCCTAGCACCTAGGCAAACTTAGTGCCTTTTGTTACATAACCCCTAAGACTGTAAATTCTTCCAAATGTAAGTTCTAGTTCAAGCTCTTGTGAGCAGGGCCTTCTGGCCCTATTGTAATTACTCTTGCCGGCATTACAGTATGTAAATGATCAATAATGATAATAATTCTGTTAAAGTGTAAAAAAGCACCAATGTACTTGGAACAAAAAACAATGAAATTACACTTTGTACAAGGCAAACTTACAACAAATTCATATAAAAACATATATTTTTATATTAATGTGGGCAGCTCCTCCTGTAGTATATTTTACCGACAGCAATTACCATACATTTCTCAAATGGTTATGCTTTAGCAGATCTGATCTTCCCATAGCTGAGCAATGCTATTAAAAAGTTAAAGCTGTCTAAAAAAAAGGGCAAGCTTTCCAGCATACAGTTAAATCTGGGCAACAAGAGTCACAGTTTAATTACAGTCTTTGGGTAAGGTTACCTAATCAGAGCAATCATGCCTTCTCCCACTTGAATTAATGCAAATATGCAGATAAATTAGGCTCCCTAAGCCAAATAACAAGGCTAATACATTTTAATGAACTTAGAATAAACATGATAAGCGGGGTATATCTGCCCTTTATACCACTGACATTTTCATGTAGAAAGTCCATCAGCTGTTGACTTGTCAAGGATTCTATATCAACAAAGAACTTTGCATGTTATTACACAAACAATATCTTCGCTAAAATGGCTACAGAGAAAAACAGCTGCATTACTTGGGATATTTTATTACCTATGTGAGATGAGCTCCCAGGACGAGGCCTCAGTCTTTTCTTCACACTCTGACATGTCATTGCAAATCTGTCTGAGGCAAGCATTTGGCAGGTCCCTCTGCTCCTCATCACCTTTCTGCATCATAAACTGTTGTGTTGTTAACAGTAGTTTGTGGTAAAGCTGCACATTAAATATTTATCATGTTTATTGTGGAAATGCATAAATGCCAATTGATATAAGATGTGCAGCAAATCTGCTAAGTGGCTGCTTTTCTCTGCTAGCTGAGGATTGCTCCTGCAATGGTGAGCTTCCAAGAGCTAAATCTGTATGCAAAACCAGGGTTATGTATCCAAATCCTTGTACACCTGTATCCTTATCTATTGCTGTCCAACTCTACCTATTTGCTGCTTAATTATGATAATTATGGTGCTAAATCAATGTACAGAGGTAGATGGAAAACAATGATGAAAATGCAAATAAATAAGGTTTGGTAAGGGAAAAAAAGCTAATTTTATGCTATACAAATCTAAATTCTTGTATAATCTTGCTGTATTAAAGTTGCCTTTCTTTTATCCAAAAAATACATGAATTTAAGCGTAACATTTTGAAGGTTAGTTGCACTTTAAGGGGCATACGTATAAAGCTGTGTTGAAATAAGTCATATTGTGATTAAATAATAATAAATAAATACATATATCTGTCTAAATATCAAGGCGGGAGCGGCATTTCACTAAAGAGGTGCATATTGTTTGATAACTCTGTTTTAGCCTGAAGCAACTTTTAAATGACACAATTGATTTTTAATCTGAGAGAGATAAGTGATGGTAGGGTTCTTACATGTAAAGAGGAACCTTACAATTTACGATTAACCTTTGTTTTATGTCTATTCATTTACATAAAGCACTTTGATGTCAGTTCTAACTGTCTGCTTAATTTATTTGTGCTGCCAATGCTAAACTTTTGTACAAGACAACACAGCATTGGACCCAACTGGTTATAATTTTGCAGATACTCTATACTAGGAATTGTTATAAGACTTCACAAATGTGCAAAACAATGTTGTCATTTCATTAAAAACAAAACTTTTTGAGCTGGATCTTGGTTTTCCCATTGTTACATGACTATGTTCGACTGTAATTTGTTTCAGCAAGAAAAAAAATCATACCAAAAACAGAAACCTATATGTGGACAATGGAAGAACATGATTAAAATAAATAACTCTGACATCTTTAGGGCCCTTACACACGGGCGTTTTGGACCTGCGCTCCCCTGCGTTGCGTTTGGCTGCGTTCAGCAGCAGGGGAGAGGTCTAGACGCACCTCATTCTTTTCAATGAGGTTGTACCCACGAGACGCGTGTAAGCGACGAACGCAGGTTCAGACGCAACATGCTGCATTTTTCCTGCGTTTGGCGCCTACATGCGTTCGTGTGAGTACAGCTCCATTGAAAATAATTGAGTGCGTCTATACCTGCGCTCCCCTGCGGCTGAACGCAGAAAAACGGAACGCAGGGAAGCGCAGGTAAAAACGCCCGTGTGTAAGGGCCCTTATATAGCAACCGCACAAATGGGTTAGGTTTGGGTTTTGTTTAAGTAGTAGAAGCAGAGATGTAAAACAGCTGAAGCTCACGGGTCATTATGAATGTCTCTTGCACACACTTAGCATCTGCTTAGTATATTTACTTATAAGTGGAAAAGGCTTTCTTATGTGTAGCATTCCTACATTTGATACCTCAAGGACACAAAACTTGAAAATTGTACTTTAAAATTAACCAGAGTAAGTCTGAAGCTATGCGCATTAACCTAGGGGCCTGAACACAACACATCATTTTCTCAAACATTCAAATCAAACGGAATAACATAGCAATCAATTATTTAGGCACTATGATTCCAAAGGACTGTTAATATAATTTAAATTAAATTTCCAACCTTAACATGCTGAGGTCAAGACAATACTTGGGAAACAGAAACATGCATAATTATTTTGGTTTGGCAGGAAAAAACACTATTAAAATGAAGGTAGTTCCTAAAATCTTACTCTGAATTTATCAATATTAACCAACCAACACCCTTGCAAGCCACATATTTTAAAAAAAAATTCTGCCGATAAATTAAACAGTAAGAGTGCTTTCAATAGCACAAAGGCATTTGAGTTGCTCCACAACACTAATGGGTAACACTGCTGGTACAGGTGGTATAAAAATGCCCATTGTGTGTTTTGTGGATAAAAACCGACTGCTCTTGCTGTGTGAGGAAGTTTAAATTTACAGTCGGAAGTTGCATGGCTGGTTTCAGTTTTGGGAAACCTTGTACAGTTAAGGATATATATATATATATATATATACACACACACACAAATACAAGAGGTCCTCTGCACTCAACCCAATATCAATATAGTGTGTGCCTTAAGCTACTAAAATGCCTTCCCCTTTACACAAAACAAGGTTTGTTTGTCAATATATTGCAATATATTTAAGCTGACCAACTGTGTCAAAAGTCATCCCCGATATGGCCAGTCCTACATTCAACTTTCATCTGTTTCATTAAGAATTCAATTGCTTCATTACACAATTTACAAAGGAGCAAAGGTTTTACATCTTGCATATGGGCCATATTGGTTTTGACTCTCTCATTTTACAAAATATTGACATGAATTAATTGGTTTAGTCTTGTATTGTATAATATTTTAAGGTATCATTTCACCAAATTTTGTACTGTACTATAATACTTTTCAAGCATAAGGTGAGCCCCTGTCCTTAAAGCTTACATTCTCATGTTGGTATCTTATGTTTAGGGAAGGTATGTGTGCAAGGCTATAGTGACATTATTAGGCATAAAGCAATTTAATAAAAATACTTTGTAACTAACTTAAGTGGATAACAATTGGACCTTAAAAAGGACAACTTGAAAGGACAATCTGATTGGCCTACACTGACCATGAAGAAAATGGGTTAATAAAAACACAATGGCACAGTTGGGCCCCGAAATTTATGGGCCCTGGGCAGACACCCTTTTTGCACTTTTAATAATGGGGCCCTGCCTGGGGTCTTTGGAAATAACCCCTTTAGTGTTATTTCACCATAAATACCAATAATACCACATATTTAATATTCAATTTCTGGCTGGGAGTATTATAATTGCTTAAGTATAGTTCCTCCTCCATATTGCTTTGATAGATTTTGTCTTTTTTATCGCAGTTTTGCTAGCTGTATTATTGTTAAGAGAATTATAAATGATCTTGAGTCAAAATCCAATGAAAGTTAACTTTTTTCTCTAGAAATATCAATGCCCTAGGACAAGTGTTCCTATAAATGAAGCAGCCTATAAATTTTGTATAAATGAACTTCCCACTCACAGTAGATTAACTAGTGTAGCACAAATGACAAGTCTAGCCTCACTGCTGCAGTATGTGGGAAAGCAGGTGGGAAAACGTAATTGATGAATGTGGGAGAGCTGCGTGAAAAAGTGAGGCACACAAGAAACAAACTACACAAGAATTTCAATGAAATACAAACACAGAAGAAAAAGAAGCACAGTGGGACACAATAACTATCGATGCAATCAAATAAAACATTTGAGCATAAATGAAAAAAGCAAATCGAGCAAGCAAAAATTAAGGGGGTTATTTATTAAACTCCAAATTTATACAGTTGGGCCTTTTGAGGCAAAACTCAAAATTTTCTCCAAAAAAATTGAGCAATTTGGGAAAAACCCAGAAAAAATCATACAATTTGAGTTTTTGCTCTATTTTATTGTGTTTTTACCCAAACCAATTAAATAGCGCATTTTTTTAATTATAAATCGGGTAAAATTGCATATGGGAGTTTGGTCATGGTTTTTTTTTTATTTAAAGAATGAGATGAATTTGGATTTTAGTAAATAACCACCAGGAAAGGGCTGAGAAATGTAAAGAAAATGAAAATCACAAAAAAGTCAATAAAAAAAATTAAGATCTAAATGAAACAAAAAAAATAATACCTAGCAAAGAATCTTACCAAATTGGCCCATATATCAGTAAATATTGCCGTTTTGAATCTTTTCCCTTGGACTACCATTTTGTGATGGTCTGTGTACTTCCTCACATGATCACATGACAGGAAATAATGAAGCCCTAACTATAACAGCAAGAAGTATGAGTATGAGCAGGAGTAAAATACAGTTCTGTCGATTCATTAGTTTTTAAAATGCTTTTTTATATGGGATTATCCATTGGCACATATTACTAGTAAATCTCTCTCTCTTCATTCCTGAAATCTCTCTCAATGTTTTGGTCCATTTTTTACAAAAGACCAGATTAAGTTTTCCTTCAGTGAATATATTACAAATATCAATATTGGTAGTACATCAAGTAAATCTGAATTTGTTATAGCCGATAGCACAGCTCCATTTTGTTTATAATGATCACCCGTTTGTGTTCTTGTGTTCTAACATCATACTATTTATAATCCCTAATAGTTGTCAGTTAATCTATTAAAGACATCCTCTTACAGGGGAGCCACTAGACTTGGTGGTGTTAAATAGGGATGGCGCGAACCGCCGCAAAAAAGTTCGCGGACGCATTCGCGAACTTGCGACAAACGCGCGAACAGTTCGCGACCGTCGCGAACCCCATAGACTTCAATGGGAAGGCGAACTTTAAAAGCTAAAAAAGTCATTTCTGGCCAGAAAAATGATTTTAAAGTTGTTTAAAGGGTGCAACGACCTGGACAGTGGCATGCCAGAGGGGGATAAAGGGAAAAGAAAAATCCATTATTTTCTTATGTCAAAAGTGTTACAAAGTATCTTACCTGCACCTGTTAGCTGTTCTGGACGCTGTTCTGGACTCTCTGCCAAAAGCCAAGTTCAAATCTTTGCTTCTTTTTCTGGCTGTTCAGTGAGGGTCTTTCCAGTGAAAGAGGGTCCTCCAAAAAGAGGGTCTTTCCAGTACAAATGAGGGACAGAGGGTTGAGCTCGCAAAAGAGGGACAGTTGGGACTCGGGAGGTATGCACATTTTTTTTTAGTCCAGGGGGTGTGTGGGGGTGGTCCAGGGAGATCTTCCTGATTGGCTGCCATGTATCTGCTGGTCTGGGGTGAGAGGGCAAAAAAATGCGGCAAAAAAAAAAGCGCCAAATTGACGCAAACCCAAAATGCGAACGTCGCGCGACGTTCGCGAACTTCCGGCGAGCGCGAACAGCGGATGTTCGCACGAACAAGTTCGCCGGCGAACTGTTCGCGCCATCCCTAGTGTTAAAGAGAAAGATTACACTTAGGGGCAGATTTACTATTATTCCCCAAAAAATATTTGTTTTCCCTCGATATTCGATTGGCATTCGATTTTCGAATAGTTTTAGGCTACCCTTTTATTCGTCCGTCAATCATTCGACGATCGAATAACGATTGTTCGATCATTCGAATGAATTATTTGATCATCCGAAATGATTCGTACGATTCGAACAATCGAAGACTTCGATCATACGAATCCTATTCGATCACGAGGCTACCCATAGGCTTCTATTGCAATTCGGTAGGTCCTATCTGGCGAACTGGGCAGTCGAATAGGTTTAGGTTTTGCCAAAATTCGATGATTGAACGATCGAATGAACGAATATTTGATCATTCTAATGTATTCGATCATTCGATCTTCGATGATCGAAAATGCCGAAATCAGAATTTTCGATTATCCGAAAAAATCGTACGATCGGAATTCGTTTGAACTTCTATCTATTCGTGTGAATTTCGTAAATTGGCACCTTACTCTATTGCTTTAAAAAAACATGGGTGTAATATGACAGCAGGCACCCCCAAAATTCACTCTAACTGCCAGGCCTTTTTGGTATCCGCAATAAGAAAACAATAATTTTACCCTAATTTCACCTTTTGTTTCTAAGAAGATGCATGCAGTCAAATTAAAGAAAAGTCTTAAAATCAAGTCCATGGCAATTATAAGTACAAACAGTTTATCTAATTATATTTAGTTAAGAATTCTATCTATATATGATACAGTACCTGAAGGAAAGTTGCACAGAACTCTGATACCCTGGAGATTACAATACAAGCAACCTGGCATTTTGTTTGTATTGTAGTTCTGCCTGTCATGAAATAATGTTCTGAGCTTCCCTTCCAACTCAGCACCTGTCTTTTCTCTTTTCCATAATCTCCTCTCTACGCTTCTGTCTCCTTGACATGAGAGCATGCTGCGCTCAGCGAGCCTTGCGTGTCAGCTCTGTCCAGCATCATGTGTCACTACAGAGTAACAATAATTAAAGCTTAGTCTGCAAACAACTGATACTGTCCCTGTTTCTTGGGCAGTTCATATCAAAGGAGAGTCAGGGAAAACTTTCCCTCTATTGCAACCAACATTTTATTTTACATTTTTCTTATATATAATCAGCAGAAGTGGAAATGCAATAGCAATAACTATGAGAAGTCATAGCATATCTGCTTTACAAATACTCCTAGGAACTTGATCAGTTGTATTCATTCAGGTGAAGAAATTAAAATTAAGGTGTCGGTAGGGTATAATTATCCAATTGAATGTACTAGGTAAATTACTTGATTCACCCTATATAGTCTTAATTACACGTGTCCACATATTACCCTGGCTCAGAGTCAGATGTGCTATATGTTAGTAGATAGTTAGCCTATTAGGACAATCACTCCCAAATATTCATAGCCTTAATATTGCAATTAATTACAAACTGGATCATATTTCCTATAACGTAGACCATGCCGAATCAGCATATTGGTGGAACACAGCTCTGTCTCTAGGCCCAATTTACTGCACTTAAAGCTTTCTTCCCCCACCCAAACAGTGTTTGCCACCTACTGACTTGCAGAATTAATTTTTAAAAGATATTCAACAGAGCGATCTAATAATCAAACTGTGTCTAATCACATCTATTTAACACACTGTTAAAAAGCAGCATTTTACAAAAACAGTGCTGCTGCATTCACACTGCCGGCTTAGCATGTTTGTGTGTGTCTAATGACTTTACTCCCAGAATTTAGAAATAGTGGCATAAAAGTTATTTTAAAAATATCATTAAATAGCATTAAATAAATGATCTGCACATAGGAAGTTCAATTCCAAATATGAAAATTGTAAATGGAAGAGCCACTTAAATGGAAGTGGCTACACATGACCCAAGTCAAACCCAAAAAACATTTTGGGAATTGCATCCTTATATCAGTTGTTTTATCCTTAAAATGCAGTGACCTGATGGTAGCTCCAGAGTGTCCTCAGCTCACATGCATCAAAAGAATATGGCTCATGTTAGAGTCCTGCGCGGACCCGACCCGTACCCGCAACCCGGACCCGAACCCGAACCCGCGACCCACATTTTTACCCGCATTTTTACACGCTTGGACCCGCGACCCGAACCGTACCCGCAACCCGTGATCCGCAACCCGGACCCGCGACCCGCTGACCATCAAGAATCAGGAAGTGCTGCCATCATAAACAGGAAGTGACATCATCGGAAGTAGCCAGGATCAGAAAAAAAAAGGAGTAAAACAGGAAGTGCTGTCATTATAAACTGGATGTGACATCATCAGTAGTGGAAATGCTCAGAAAAAGGAGTAAAAATCCCTATAGCGAGGATCCTCGACCCGACCCTCAACCCGCCAACCTGCAGAACCACCGGCCCGCTTCTATACCCGCACCCAGAAATTCTACGAGCAACCCGCAGGGTACCGTGGGATTTTGCGGGTAACCCGCGGGTACCCGACCCGCTGCAGGACTCTAGCTCATGTGTCACTCGTGTGCTGAACACCAGAAATGATGCCAACCAGACTTCAAAAATATCTGATGCAATCAGTTGCATCAGCTGCAACTCCCCCTTGCAACCACAAACTGCTGCATATGGGGAAAAACATGGAGATAGCACTCAAAATTGTACTTTACTCAATGCACTTGCAGATGCAAATGAACTCTAAAATGTTTCATTCATTTGAATCCACCCAGTGATTTATAAAGTTTTATTTAGTTTATTATTTGTTATTCCATAAATACACATTATTTCCAGACTTCAGAAAATCAAAGGAAGGGCCATGATATATCAGTTTAAAATTACCTTACTTTGGCACGCTGAAAATATGTTTGGTTCTGTGGAATGAATACTGAAGTATATATGTTAAACCCTATTAATTTTGTGAACAAGCTAATTACTTGTTCCCAGTGTTATAAGGTAAAAATCCTTTCCAAATAACAAGGATGGTAAAACAGCATTTCAGACTATTAATAACTAAACTACTCAAGTGACATTTAAAATACTTGGTTCATCTGCACTATAAAAATGCATTCTTCTCACCTTAATATTAGTGAAGGTTACTGGACTAACCCATCCAAAGCTGATTTGTTGATTAAAAAGCACCGGGTCACTTCCTATTAATTTGACTATATGAAACTTGGGTAGAGTCCAAATGAGCTGCTTTGGAAAAAAAAAATTTTCATTGCCTTTATGAAAATAGGCATGTTCCACTGCAACTCTACTAAAGTATCTATATAGAAAATTCTGAAGCAACAGCGTATATACAGAAGAAACAAATATGCATATATATTTATACAGTAAAAATCTGAAATGCTACTGTAGCTTCTCCACTGAACTAAAGTAGAACTTAACAGTTAAAGGGAAACTGTCATGGGAAAACATGTTTTTTTTTTTTTTTTTTTAATGCATCAGTTAATAGTGCTGCACTGAAATCCATTTCTCAAAAGAGCAAACAGATGTTTTTATATTTCATTTTTGAAATCTGACATGGGGCTAGACATTTTGTCAATTTCCCAGCTGCCCCGGTCATGTGACTTGTGCCAGCACTTTAGGAGGCAACTGCTTTCTGTTGTTTTCCCTTATCAATGTAACTGAATAGTATGCAGTGGGACATGGGTTTTTACTATTGAGTGCTGTTCTTAGATCTACCAGGCAGCTGTTATCTTGAGTTAGGGAGCTGTTATCTGGTTAAGTTCTCATTGTTCTTTTGTAAGGCTGCTGGGTGGGAGAAAGGGAGGGGTGATATCACTCCAACTTGCGGTACAGCAGTAAAGAGTGATTGAATTTTATTAGAGCACAAGTCACATGACTTGGGGCAGCTGGGAAATTGACAATATGTCTAGCCCTATGTCAGATTTCAAAATGAAATATAAAAAAAATCTGTTCTTTTGAGAAATGGATTTCAATGCAAAATTCTTCTTGATCAGCACTATTAACTGATGCATTTTGAAAAACAAATTTTTTTCCCATGACAGGATCCCTTTAATCTACACCTAGTTGGTAATTCATGCTCATTATAACATTTTTGTAATACAGATGCTTTAAACTAATGCAGTGTTTTCTTAGTATATACAGTACCTTTATATTAAGCATGCATCTTCCCTATACAGATTTCACTCTTGTACTTGTTGATCTACAATTTGTACAGATATTGGTGTATATACAATATATACATATAGTTTATATGGTATGGGAACAGTTATCCAGAATGATCGGGACCTGCCGTTATCTGGATAACCTAAGTCTACTAGAAAATTATGTAAACATGAAATTAAACCCAGTAGGATAATTATATCTTAATTTGGATCAAGTACAAGGTACGATTTTATTATTACAGAGAAAAAAGGAAATCAGTTTTTATGCGGATTATTTGGATAAAATAGAGTCTATGGGAGGCAACCCATCTGTAATTCCAAGCTTTCTGGATAACGGGTTTCCAGATAACGGATCCTATACCTGTATATGCATGAGAGTATATAGGTCAGTATGAGCCTGGATATATGGCACGTGTGTTCATATAGAGGGGTTAAACTTGATGGACTTTGCTCTTTTTTCTCAACCTAGCTATAACTATAACTACGTAACTCTTGACTGGCACTTTAGTTTAGTTGTATTTGTATGACAAGAAATTGGAAAATATTTCATTAAACCTTTGAACTTAATTAATGCTCTGCATTTACATAAACAAGAAAGCTCCATTTGTTTATTATGTACATGTTGTATTTCTACAATATGATATGCTCTATGTATGGCTTAAACTCCCACCATTTACATTGCCTGATCATTCTGAACAAGGAAGAATTTTAAAATAGGCAATGATCTACCTAATGGGGCTGCCATAAAAGGACAAGGAAATTTGAACTATATAAGTAGGCTAGAAATGTTGTACATTATGTTTTGGGCTTCTGTACCAGCCCCAGGCAACCAAAACCCTTTAGCAGTGAATATCTGAAGCCCCAGTAACTCCCAGTCTCTGCTGATTCACTGCACATGCTCTGTGCTGCTGTCACTTACTGAGCTTAGGGAACAACAAAAAATATACAGTACACATAAAATAGAAATGTCACAGTATAAGGCTGATTAGTAAGTAATATGGATAATTATTACATGGCAGCATCAACCCTTAAGCGTAGCTTCTCAACAGCTGCTCAGAGCCCACTGAGCACGTGAGTGCCACAGACACTTTCCAAGATGGTGACCCTCTGTGACAAGATTTAAGTCCTGGATCATTGCTGCTACTGAGAAGCTGAAACTTAGGCTGGTGCAATAAGTTCAGTATATAAAACATGGAATTTAGCCCTATTCATTTTTAGGGTTTAGTTCTCCTTTAAATACTTTACTGTTTTATAGCATTCTTTTTTATCATGTGCTGTGATCGAATTATTGTAATATTTCTTTTTGTACCATTCTTAACTATTTTTTTTCACTGTCAGTTATGAAGAACATTACTCAAAAGAATAAACCTTAATCCTTCTTCTTTAAGTAAACTTCAGTCATGGGCTCACTTTGCCTTCGTGTTTCCTTCTTTAATGTCATAGATTTCCTTTCTTATTATATTCAGTTTATCCACTAGTTGAGGTCATCCTGTAGGGTCCGGCACAATGAAGCATTTTCCCCGTGCAGATTTCTGTCTTCCAGAATATTGTTTTTCCCAATGATCAACTAACTTTCACAATTCTGCAAAAACGAATACCCCCTGAACAATGTAGGTCTCTATAAAAATATATTGCATAAAACAGCTCATACAGATGAAGTCACTTTGGATTGTGTAACTCATCTATCCCATTTAACTCACTTAACACAGAATATTGTGTCACAGCATCCCATCCAATTAAAGAGTTCACCATTGAAAACAATGGTGCTTTGGTATGCTAATGAAAAGGTTAAATACGTTAAATGAGTTAAGATAATTTTGGATAACACAGTTTCTTCAATTAACTCTGTGATGCATGACACACAAATCCAAGTGGCTGCATCTGTATGTAAAACCCTCATGGAAATGTTCAAGTAATGTTCATAATATATACATTTCAAGTAATATGTGCCATTAGGTAATCATAAATATAAAATTGCAATTTTAAGAAATAAGGGCCACCCCTTGGGATCCTAGGATTCACAGTGCAAACAAACAAGCTAAACAAGCCATACATGCTAGGTCACATGAGCCAATTAACAGACAGAGCTCTGTATTTTGCTTCCACACTTCTTCCTGTTACAGTTAGAGTTGAAATATTTCTGGTCAGGTGATCTACGAGGTAGCACAGAGACCATCACAAAATGGTGGTTCAAGGCAAGATTTACTTAAATATATATTCCAGTTTGGTAAGATTCTTGATATGCTACTTGATTTGATATAAACTATTGATATAATCTGTTGTCTAAGTATTCATTTTGGGGCTATAGATTTCCTTTAAGATATAAGATTATAAAATAAGATTCCATTGACTACTGAGCACATTTTTTACAGTGTTAATGATCAGTACTATGGACAAGAATTTGCATGGGCTTGTGTTTATTTGAATTTATACCATTTATAAAATAAAGTACGTTTCAGACAGTAAAAGGGCATACGAAATAAAGTTCTTTATAAACAAAAACTAGTGTAATTAATTTTTACAAAAGACATTTTTATCTCTGTGTTTAAACTATTGGTTAAATACAGACAGCTAGGGCTTTGTGAGGGTATGGCAACAGACTTGTTAATATAAAGCATTTGCAAAGCCTGATTTTAAGATTGCACAATGGAAAAGACCCTAGCAAAGTTGGTGATGTTTACCAATTCAGGCAATTACTGTTTACCAGCAATTATATTTGTTAACATGTGAAAAAAGAATTTTATGCTGTAGTTACAATATATGTATGCAATACCCTTGGCTGATGAGAGGTATTATTGAATGTCTAAAGACATTTAGGTTTAATGTTGGATTATAGAGAAACATTAAGAACTTTATAGAAGTTAAACTGGCTGGCTGAAGCAAGATATTACGTGATAGAAAAATTAAGGAGAATGATTCTGTAAAATATGTTTTATAAGAGGCAATAGCATTTAACAGTTTGTTCTAAATGTTAATACCTTTAGGTAAGGTTATTGTTATAAAATGTATTTTATCTAGATATTTTACAGTTTGCTGTATATGTGAGAGTTTTCATATTTAAATATGTAACAACTGTTTATATATATAATAAGAAGAATTCTATGGTTATCTGGCTATATAGTGTGGAGTTAGATAGAAAGTTTAAAGGAATATCCAAACTATTTATGAACAAAGCTATTTAAGCACTAAAGTGTTGAGACATTACTCATTTTATAAATAGGTAGGACCATACTGGCAAAGCTTTACTCTATCGACAACCAGAGTAACAGTATCATCTGTTAGTAACACTCTTATCTACAGAGAATGCCTCAGTAATCCAAGCAAAATATCAGCTCCTGACAAAATAAATACAAAGGCACGAATGCTGTGTACACAAGGTATACTAGGAAATAAATGGGAGAATACAATGTCCCATATTTTCTGTTTGTGTTTTTTCACAACATACTAAAAGTTCTTTAAAAAATGCAAAACAATTATAATTTGGGGTTAAAAAATAGAGCATCCCTTCAGTATGATCCAAGAATCCCTGACCAACATTAAAAAAATGGAAAGAAGAAATTAGCTGGTTTTGCATTTTCCTAGCATATAATGTATCCTTTGGTTTGTATGTGAGCACAGTTAATAGTATGAGCCAGTACTTAATATGGCAATTTCCTATTTAGGACTACCCATAGGTACATACTACTAGAGAAGTATTATAAAAATGGTTTATTTAGATGAGCGTGTTTTACACATGTAATTCATTTGTCTGGCAAGATAAATTTTACCAAAACCATTCTGCTACAACTTATCTCATTTTGATGATAAAAGCTGGTTATGCATTCCTTACTTTACGCAACCAAATACATTTCAATCGTGTAGCTTGCACCCAGCCAATCAGATCTTGTATTGATCCATTGATCATAAAGCTGGTTGAGGGAGCAGGTCTCGTGGGAAGGGTGAGTGAGGTATGGCCCTGCCTTTTGACAGCTAATAACATCCTATACAGAGCCACCACTGACTGGACTGTATATCTTTATAAAAGGTGAGCAGAGATTCTCAGAAAAGCAATTATAAGCCAGTTAAGAGGCTACAAAACTAAGCAATACAGTTACCAATAAATGCACATGTAAAAAACAATGTACTTCTTGATCTCTATGTATTTTTTCATAACATGAATGCTCCCTATAGAAAGGCAATCTTTTATTTGGTCTTAGGGTAAGAAACAGGCTCTATGAAGTGCTCTATGAAGTGCAGCATGCTTTTTGCTTGTCTATTTAGTTGCTTCGGAAGCTTAGTAATTATAACTATGCTTCAATCACACTTTGTTAGTATTATGTCACTCTTTTAATGGAAATGTCACTGATTTAGTCATCCTTAGGGCTTAAGTAACTGAGTGATTTTGCCACTGCTGTATTGTAGTCTGTGACTAATGGTTTTCATGTCACTCAGTGTATGTGTGACAGTACAAGTGTCTCTGTCAAAGTGTGTTACCAAATATTCTGCAGTCAGTCAGTAGGTGCTCAGGCAAGTGCGGCCTTCACTATTTATAATAATTAATGGAATAAAATTTTAATATTGTGTATTTTCTTAAAATATTTTTTTTAAAAAAACATCTGCCTCTCATTGTATTCTTCCTCTGCTGTGCTATGCACGCATCTAGATATGTGTGACTATGTGACATATATAGATAGAGTAAAAAGTGCAAAGTGTGGCTCTTCTGATGCATGCTTAACAGACTATTTGCCAAATAAATATGACAAATCATATTGACCCATATTTGTGCATATATTTTAGGGTCAGATTTACTAAAGCTTGCATGGTAAATTCAGTTTTTTTTTTATTTTGGTCAAAACTCACAAATTTGAATATGAGACACCTCAACCCTGGAAACAGTTCTAATTAGAATAGACTCCCCGTAAAATCTGCCAAGTGGATGTAGAAGTCAATGGCTGAGGTTCCTTGAACTATCTGAATATGTTAATAGTAGCGATGAGCCAAATTTTTGCCAAGTTTCGCTGCGAAAATGTCACCTCATAGACTCCAATGGGAGGAAAAAGTGTTTTGTGTCAAAAAGAAAAGTCGAGTGTTTGGAGGAAAACTTGAAATATTCAATAAAATTGAATTTATAAGAGAGTTTAAAAAATCACCCTTTGATAATTAACCCAGCTACATGCTTTTTTTCCCAGAATCAGATGGAAATAATTACTTATATAGCCTGGTAATACACAGCTGGGGTTATTGCTCTGTAATGCTCATGTAAAACTTTGCATCTGAGTAAGTGACATCAGCAGGTTTAGTGGCTTCTAATGAAAAGGAATCAGCTCATTTTTCTGTTTCTCAATGATCAAGGAAGCTTCATTAAGTGACAATTAGCTACTACTGCAGAGGGATATAAACACTTATCTAATTATTATCCATAGCTAACTGTCTAATTAGTCAAATAAACAGCTACAATAAAGCCTTTGATTAAATATTTCACAAAGTCACACAAGAATCATAACACCATTGGTGAAATACACTGCAGGTTCCTCCGGTATGCAGCATAAACATGGCATGCCAATTGGACCAAATCTGAATAAACACTGAAATCATTAGTCTATCTAGAGTTTAAATATATTTAGCATAATTCATGTGTGATTTTTCATGACTGAACTGTCCCATGTTCTGTAAAAGCTTATTAGCAAATATACAGTATTTATATTAATGGAAGTGTATAGGTCAGCATAGACTTTCACTGCCAAAACAGTACTTCAGAACAAATGAAACTGGATGTTATACTTTGCAAAGAAAAAGCACACTTGTTTTTTGTGGTTTAGTCTAAATGAGGAGACAAAATGTATTCATTTCACATTTGGATAGAAGCTCTAAATGAGCCAGACTCTAAACATGTATCTCATCTAAATAGCCCTGGCATTAAAAATATCAAATCCTGTAATACAAATGTGTATGTACAAATGTGTGACCAAGGATACAGCGTTGATACTGCAACATAATATTGGGCTTGAAGATATAATTTTCTCATAGAATTTGGCTCATTGTTCCAGTCTTTCCATTTATGCAACATAAATCACAGACAAGAACCCTTTTTAAGTAATGTGTTTTGTAAGCTTCAAGGATTAATGCCATTCTTTATAGTCTTATAAATGTAAAACCTTCATCAGTGAAGATATTACCAGTGGAACCTGGCTCCCAATGGTTCCAGATCTCCTGCAGATAACTGCTATCAACTTCACTTCTACTGTCCTTTACAAAGTATGCACAGATGTAGAGATATATCAATTGCCAAAATATCCTATCTATCTTAAAAAACAATTTAAACTAATTAAAGTTTTTAACATTTTTGACATTGTTGATTGAATTGCCACCTATGTGGTAATCATGATCAGGTGGCAAATGCAGTTAAGCACAGACATATATTTCTAAGAATTTGCTAAAAAATAAAACATTTTACTGGCAGCTTACTGTGCAACATCTCTGGATAAATTATCATTGTCATCATCATTTATTTATTTATCGCTAAAAAGATACTCAGTGCTTTACCTTAATTATAACAAGCGTGGAATAAATAATGAATAATATTGATTAAATCAGGTACATTGAATAGGCTTATTTAAACAGGTGGGCTTTAAAGGACAAGGAAAGTTAAAGCAATGAAGTAGGTAGAAATGTTGTACATTTTGTTTAGGGCTTCTGTACCAGCCAAAGGCAACCACAGCCGTTTAGCAGTAAAGATCTGTGTCTCTGAAGATTCCCCAGTAGCTCCCCATCTTCTTTTCTGCTGATTCACTGATTCACATGCTCTGTGCTGCTTTCACTTAGTGAGCTTAGGGACCCACTCACAATATACAGCACACATAGACTAGAAATGTCACAGTATAAGACTGATTAGTAATAAATACAGATAATTACCTCATGGCAGCACAGAAACCAGTGCAACTAGCATCAGAATTTAATAATCAGCCCTGTAGCATCAGCTTATATTACAGGGGAAGCTCATTTTCTGCTGCTGGATAATTTGTGACAACCCCTAAGCTCAGCTTCTCAACAGCTGCTCAGAGCCCACTGAGCATGTGAGTGTTGCAGACACTTTCCAGGATGGTGACCCCCTGTGACAAGTTTGAAGTCCTGGATCATTGCTGCTATTGAGAAGAAACAACTTTAGGCTGGTGCAATACGTTCAGTAGATAAAATATGCAATTTTTAGCCACATTAATTTTTATTGTTTAGTTCTCCTTTAAGGAGCGTTTGAAGGTTTGGAAAGAAGGAGAACGTCTGACAGCTCCAGGTAGAGAGTTCGAGAGAAAAATAGAAGCCTGAGAGAAGTTTTGTAGACGGAATGGTCAGAAGTGATGAGAGTAGAAGTGAGGCAAAGGTCAGAAGCAGAGCGAAGGTTGCATGAAGGAGTGCATTGGAAAATCAGAGATGAAATATAGGGGAGAGAGGCTTCATTGTTAAGGGCCTTGAATGTTAGTGTTAGTAATTTGAATTTGATTCTAGAGCAGATTGGGAGCCAGTGAAGGGACATGCATATGGGAGCAGCTGATGTTGTGTAGTGAGATTGATTAATGAGTCTAGCAGCTGCATTTAGAACAGATTTGAGTTGTTAAAGGAAACTTGCTGGAATACCTGTGAGGAGTAGATAGCAGTAATCAAGGTGGGATATGATAAGAGACTGAATACGTGTTTTGGTTGATTCTGAACTGAGATATGGTCATATTCGGGCAATGTTGCACAGTTGAAAACGTCAAGATTTTGCAAGTGTTTGGATGCGTGGTGAAAAAGACAGGAGTCTATGATAACTCCTGGGTAGCGTGCCTGTGTGGTGGAATGAAAGGTAGTGTTGTTTACTGTGAGTGATATCTGAGGGACAGGGGAAGATCTTGGAGGGAATATAATGAGTATTGTTTTTGAAAGGTTCAGTTTCAGTTGTTGCTGAGACATCCAGGAGGAGACAGCGGAGTGGCAGTCTATAACTTGAGAAAGGACAGAAGGAGAGAGGTCAAGTGTAGACAAATAGAGTTGGGTGTCATCATAATAAAGGTCATACCGAAGTCCAAATGATTGAAAAAGTTTTCCTAGCAAACTGGTATAAAGCTAGAACAACAGATGGCCTGGAACAGAGCCTTGAGGAACTCTGGCAGAGAGAGGAAACATAGTAGAAGTAGAGTTAGAGAAGGCAACTTTAAAGGAATGGATAAGATGTAAACCATGAAAGAGCAATGTCATAAATACCATACATAGCGTGTATCAGAGATGGGATAAAGAAGGTGAGACGGTATGGGGGACAAGGAAGCAGGTTGTAGGTTTTGAGCAGGAGTTATGTTCATGATTTTTCTCCTTGACATTTACCATAAAAGTGCAGATTATTTTTACTGTTCAGTGAAAATACTAATATAAAGGTGAAGATCTTAGCATTCTGCAATGTGTGTGCAGCGTGTGCAATAATTAATTTGGTGTTCTATGATATTAGAAATATACTATTATAATTCATATTTTTTACACCAGAGAATTTTTGCTAGCGTTTTGTGAAAACGTGGAAATTCGCAATGAATTCACGGCTGGCAAAAAAATTTGCCCATCACTAGTAGTGATGAGAGAATTTATTTGCCAGCCATGGATTCACGGGGAAATTCTTTTTCACGAAACTGCAGCAAATATTTGCTGTGGAAAAATTTGCAGAGAGAAAACACCCATAAGAAAAAAACACCCATTACTTAAATGCATGTGGACAAAAAAAGACATCATAAGAAAAACTGTGTAACGTTGTCCCTTTTCCCTCCATTTTTCTCTCCTCTCTTAGGGGCTAATTGACTTAAGAGTGCAATTTCACCAGCGACAGCTTTGCAGCCATCGCAACACTTCATCAGATGAAAATTCACTCATGCTACGTTACATCCCGGTTGACGAACACTGCTAGTGTTACTTTGGGTTAGCAAAGATGTGCTAGCGTTCAATTCTGCCTAGTACAACTTTGCTAGAGTTCTTGCACTCAGGCTAATTTACATATAGGCTAATTTAAAGTGGAATGGAGCTATTTATGTTATAGGGTGCATCTAATATATTACATCTACACTGATAACTAGACATGCCAAGGGAACCTTACTAAAGTCAATAGAGTTGTTTTAATGCCCTACAAATAAGCCCACAGTGATATAATGTGCCATATGGTAGAAAATGTATGGGGGAAACTGGGTACATGAAAAAAAAAATATTCGTTTTGCAGCCTAACACCCTGAAAAAATTAAAAGACACCAGTGTTTTTTGGAAGATATTCCACTCAAAAAAGGATGATGTAAGTAACTGAAGATTGAGGATGTTCTATGCGCTCCAATGCACTTCGCCAGGTCAGAGCTGGTGAAGGTAAGTCTGGCAATAGAGGTAATGCTCAGCAAAATACCAATCTTAGTGAATTTGCAGCTTTATGTCCATTCCCCAGAGCAAAAATTACTCTGATGTTAGAGTGAGTAGCAATGCTAGCATCTATCTCCTTCGCTAGCGAAGAGACTCCTGCGCCCGTTAGTAAATTGGTAAAGCAGGCAAATCATTGAGACTTACTGAGACAAGTTGAAGAGTAGGAACAGTAACTTTTGCGTTAGAATAATGTGAGACAGTTGCAGCTCTGCTTTAATAAGCAGCACATTAGCTGTTAACAGACAGAAATCAAAGTTCAGTATAGAATTTAGAATAGTATAGAATTTTAACATATGAATGTACATTAAGGGGCAGATTTATCAAATTCACATGAAGGATTCGAAATTCGATCTAATTTTCAAAAAGTAAATAAAATGTTTGAATATTATTGAAGGACACTTCGTCCATCAAATTTTGAAAATTCGAATTGAATGATTTGAATAATTCGAATAAAATTTTTTTTCAAATATTCGACAGTCGAATAACCTGCCCCAACTGCCTACCAAATTGGTTTTAGCTATTTTTTATTGAATAAAAAAATCAATCAAATGGTTAAAATTGTTCGATTCGAACGATTTTATCGATCGATCAAATTATTTCTATTTGATCTATTTGATCGTTCGATTGATCGAATTGTGGTAAAATTCGAATATCGAATTTTAAGGATTTTACTTCCCTTTAAATTCAATGGTCGAATTTGAGGGTTTTTTAACCCTCGATTTCGACCTTTAGTAAATCTGCCCCTTAATGTTACCTATAGGTCATGTTGATCATTTTTTGCTGAGAGGTTTGTTTTTGTATATACAGATGAAGCCACTTTGGATTGTGTGTTTGACACAGAATAACTTAACCCAGATATCCCACTTGTCCCATATAGCACAGAAAATTGCGACACAGCATCCCATACAATTAAGCGTTCATCATTGTGAACAATGGTCCTTTAGGGATGCGTGTAAGTGCTGAATGCAGCGCTTACACGCCAATGCAGCCAAACGGAATGCAGGGGAGCGCAGGTAAGAAACTCTAGTGTGTAAGGGCCCTTAGTATACTAATGAAAAGGTTAAATGCATTAAATGAGTTATGATAACTTTAGATAACACAGTTTCTTCAATTAATCCTGAGTCATGATGAATTTAAAACACAAATCCAAGTGGTTGCATCTGTAATTGCTAATTGAAGTTCCTAAGCCTGACTCTCTGACACTGACACTCTGACTTTGCCAACCTGACTGTCCTATCTCAGCCTATTAGTTACAGTTTCTAATGCTAACTGACTCCTGCTGCACAAATATGGCAGCCCCCTCATACAGGAACATGGGGGATCAGTAAAAGCATCATGCAAATACTTTATGGCAAAGTTAGAAGAAGCTTTCAAAGCCAATATTATAATAGATGTACAAATTTTTTTTATTTCAGGTGTCAGTATCTCTTTAAAACATTTCTGGATACCATATTACTGAAGAGGTGTTAAAGTATGTAGTTATCTGTATACTTTTATTGAGTAAATGTGGTAGTCAGTATGTAAAAAACATATATATCAATTGGCCTACAATAGGTTTAAGTATATTGACTGGTATGGGGTATATCAGCTTTTCCAGTGGATGTGTGTGCCTTAGCTGTCACACGCACTAACCAAGGCAATCTAATCTTCTCTTATCCTCTGATCAATACAGAACTGTGACGATCTGTTCTTGTTTACAAGGATTTACAATCATACTTGTTCCAACAGAATTCTATAACTAAAGCAAAACCAATAGCATACACAGCTTGATCCATCTACCAATATGTGCAGGATTTGGGGTCTTGTATCGAGAGATCTAGACAAAAATGTTAACCAAGTCAAAGGATATGGAACCACAACACTGATGTCATTCATATATAAAGCAGGCTCCAGTTTTCTTTTACTATTGAAATCATAAATGCATAAATTAACTAAATGACATTAGTGATGGGCGAATTTATTCGCCAGGGTCGAATTCGCGGCGAATTCCCGCGATTCGCCGCTGGCGAATAAATTTGCGAATCACCAGCGAAATTTCGCCGAGCGAGCGCGCCGCGCGCCGAAAACGACGTGACGAAACCGACGCGCCGCGCGTCAAAGTTGACGCGACGCGCGTCAAAAGCGTCCCGCGACTCGTTTCGCAAATTTTTTGCCGATTCGCGAATTTCTCTAGAAATTCGCGAATTTTTCTGCGAAGCGAATCGCGGGAGATTCGCCCATCACTAAATGACATATTTTTTTATAGGGGAGTTATGTGATAAAACTTTGCTACAGATCTAATCACCTATATCAACCAATCAGCAGGTAGAATTTACTGGTCAGCTGTTGAAAAAACATCACCACTTTGATTACTATAGGTTACTGCATCTGGACAAACATGGAGGGAAGAGAACACATCATGTTTTTGGTGCCAACATTTGTCAATGTTTTATGCATATCATGGCTCATTGTATCTACTTTTCTCTACATCATGTAACAGGCATATATAATTGTTATAAAGCACAACCGAGAAATTGATGTGCCTATCCATCAACGTTAATTAGTTGCCATGGGTTACTGCACCGGTAAACTTTAACACCTATCTTATTAAAAAGGTAAGGTAACTTTTATTTATATTACAATATGTCTGATTCAATCTATTTCTGGTGACTATAATTGCACAGTTATATACCGATCATGCATCAATTCACAATGGATTTTTTCAGTATGGAGTTTTTCCATTTAAATATGTTTCTGGCCAATTTATTTTATTGTATAGACTCTGATCCATGCAAAGAAGAGATTAGCTTGTGAAGCTGTATCTGTTTGTTTTTCCTTTGAGAATATAATGTTTTCATGATGAAACTGCTTTATTTTATTATGGAATGTGGAGCACACTGTCTGTGTTGTATAACAAAATAATTATACAGCAAAATAAGTGACCCTGCTTGATAAAAAAAAATGGGTTTTATATGTTTATTTTTAACTACAAATAAAATCCTGAGATTCCACTGAAAAAAAGACCTATATTTATTTGTCTTGGGAAATACAATCAACATCTTTTTCATTGTAAGCAAGACACGCCAGCAAGGCTTGTTAGCACAATGTGATACTGATACTATACAAGGACTGAAGAGGTTAAGAAAGTTAATGAAACATAAATTCAAAAAGAAAAATGCGAAGCTTCCCTTAGGCGCACCAATATTTCATTTTGGAGAATGTAATTACAAGAAATAAAGATCATGTTCACATTAATGGCCAAATAGAACATGTCTGCCATATATAATTAATATCATGTTAACCTTAATGAACAAATATGTCTGCCTTGTAATTTGTTCCTATAGAGAGGGAGCCACTGCTCATAAAGTCTTGGGAAGGACTGGCCTTGATTGCCAGAGAAGTGATAGAACACATGCTGATACATGCAAACACCAGTCTTAAGCACCATAACTGGATAATTTAAATGCAGTTATAACTATAACAGCTCTGTACTTTGGAAATAGTACACAAAAGACCAATATTCTTTTAACAACTGTACTAAATCTACACCTTGGTTAAGCACAAGCACAGCTACTCGTCTTAAAGGAGCATATTTGCCATTTTAATAATATTTTTCTAATATTTTTACAATGTTTGGCTTTTGGGCCGGATCTGAATACTGCTAGAAAAGGCTTTGAATGGTTCGGTGCATCCCTACCTATAATAAATAACTCCTTGAATCTTGAATGCAACAGTTTATTGTACTGATTCTTGTTTGTTCTGTTCATGTATTGTTCTATGGACTTCCCAGGATAACCCCGTAACCCTTGATTGACACTGAGGGACCCACCACCTACTTTCAAAGGGGTTACACATCTTACATGGCCAAATAATGACTGGAACAGAAACAATATATTAATCCCTCTTACAAGGTTTGCTACAACAGCAATGTCCTTCAATGGGAAACTGAATAGATATCCTGATTCTGAAATATTTGTGCTTTTTTTTGTAACTTTTTTGTTTTTAACTTGTTGATGTTCTGTATGAATCCATTTACATTTAAGATTTGGTGTTCCTTTGAAGAGTTATGTTGGTAAAACTACCTGAGAAGTCCAGTCATGTTATATGACAGTTTAACAGCTTTATAACCAAGCCCTCAGGGCAAGATAAAATATTCATTATTGAGAAGTGTATTGTTTGCAAAATTCTGACAATTGCCAATAGAACTTTATAGCAGTTGGAAACATAAACCAGTCAATAGAAGTAAGCCTACATAGGGTTTCTAAGGTCAGAGACATTTTTAAGGAAGCCCAAGGCAGGAAAAGCTTCAAAGATAATCAGAAATGAGCAAACCCAAATCATAGCCACCATGACACAGAAGTATTTAAAAACAAACTTAACATTTACATGTATGCATATATAAAGTAATGAAAATCCTATTTTTTAAGGGATAATACAGGCTATGTCTCATATGGCATCATTTTAATTTATTAAAACCAACAGATATTCTTACATTGCAGGCACATTTGGCCTTTACATGTAACAAATTTGAAAATGGTTGCTGAAATAATATAAACTCTGTTCTGCATAATTATGTAACATTATTACCTGGCTTTATTATTTGTTGCAAGTGTTTTGGTGTGAGTCCTCATGTGACTCTCTACATAAACACCACATGTGACCAAGCTCTTATGATGAACATACAGCCTGCCTTTAGATTCAATTTAGAAATAACTATGGGTTATTGAATTTTAGTGTAGAACAGTAAACCTAAAATCATTCATTTGCTTCATTATTCTTCACAGTAATT
>CM044437.1:80872362-80884104 GCA_024363595.1 Xenopus borealis
ACTGAGTAATTACAGTTAACTTTTAAAATGCCAGTGCCAGGTGGCCCTGGCATGACAATATATATAAACCAAAGGAAAGTTCACCACTCACGGGTCTTAAAATAATAAATTATATATTTATTAAGGAACTATGGACTGACGTTTCGGCCCCTCCGGCCTTTCTGTATATATACAGGGTTGGAGATGATGATCCTAAGGTAAAAAAAACAGAGCGGTAAAGTTTAGTTTAGTGTAGAACAGTAAACCTAAAATCATTCATTTGCTTCATTATTCTTCACAGTAATTTTGGAAAGAGGTGAAAGCAATCAGTTTTATAGTCACTGTTAAAACCAATTTATAATGAATGCCTCCATTTCTATATGCCTGAAATAACTAGTGGAAAGGTGGGGCTTTATATATATATATATATATATATATAAACCAAAGGAAAGTTCAGCACTCACGGGTCTTAAAATAATAAATTATATATTTATTAAGGAACTATGGACTGATGTTTCGGCCCCTCCGGCCTTTCTGTATATATACAGGGTTGGAGATGATGATCTTAAGGCAAAAAAACAGAGCGGTAAAGTTTACAAAGTAAATAAGGGCCCTTACACACTGGTGTTTTGGACCTGCGCTCCCCTGCGTTGCGTTTGGCTGCGTTCAGCCGCAGGGGAGAGCGGGTAAAAACGCCCGTGTGTAAGGGCCCTAAGACATATCTATTTTGCTCATGGCAAACCTTGCTGTATCATGTCCCAGTAAATATGCTAGTAATTTCTAAAAAAGACATTGTAGTGCTATAATTGTCTCAGCTGGCTTCAGAATAAAATCAGGTTGATTTAAAGTAGAACTAAAAAGAATATGACGCTTACATTTTAAATAACATAAACCAGCCAAATGATCATGGCCCAGGCCTTCAAAATTGTGCAAATGAGCTCACCATCTTGGATTTTGTTAGTGTCAGCAGGCCCATATGTTTAATTGGACTGCCCCTACCCCAGTGGGTCCTAACATCCCCACCATCGCAAGCATATGCACATTTAAAAGTTGGTTTTCGATGGAGCACTGGGGATTACATGCACGGCAGCATTAAAGGGCTGTGCTCCTGAAAAAACTAGAATGCAGTGGGTGGCATGCCACAGCTAAAATATTGCCACCCTAGACCCGAGACATGCCACAAATCTGCGCCTGAATGTCAGGGACACTGTACGGGCTCAGTGTGGTCTGGGCAGCTGTTGAGAAAATAAGCTTAGTTAAACAGAAAATGAAGTTTACCTGTGCTCTACAAAATGACCAAAGTCCCCTAGCAACCATGCATTGATTTGAATAAGTGACTAGAATATGAATAGGAAAAGGCCTAAATAGAAAGATGAGTAATAAAAAGTAGTAATAACAATATATTTGTAGATGGGATCAGTGACCACTACTAGAAAACTGGAAAAAGACAGAAGTAGAAGGCAAATAATTCAAAAACTATAAAAAATAAATAAACAATGAAGACCAATTGAGAAGTTACTTAGAAATAGCCTGTGACATGCTAATCGTTAACCACCCCTTTAAGAATGATATCAATGAAGTGGAAAGAGCGCAGAGATGACATGATTACTCTTACAAATACTTAAGAATACACAATATCGGATAGGGGCCTTTTTTCAGATAGAAAAGATCAAGTGTGAGTGTATTGATAGGACTTTATATAGATATGCACTGTGGTCATTAGGAGAGGTTGAACTTAATGGACAGAATGTCATCAGAATGTCATCACCATATTTTCTGCAAATTACTTACCACCTACCAGGCTGATTTAAACATAGAAGGATAAAGAGATAAAAATAAAAAAGCAGAATGGATTTTTATATGTCTGATTTCTCCCAGATGTTGTCAGTTGCAATTGACTCATTTCCCTAGGACTTCCCATCCCAGTCTAGCACACTAATGAGTTTCCCAGTTCTGTCAATACATACAATGTAAATGTGAAATCTACTGATGACCTGATATCCGTATCAGTTAGGATGATTCCCATTCCTCCTCCCTTCGCAAAAAAACACCCCATTCGAGTTTCAGCTATTTCTATAGAACGGTGTTTCAACTACTCATTATTCAGTGTCATTTTGGTAAAAAAAACATTCTAACCACAGCACGCAATTACCGAGCATATTTTGCTTGAAGGCTTTCAGCACGCTTCGGATTTCTGCTTTTATTCCAGATAAAGTTAAAGCATTCAATTAATCACACAGGTGTTCAGAGGCTTCAAACATTGATACATTAATCAATAACTTATCGATCTTGAGCAGCTCAATTTTTTTTCCTAAGTCTGCCACTAACTGTGGAAAACATTGTCAATACTATCAGTGCAGAACATTTTACAGGTGCATGGACTAATAATATATGGATCCTGACATTCACTGCTTAAAGAGATACTGACATTTTCCCCAATGTCTTTTTAGGGATACTTCTGATTGTGGGATACTACTGGAGGAGCAAAAGAACTAAGCTTGATTGCTAGATATCTCTTTAAATTATGACTGTTGGTGGCATTCACTGTGAGACCCTGCCATACATACACTGAAAAGAAGCTGATCATGCAACATTGAAACCCATCACTCTCATGTAATCTGCATTAAAAAGTGCCTGACAATAAACATGCTTTATCTTATTTTAATAACTGGTACATAAAGTGACAGTAGGTTCATTTATGTCAGGTAAGGCAGTATGCAAGGTGCAAAAAACAAACGTAATTTGCCATCTTTTTGCAGTTTGCATACTGCCTTCTTTATTACTTGAATTGTGTGTCCCTTCCTCCCACACCTTGTCAATACAGGGATCCCAAACACTGGCAGCACCATATTTATTGGGGAGTCCACAGGTCTCTGTGATGTGAAATGGTGAGCAGAGACCCATGGACACCCCAGTGAATATGGCAGTGACTGCATTTGGGATCCTTGTATTGACAAGGGTTGGGAGGAGAGGGCATATAGGCATCACCGCCTCTCTCCCCTGCCTGTCTCATCTTAGTTGTGGGTCTTCCAGACATGCAAATTAGGGAGTGGTGATTGATGGCAAAGGCCAAAACAAGGTCCTGTACTTACTATGCTGCAGGTCAAATAGTTTTTATACTAGTTTCACATAAATCTTCCCAAAAAATCTACATTACTACATTAATTTGTGAGATAATATTTTTAAGTATCACTATTCTTTGACCACTACAGAATGAATAATTTTTTATTTAGAATAAACAATATGTGTATATAGTATGCATAGATCTTTAATATACATTACATCATTCTTTTACCACTTGGCAGCCCTTAATAATCTCAAAGGTAGTTATCTGAGTTCTGTGCCACCGTTACCAACTCAAGTATTGAATTGCACCAATGTTGTGACTCATACCGACCAATTACCTATTAGATGTCATTGTTTAATGAACACAAGGGCTTAACACTTTGTTGTTCATGGCTATATATGGTCTGGGTACAATCATTTGCTATACTAGAGAAGCAGACGCTGGAATGCAATTTCCCTTGCTTGGAGTTACTCTCCAAAGGTGACAGTCAAGGACCAGGAAGTATACTAGACAGATTCATATGCACAAATATCAAACAATGGGAAAAAGGTATTGGAAATGTTATAGAATCTTCAGCATACCTTAGTTACAGCCATGATATAATTAACAAGGACACTGCTTTATCCATTTATACACACATCCACTTGGTTTACTATATTATTACTGACTGTTTGCAATAAGCGGATTTTTTTAGTGCTCATTTTATTTTTTGATCCTTTTATGTCACAGCTTGCTTGCAAATGTTCATCCTCTCTAATGAATGTTATATCCAGTTTTTCAATATTTCACTTTTAAACAGTTCTTTCTTCTGACAAGAAGATATAAAAAAAAAATATTTACCCTCCACCTGCTTTGGATTCCCCTAACCTATAATTTTTCCTGTATTCACACATTTCTAAAGAACCAGTTGTAGAAGTAACTGACCTGTGGTGTCTGTGAAATTTTTACAGTGAACTTACACTGTGTAAATTGGCTTCTTACTGTGATGGAACACACCCCTTTTACCCAGTTCATCCACTATCTGATCTCTGTCACTTCTATTCACTAATATTCTTAGATATCCTTTTTGCTTTTAATGCTATATATAACTCTTCATTTACAGTTTCTATTCTATCAGCTTCTAACAGTGGATTTCTTCCTGCCTTTCCCATAGAGGAGCACCCTTTTCTCCTTTCTGTTGGGTTATGCTCTGTCCTGGAGCCCTTAGTATTCTGTTGACAAGCATCTATGATTAAATGTTCTTTATCATCTCTAAATATAATAAATACAGTTTCCTCTCCTGATGTTAAACAGGCCAAGCACTAATAACTGACCACTGTCCCCTTTTGGCATAATTCTTTACAGGCTTGAAAAACCATAGGGAGTTGTTTCTGCTATGAAGAACAATATATATGGCCCACCCACGTTTTCAACCCCCCTCCCCCACCGCAAGCTCGCACAAATTAAAAGAAGAAAAATAGAGGCAGGGAGGGGGAGTCAAATGCTATAAAGGAAGTAGACCCTGCAGTCTGGAGCCCCTTTTCCCTGAGCTCTAGGTGGAGTCTGCTTCCTCTACAGCTATGCCACTGTATGTAACATTCTTGGACTTCTAGGCAAAGTTTCTTCTTGGTCTCATAATGATATATATATTTATATAAGTTAGCAGAGGCTAGACTGTCAGAGAGACTGCTTAGACAAAGCTAGCTCTGCATGCTAAGCTGGTAACACATCATAGAAGTTTGTAATATAAAGCAAAAGAAGAACCTTCATCCAGTTCTTAAGCATAAATGCAAAACTGGACCTAAATGCGCCCCAACTTGTGGAAGTGCAGTCACTTGTGTCAGTTGTGTGTGATATCACGTCCTGCATGTGTGAAGTCACTTCCTTTGCATGTGATGACACTGATCACTGAAAGTGCACCTGGTAACATCCCCCCCACCACTGACATGGAAAGTTTCCAGAACTGGGAACATTTAAATACGTTATATTGGCACCTAAAGGCCTCCTCCCTAAAGCTGCTGTCCTAAGCATGGCCCCTTGGGTGCCTTTATATAAATATGGCCCTCAGCCCAATAATGTATTACAAAGGTCAAATGGTATTTGATAGCCTGACATCACTTCATTAACTGGTAATTGTAGCAGGGCAGCTGTAAACAAATAAATCAATTTCACAATTGGTTTCTGATGGTGGCCCTGAATGCCTACTAACTATACCAAACTATATACCAAACTGTTTACAAGGTCTCCTACTAATCATTTCTTGCATTGTTCTGTTAACTGTGACTAACTTTCAGGATACAAGCTAAACACAGATTTTTATATCCAGAGATATTCATAACTCATATAGATGAAAACAGTGGTGCTCTTTGATGCTTCCGTATATAGGGATTAGATTTTATTTGTGTTTCTTTGATGTGAATCTAATTATCGTCCCCTTTATTGCAATTGTATTAGGCAACCTGCTGAGAGCATAGCACTTATGTTTCATATATTCTTTTTATATTTATTTTTTTATAGCTGATATATTTGGGCTAAGCAACAACTAGGATGGGTATAGCATTTCTGTTTCATGTATCATTTTAATATTTACGTGATTTCTGATTCAATTGATCAGTAGTTATACAGTAGAACCCCCAATTTTCACTTTTCAAGGGACCAGAAAAAGAGGGCGTAAACTCCAGGAAAATGTAAAAACACAGACATATATTATGAATAATATATAGGTGGGACCATCAAAAAACAACATGTGAGGAATTCAGTTTATTTATTTTAGTTATATCTTATTGGCACTATATGACTATTGTGAACCAAAAACCTATATGATGTGATGTTACACCTTGTAAAAAAGACAAATTCACATTATCACGATTTGTGTAATAGTGAAACAAAATTCAATGATCCAAACTGCAGTTTTTTGTTTTTTTAAAAAAACCCTAAAATTAAAAACACCACTTACTCAATGATTTAGCAGTCTAAAGTCTAAACCTGGAGCAGATGATACTAATACAAGTATGGGATCCGTTATCCAGAACTTTCCGAATTATGGAAAGGCCATCTCCCATAGACTCCATTATTATATCAGAAGAAAAACCAGCCTGTTGGGTTTATTTAATGTTTACATGATTTTCTAGTAGTCTTAAGGTGTGAAGATCCAAATTACAGAAAGATCCATTATCTAGAAAGTGCCAGGTCCCAAGCATTCTGGTTAATACTAGATCCCATACCTGTACTACTGGTACACCAATGTCACCTGAATGGTGTGCTTGTGCTGTGGTATGAGCCAGATGCATAAATTCTGTTACTGAATCTGAAACCTCTATTTTCAGTCAAATGTATGGAAAATAAAAACAGAGAGTGTTTTTTCCCATAATAATGTAGACTGGCTCTCTTAATATTGTTACATTTTACTACACATTTTAGAGTAATATTTGTTCCAAGGTAACAAATAGGAAGGGACATATATAGTTCTTCAGATTGAAAAATATTGTTTTAAACACAATAATTTATTTCGTTTTTTTTATCACTCTGGGGAAGATGATGGATTTTGTCAATTATAATGCATCAAGTGAGTTGGGAGATTGACTGGCATTCCCTCTTTGCCTTTCTCATTACCATATACCTGGCTGAATAGAGCTGATAAAATAAACTTATCAATTCCCAGCTTTTGTGCCTTGATATTTTACACAAGCACAGAAATGAGACTGAAAACTCAAAGCTGTTTAGACTCATGAAATCTTCTTTTGCACTTCTGCATTCTTGCTTTTTCTGTACACACACACACACACACACACACACACACACACACACACACACACACACACACACACACACACACACACACACACACACACACACACACACACACGTACGTACCATTTGATACTTTCACCAAATAAAGCTAAGTCTGTATTTTGCAGGGACTGTGCAGCTGAACCTTTGAAAACTTTCAGAATCAGTGGGTACCCACTGAGAATATATTCTGAAAAAAATAATCTTGCTCCTCTAAGAAGAATAATAGTATAGTATAGCATGTTTATTTAACCAATAATATAAAGATGTAAAAGCCCTGCACACTGTAGCCCACAGCCACAATTCATGCCTTAACTGAACTCATTGATGACTCAAAAGCCCTGATTCACAGTTTGGCACTTCTTTAAATATGGGAAATGTATTTATTTCGAAGGGTGTTATATATTGTAGGAGATTTTATTTATATTTAGCTAGGTTGTTATTCTTGGAAAACACTTCTTTATTCGAATGGTCTTGGATGTGTCTAAGGAAAATATTAAGAAGTAAGGATACATTTTCCCTAGTTTCTATACATTTTACGAAATTGATTTGCATTTTCAGCAACAGATACATCTCCTTTTCTTTATAACAAACCCTAGTCTAGAAGAACCAAATTATGTGATAACTTGCTACTGCATTTGCTAGTATTTAAGCCATCAGTTTTAGATTTGTATTAATGGATTGAAATTACAAATTCAGGTTGTGTATTTTGGATGTTTAAAGGATTACCATTAAGGTGTATTTTAATGTCTGTCATATAATCGTAGTATGTAGTGCTCTTCCCCCAACGTAGTCTCCTGCGTAGGATTCAGGGCTCAAACTGGAGGACCCACACCATCTTCGCAGTGCCGGTCTTAAGCACATTGGACCAATTTGGCCCAATTGGGCCCCGCTCTTATGGGGGCCCCGCTACAGTGTGCGCTCTGATTCCTATTCCCTTAATCCCCCAGTAGACCAGACTATCCCAATCCAGATTGGCCCAGCCCGCTCAAACCTGATTGGCCCAGGCCACAGCTGAACCTGATTGGCCTAGCTCATAGCCAAACCCAATTCAACCAGCCCGCCCCAAACCCAATTGGCCCAGATAACAAGTGAAATGCATTAATGTTGTATATATATATAATCCATGGTGCTGCACAAACACAGTTTACAGTGGTAATCAAAATTTGCACTTTTTTTATATAGATTAAAAAAAGTGAGGGAACGTTTTCTCCCAGTTGCCCAGCCTGCCCCCATCCCCAACTGGCAGCTGTCACTTGGACAGAGGGAAAAGCAGACACTATTTGCCCATCCAGCTCTGTGACCCTGTGACAGACAGCAAAGTTCCTTCTAGGGGGCCCCACCAAAATGGTTCCAATTGGGCCTCGCACTTGGTACGACCAGCCCTGCATCTTCGGATCTCAATATAACAAGAAGAAAGATCCAGTAGCACACTGTTTTAGTGAAAAAGTCTTTTTCACTAAAACAGTGTGCTACTGGATCTTTCTTCCTTTTAATTTCTGTCATGACAGTGTTGGATACTTACTTCCAGTAGTCATTATTTTGATTTTTTTTTATTTATAGAAGCCTGTACTGTTTTCAGAGATGGGTAGTTAAGAGGATGCATTGTATAATTGTAATACAAATGGTTTTATTACTCACAACATGTTTCTGGTTCCAATGCCCTCAATTGTGCAAATACAAACATGTCTGGTATTTTGCAATTTGAAGACCTCAGCCACACAATTAGAGAGCCTGACACGATTAGAGAGTAAATTTGATTTTTTCAGGTCTATAATGTCCAGAGCGATCAAATCATTGTCAGACATTCATCTGTTTTCAATACTGAAACTGTACTTTAATACCCACCACCAGTGAACTCAGCCTTACTGTGCAGGGATGCAAAATTTCAACCTTCCATCTTTAAACTACACTTCGGGGGGTTATTTATCAAAGGTTGAATTTTAGAGTTTTTTATACCTTGAATCAACTCACAACTCATATGGTTTCTAACTGAAGAAAAAACTAGAATCAATCAAGTTTTTTTGTACGATCCTTTGAAACTCAAAAAAAAAAAACCTCAAACCCCACGAAGGCTATTAACATCTTTAAATGGTTCGAGGGACGTCTGCCATTGACTTCTATATGAATTCGACAGGTTTTAGATGGTATATTTTTAAATTTGAGCTATTTCCAGAATCAGGGTAGAAGAAATATTGAAAAATGGGAGTTTTTTTTAACCTCTTCTGGTTCGGAAAAAAAATTAGAAACCTTTCTAAAATCTTTCTTAACCAGAAGAACATCAGACCAGCCTCTTTCTTTCTCCTGACAACTTCCTTGACTGCTCAGTGGTCAGACTGGTCAGAAAACGACCAGCAGGAGGCATTGTTGTAACAAAATGTATTCATGTTAACAGTGAATGTATCTTTACGTCTTGGACTATAAAAATAATAAATAATGAACGGACATTGCAAAAGTGGTTAGAAGCACTTATTTTTAAGTTTTACTCATCCTTTAAGTCCACTAGAACATCATTTAAGCATTAAATAAACCCAATAGGCTGTTTTTGCTTCCAATAAGGACTAATGATATATTGGCCTGGATCAAGTGAAAGATACTATTTTATTCTTACGGAGAAAACGGAAATTATTTTTAAAAATGTGGATTATTTGAATAAAATACAAGATGGTATATGGTCTAAAATAGAAGATATTCTATAATTCAGAGTTTTCTGGATAATGGATACTCTACCCATACCCATACCCAAAAACCTCAAAGTAAAAAAGGGAGCTTGCCATAAAATCAGTAACCTCCTCCTAACATGCCATTCTGTAAGGGAAGTTTTTGCTTTACTAGTCTTGTGATCATGTCACCATATGCATTCCCTGTTTTCCCATTTCCTTACAGATACATTTTCCCTTAATTTGCATTCACCCTTCTATGTATCACCAATTTATCCATATGATGCGCCCTATGGGAGGCTACTCTACAGAATGAAGAATGCAGCTAACATATGATTACCTCTTTCTTCAGTAAAAGAGTTAATCTCACTTTCATATTGTAGAGTGCTGCTCATTATCACAGACTTAAAAATGTTACTTTTGACAACCTACAACCTCTTTATTCATATAGGGCAGATAATAATAGACAGGAGGGAAGGGAGAACAGAGGAGTCCTGGCCACAGTAAAAATGAAAAGGTTATAGCCTTAGTGTGCCTCCCTAGCTATAGCCATGAACCTCTAGGGGTTGTGGTACATTTTTTTCACGGCACTAAACATAAAGCCAATAAATATGTTCTTGTTAGTGTGTGTGATGAACCGAATACAACTCACAGATATGTAATATTTTTATGATATTTTCTTAAATGGCAATGCTATGATAACAGCTTCATAAAATATTCTCTGGCACTGGAGATTGGGTAGTCTGTCTGCATTATTTAATATCATAAGGTCCCAAAAACTCCCATTTCTAATTGGTTTCTGCCTTATTTGAATCATGCAGCTGGACTTTTCAGTACTTAACAACTGTTTCTGGTAGCTGCACTACAAGTCAAATTTCTCTAATCAATTTCTGAGCAGTTATATATCTTGTATAATTAAATTGTGACCTAGTTATTTGGTCGTTTCCGCTTGCTACAGTGCTTCTGCCTTTTCATAGGCACTAATATTTTGCTGCTTTATAGCAAATCCTCACAACAATTCATTCTATTTTATGTACAACTATTATTTACAATATATTGAAATGACTGCAGAAATTACAGCACATATATATTCTTTCCAAAGCACTTACAATAAAACTGAAAACTGAAGAAAAGACTGACTGATGAATCTCTTTATCCCTCATTTTATAGGACAGTCTGCTAGTGTGAGGCACTTAAATGATTACATGGTTTACATTGTTGCAGACTCCTCTTGCTCCCAAGATAATTCTACTTCACTTATAGCAACTGGAAATGTAAAAGTACAAAAGTCCTTATAATAAGAAAAAGCCCCTTTTAATGCCTGCAACAGAGTCTCTCACATCTAGAAGCTGGAGCAGAGCAGGTTAATGAGTGCAGTGAGAAGATTTCCCTTACAGATAATATATGAGGAGTGAGCCACAAATTACAGCCAAAAGGCACCCTTGTTATTTTATTATATATATATATTTTATTGTAAGTCAGTTTTCCAGTGGTTGAGCTGTGACTTCAGCTGGCATTATACAGAAAGATAGCAAGAGTAATCAGAAACAGACATTGGTTTATCCAATCAACAAAGATTAATATATTTGAATTAAGAACAGTAAATGAATAAACATAGTTGGCATTTGATACAGCTTGGAAATGGTAAAGTGGTGTACCACAGATATAATGTACAATGGTCCAATAACATTTATCTCTAAAGTAATACAGCTTACTGCAACATAAATACAGTATACATGTATGTATATTTATATACAGGTATAGGACTTATTATCCAGAATCCTCTGGACCCAGGGCTTTCCGGATAATGGGTATTTCCGTAATTTGGATCTTCACACCTTAAGTCTACTAGAAAATTATGTAAACATTAAATAAACCCAATAGGCTAGTTTTGCTTCCAATAAGGATTAATTATAAATACATTTCAAATATGCACAGCTTCATACTGAAAAACATTTATTTGTGCAATCTCAACAAAAAATTAGAATTACAAATTTACAACATCCACAGTGCAGTGTTACCCCTCTGTCTGCCTACCTCCCTCCTGACGCATTTCGCGCTATTGGGCGCTTCATCAGAGGATCATCTTACTTTGGATCAAGTACAAGGTACTGTTTTATTATTACAGAGAAAAAGAAATTGATTTTAAAATTATGTTTTATTTGATTACAATGGAGTCTATGGGAGACAACCTTTCCTTAATTCAGAACTTTCTGGATAACAGGTTTCTGGATAACAGATCCCATACCTGTGTGTATATATATATAT
>CM044437.1:80884114-80901741 GCA_024363595.1 Xenopus borealis
TATATATATATATATACATTTTTTTTCATTTGAGAAAGATCCTTACTCACAGGTCTTAATTATGTTATTAAAAAGTTTTATTTGTAGAGCTATAAGCAAACGTTTCGGCTTGCTTTGCTCTCACTTTGAGAAAGGCCTTGGAGCAGGCCAAAACGTTTCCTTGTAGCTCTACAAATAAAACTTTTAATAACATAAATAGAACCTGGGAGTGCATATCTTTCTGGTCGATTGATGTGTTGATCCTGCACCCAGGCAAATTAACAATTGAATCGAGAGTGCCGGCTCCTTGCGCCAAAAATTCGTTTGTGAATGCTCAGTCAATTGTATACAGTTCTCCTATAGAAGGAACTGCACTGCAGTTTCTTGTGTCTCAAACTTTTATTGAACCATCACTTAGATGTGATGGATCAATAAAAGTTTGAGGCACAAGAAACTGGAGTGTGGGTTCTTCTATAGGCAATATATATATATATATATATATATATATATATATATATAAAAATGGATGCATTTTTAATACATGTAAGCGAAGAATGTAACGATATCTTTACAGTTTTTCGACACTATTGGTAGCACTGGGGTTTGACGGTGAGATATACTATATCATTTCTAGCACTGGGTCTTGATGGTGAGATTTATTATATTATTTTCTATTATTTCTTATTTGTTTGGTTTTTTTTCACTTTTTTTGGTAGTGGTGTCACTTCCGGGGTGGTCACTAAATTGGCGCGCTACTCTTGTATTTTAAGCGATGGTTTCAGTAGTTTGAGAAAGGCTGGTGTGACAGCCGAAACGTCAGTGTTGTACTGTGAATAAAAGAACTTTTTTGATATAAGACCTGTGAGTGCTGACTCTTATCGGGATCTATATATATATATATATATATATATATATATACAGTACATATAATCCTGCAAAAAGCACCTACCAAAGCATTGATTCTATACTGGCCAGAAGGAGTGGTATTTTATTGACCTTCTAGTCTGTGTGACAATTCCATGTATGTTCATCTGTTATTGGAGTTAATTGCAGTCCCGTCCAGTAAATATTCTTTGACATGTTCTGAAAAACATGCTCAAAACCAGAACACAGGGAATCATTAAAGGCTTTTAGATCCCAATGGACACAGTTTCTCCTGTAGGCCATTTGCCTGTGTCAGCGAAGGTACTGAATGGAGCAAAATGGTTGAAACACAGAGACAAATTAAAGAAAAGACTAATAAATAGAAATGTGAAAAGGAACTGAAGTGATTAATATATACAGGTATTGGATCTATTATTCATAATGCTCAGGATTTGGGTTTTTCCAGATAAGGGGGTCTTTCTGTAATTCGGATGACCACATATTCAGTCTACTAAAAAATAGGATTGTTTTTCTATCAATATGGATTCATGCAGCTTAGTTACCGTCAAGGTACTGTATTATTAATACCAGTGGCATAACTACCTATAAAGCAAATCCTGCAGTCACAGGGGGGCCTGGGAGACAGTGGGGTCTGGACCACAGCGTCTTCTATATCGCAGTCTCCCAGCACCTATCCTACCTTTAACATAGCGGCATGGAGTGGTGTAGACTGGAAGATGTGAAGGGGGTGGGGAAGGAGGGACTGTTTGGGCAAGATGATGCAAGGGGACCCAGTGTGCCCAAGTTACTCTGGATTGAATTATGGATTATGTTTTTTTTCTGATAAGGGAATTCTGCAGTTTCAGCCCTAGTACTTGATTTCACATTGATGGCACAGTATTCTGGGGGTTACATCACCATGAAAATCCTAACTCCACTGTCTAAGAACATTGTCAGTAGGCAGCAGCCCAACTTCTGCTATTCCCTAGTCACAGCACATTGATTACAATTTAACAGAATAATGGACTGCAGCCCACAAATTACAGTGTTTTGGGGAGAAAAGAGCCATCACACAGATATCTTATTCTGGAAATGGCTTGGCAGTGTTTTCATAATCCTGTCCATGTCTTTAAAGAATTCTTGTTTTTTTTTTGTAGTTTGTGCTTCTGGGTATTGGTAACTTAATAATATGGAAGAGGTCTAATGTTGGATTTAACCTAAATCTATCATTCTTTTGAACACAACAAGATTTATAACTGAAAAATAAATGAGTGAAGGCTTAATTTAAGAATCAGAAAACTCTGTAAGTTACTTATGTTTTCTTGCACCAAGTGTCAGTTTCTGTTGACAAGATGTTTAATACAGCACTGCAGTTATGGATTGCTTCTACTACTATTACATCTATAACATCAGTTTGTTTGAACTAATGATTATGCCATACTCACATAATGGCCAAAATAATGCACTTGCTGCATTTTAACGTAGGGTTCCCTGTTTCCCCTATTAGCAGAAATTTAGAGATTGTCCGACTTGCTGAACTCTAAGCCGATGTTTAAGTTAGATCACCATTGGGTACAGATATTGCAAGGGGCATCGCAGTCTCTGAACTGATAATCCTGCAGACTTTCTTACAAGGGGTCAAAGTACAGGACACATACAACTGACTTGTACCTAGTGAATTGCATACTAATGCTGTTGGTGGAACCATGCTCAAGAATTGACCCCATTGCTGTTATGTTGTATTTACCAAAATGAATGCTAATTTACAGATTATTGCAAATACTCTGTAATACTGAGGGTGAAGTCTGCCAAATCATGGCAATTTGAACCTAATCTGGTACTTTTATAAATTGAACTGGTTTAGTGAACGAGCACTTATATATGTAATACACAAACACTGAAAGTGAATTCCCATTTACTTGTAACTCTAATCTGGGCTATCCCGTCCACAGATAGTTAATGTCCAGCTAGTGATAGGAGCATGTGTTACATTGGACTCACACTTCAGGCTAGGGCCTTCTCTAAGTGGAAGATTCCCATAACACTGTAGTGCAACTACAACTCCCACAGGCTTCTGTGCATACAAAAATGATTGGGCGCCAGGGGTTCTTATGGTGCAAACAAAGAAATGATTTATTAGTCAGAGACAATGACCCCAGGTTTACTCACATCCATTGTTCAGAGGAAAAGTGCGCAGTCACATCACATGCAGTTCTACACATTGCTGACACTCCCTTAGGACAGACTTGGCAGGTACATAGTCACACCCCCGCTCACAGACAGCTTCCAAGGTGGATGCAGACTATATAGGCACACCTCTGCGACATATTCCGGTAGTGGTCTCTGGATCAACCTTGGGGCAATCATCTCTCCTGATTCCCTATCCACTGGGACCCCTATACTACAAGCAACATGACCTGGGAGATATACCTCCAATCTATCACTCCTATGTTGGAGCTCAGAACTGCTCTTTTTAGCTCAACCCTGACTAACTTACACTCCTAGAGTGTACTAGTACTGTGAGCTCACCTGCCACTTTCTGTTCCTCATTCACAGGGGTGCTTGGTCCCCGACTTTACTGGACCCATACCCAAGCTCATTGCACACATCCACCCTGTCCTCAGGTGGAAGGCAAAGAGGAAGCTGCTGTGGTCACAGCGCCTTCTGGCGAAATAGCAGGGGATATGCAAATCTCTTTCAAACATGGCTCTCCAAAAACATATTTAACTGCACTTCTGGAGTGGAAAATTATTCTGTCTTCAAGGTTGAGGTGACCTTGCTTGATACCCTGCTGCCTTTTACCATATTTAATGCAGAATACAAAGAATTTGTTTTATAAAATGCATTCAGTATTTAACATCAATTTATGTAATGGAAATGTGATGCTTCGTCCCTCAAGACTCTTTTGTAACAATTACACTCACCGTTGGCTTCCTATTAATTTGCTGTTCTTTATGCATCTAAGTACAATCTTATGTCAAACCCTAAAAAATATTCCACCAAGAAACGTTGTTGCACGCGTTTGTGTGCATACAGTATGCCCTAATGAACATGTGCACAGACTCAAAGAGAGTGATTAATAAACTCACACAAGGCTCATTTTTGCAAGTAGATTATTTATTTACATGGGAACAGGTATATATTGCTCAAAAATGTTCTCTTGTTTTTTCTTGCTATTGCATTTTCTAATAGGAGAGGTCAGGCATCCTTTTTTTTTGTTTCACATGCAATTAGTCTTTTCATAGAAAAATATCCTTGTTTACAATGCATTGACCTATACAGTACTCTTCTTGTCTAATAAGCCTACGCTGAAGGTCATTAACTAACATTTGGCTTAAAAGAAATGCATTGTAGAGAGTGGTGATTATTCTTTGTTTTACAGCAGTGGTTTGTTTATTCCTGTAAAGAGCCACAATGACAAAGGCAGTATATTGCATATCAAGCTACAATTTATTTTCCTCTAAATTCATGCAGTATCTATGTTAACATTAGAGTAAAGTGAAATACTGGGAGTCCATGGTTTGTAATGTATTATAAGTAGAAAGATGGCTACATACTTCGGAGAGCTAAACAGCAGGACTCGCTGAGTTGTTTATTCAATGAGTAACGCCAAGCAAAACAACTTGTATGTCAATGAATGGTTATAATGAAAGGAGATAGATAATTTGAACACCCTGCTGTTGTCAAGTCCGTGTTTCATAATGAGATGTAGACAAAGGCCAAGTGTAGCAATGAATTAACCATGCAAATAAACATCTTTTTTTCATAATCATGTATGGAAACTGTCTTTTCAACATACTTCAGTGGGAAAAAAAATTGTTTCAACTACTGGCGCACATAATGGTAAGGAAGCTTTGTGGCAAGTGCTAGTGCACAGGAAGTTTGGGAAAGGAAAGTGCATTTTGGAATGTTTTTAGCAATTTGTATATATTTAATAAATGAGCCCTCAAATATTCAAGAGAGTACATATGAATTCTCCTATAAATAAGCTGTGTTGCATTCGCAAATTATATATAAATTGCTATGGCATTGGTACTTGGAGACACATCTCAAGAGAATTCATGGACTGCCAGTTGCTAAAAAATGAAAAAGCAGCCTTTATTGTATATTATATAGTGTAAACAGGCATGAGATCTCAAGTGGAAAGCTTTGGAACTACTTTGTACAAGCATCATGCCCAAAAAATAATAAAAATCACCTGAAGGTAAAAAAGCCATTCATTGCCAGTGAACATCAATCATCTATAAAAACATATTAGGGTATTCTTGCTAAAATGTCACCTCTTCTCGTCCTCATTGATCTCTGCCACGGTCTAAATTATTACACCAGATATAATTTGGTGGCAACATTGTGCATTTACTAAATATCTTATTTGCACCATTGAGAGTGAACTGTTCAAAACTGCAAAAATACATCAGGGTGCATTCACTTACCAAAGTGAGAGTGTAATGAGAAAGGTCCTTTTGAGTTGTGCAGAATGACTGAAACTGACCACACACATATTTAGATAAAACAGACCAGTGATTTGTTGATACTTAGCACAAAAGCTGAAGGACTCCCCCACACAGTAGCTCAGCAGTGATTCCAACATAACTAGGGACTTTCAAGTCCATACAGAAGTCACCTGGACAACCCCTAGGAAGAGATTCATATATGATTAGAAATACAGGTATGGGACTTGTTACCCAGAATGCTTAGGATCTTGGCTTTTCCGGATAATGGATCTTTCTTTAATTTGGATCTTTATACATTACTAGGCAGATTTATCAAGGGTCGAAGTGAAAATTCGAATTTAAAAAATTAGAATTTCGAGGTATTTTTGTGTACTTCGACTAGGGAATAGTCCAAATTTGATTTGACTTTCGAAATGTATCATGTACTTTCTCTTTAAAAAACTAAATTCGACTATTTGTCATCTAAAACCTGAAATTAATGTTTTAGCTTATGGGGGACCTCCTAGAACCTTTATGGAGTCAATTGGTGGACTTCTAAAGTTTTTTTTTTTTGGGAAAAACTTTGATTCGAATGCTCTAAAAATTTCAAATCGATCAAATACGGACCTATTCAAATGAAAACAATTCAATTGAAAAAAATTGGAATTAATTTCAGTTGGTCTTTTTTAATTCGACGTTTTTGCACTTCGAAATTCGAGCCTTGATAAATAAAACTTGTGTTGTACTATTCTTAATCAGTGAATTACTAGTTTACCCTGCAGAGTGCAACTGACATGATTTTCCTAGAATACACCTTTCTCCATATAATTCAAACATCATTGCAGGCACAAACAGGCAACTCTCTTGAAGCAATTGTGCTGTACCTACGACAATTGCAGTGATTAGCTATAATTGAGTGCCATATATTTTAAAATTTTGTCTGTCTAGCATCATAAAGTGATAGCTAGCATTATATTTGGTGTTCGCTGTGTGAGTGATGCCTGCACCCAATGTTTCAGGCACAAGTCTGCTGCGCCTATTGATGCAGGTGTGAAGGGAACCCTGAAGTTACTCCCAGGAGGTTGGGGTAACTCCACGGTTTCCCTGTGTCACTAGTGCAGCAGTGTTCAAATGTTTACAGAAGTAGGAAAACACAGCTATATCAGCCAGTGAGCTTTAAAATAGAATGGGAAGCATATACTTGCTCACCTACAATTTCAATATACAATTGTAATAGGAGATAAAGAGATGCTCATGTGGGTTCTGCATTTGGATTCAGCAGACTAGATAAGGTAAAAAAGAATTGTGTCTCCTGATAAATTGGTGCCTCACAGTGGGTAATTCCCCTGGCAAAAAGATGCACGTGTTTGTCAAGTTGATCATTTCATACCCATGGCTTCAATTTTATTTAGAATTTTTTTAAGTTTTGCCGAAAGGTCTTCAGATTTTAAATTAAGCATTTTAGCAAATGTGGCCTAATGTCCTATTTTTATACAGGAGTGATGAGCAAGAATTACTAATTGAACTAATTGAAACTATACAATGTAAATTCTATTTGGAATTAATTCACTTGCCTACCTAATATAAATTATTTTTAACATGGCAGGCCACATGTACAGGGCTTCCTTGCAACTGTATGAGTTGCGCTCTCCATTTTGCTCTGAATTATTAATGTGATGCAAAGTACAAAGCACAAATAAATCACTCCAGTACTTGCACATGTTGGTAAATGAGCCCTTATATGTTATGTTGCAATAATGCTTACTGACAGAATAGGTTCTTTTTGATTTTTGCTATTTTTGTCTGATTTGCCACACAGTTGTCTCCTGCAGGTGTACATTGTGAACAGTTTTAGCTGGTATTGTTCAATGTAGATTTAATTAAAGGCAGTAGGTAGGGTAATTAACAAAGTCAAGAAAATAAAAAAAAGAGTTCAGCTGGAACAAAAACGATGTCTTACAGTGCAACACAATGAGAAAATCTTAAACAACAGGGTACATGGAAATTTCAAGCTATAGATTTTCTTTCTTACTTTTTCCTTTATACTCACTGAATCTGGTATGTGACAAGTATTTTTCTTCAGATTATGATGAATGTATGTGTATTGCTTATTACATACTAGTTGAAGTACCCAGTGCTGGTCTGATTTGATATTACATCTCTAATATGCACTTACTGTATGTAAGCAGTGGAAAGGCAAATCAGATTTGCAAGTAAAGAGACTGCATAAGACCATTGCTCTTGAAACCATACAGGTATATGTTTTCTATGTTGCCATAATGCCCTTCTGAGCAGTTTTCTGATATTAAGGAATGGTGCAATCTGATTGGTCCATTCTCAAATCTTTCTAAGAATATTTTCTTTTATTATGCAAAAACTTGTTTTGGTATGAAGATACCGTTTAGGAAACCGAGTTATATCACATCTCCTTGTGTTATTCAAGTCATTTAAAGATAATATAGAGGTCTTAGGGACAATGAAGCACTGACATACCTTGCCCTTTTGGTAGGGTTTTTTAAATGGTTTTGTGCACCAAATAAACCTTTCATTGTGATATTTCCTACCATTTGTATCATTAGATTATTTTTAAACACCCTGTAATATTTCTAAAACAAGTAACTCAAAAACAACTGGATTTGCTGAGAAATTTTAATGAAGACATTTCACTGCTACTCCGAGCAGGTTCTTCAGTTCACGGAGGTGTTGATTCTGTGTAGTTACTATGATAGGATTACCAATGTGTCATGCAACTCCTAGACACAGGTTTTATTTGTGAGAGTTGCATGAATGGATGTGTGAATCTGGGTAGCCACACGCTTTTAAAGCTCCTCTGAGATGTTTATTCTCTTTGGTCTCAGTATCACACATTCCGCCCTGTGGTGCAGAGCTCTAATTACACCTAGTTTGTGTTCCAGCAGATGGTGGGAATTGAACAACAGATATTGATCCGTATGAGTGGGTTTTCTGTATGTTACCCCCCTCTTGGATGCAAATTAAACAGTACAAAAAAGCAAGTTTGTTCCCCTGTCTATAGAAAAGGTCCTTGTACTTGAAGTATGCAGTGTCGGACTGGGACACCAGGGGTCCACCCAAAAACCTTAGACTAGGGGCCCACCCAAAAACCTTAGATAAGGGGCCCAACAACAAACCATAGATCAGGGGCCAACTCTCGGTACTATTATCCTTCCTCTCCTCACTCAACCTCTATTCTCCGAGCCTCTTTTCTTTACATGCTATAATCTATTGTTCCATCTATTTAGCCTCTTTGTTCTCATAGAAATAGGGATCGGCCATGAAATAGGCTAAATGTTTAACAGCATGAGGGCTCACTGACACCTGGGCCCACCAGGAGTTTTCCTGGTATCCCTGTGGGCCAGTCCGACACTGGAAGTATGTGGTGTTAAGGCACAAATCTAGCAACAAATATACTTGGTTAGGATTGAGCTTTGTTCTGCTGCTAAGGGTGTTATCTTGCTGCAGTCGATTTCTTACAGTCTCAATTGCCTCTGTCGTAGGTATACATGTAAACAAAGAGGTGACATCATATGATACCATGGCTTCTTCTGCCTCTAGTGTAATGCCATGAATCTTGCTTACAAAATCTTTGGCATTCTGGATAGGATGCACTGTATTGCCTACCAACGGGGCTAAGATGTTAGCCAAGAATTTCGCAATGCTGTATGTCACTGCATTTTTGCTACTGACAATGGGCCTTAGTTGGGATAATTTTTTTTATCTTGGGGAGTCCTTGTAAACATGGTGTGGCTCCTCTGGGGTACAAATGGCGGTATAAAACTTGATCTATGGCTTTCGCCTTTTCAAGTTGTTGTAAGCAACCTATCACCTTTTTCTTGAAACAGCTGGTTGGATTTTTCCTTAAAGGTTCATATGTGTTGCTATCACTGAGTAGTGTAGTTATCTTGCAGTGATAGTCAGTTGTGTTGAGCACAACTGTGCATCGCCCTTTATCTGCTGGCAGGATAGTGATGTTCAGGTCCTTACTCAGAGAACTGAGAGCTCTCCTGTGTAGTAAGATTAGAGGGAGGTGTTCTAACACTTGACAATGCAGCAGTCAGTTGAACTGAAGAAGCTGCTCGGATGAGAAGTGAAACGTCTTCATTAACATTTCTCAGCAAGTCCAGTTGCTTTGAGTTACTTTTGATACATATACCTACATATCTTCATAGTCATACTGCTTGTTGGATTACTAACTAATTATCTGACTGAGGAGCTATGCAAAGAGAAGAAACTGTCACTGGGTTATTTTGCAATTGGCACATTTCAATCCCCATCAGGCATATTGAAATCTCCCATAATTATCACCTCACCTTTCAATGACATTTCAGCGCTTGCCTCTACTAACAATCTATCTTGTCCAGCCTTAGAGGCTTATGAATTAAAATATATTTTCTCACGGGTTTCTAAAACTACTCAAAAACTCAATTCTGTCTACCTGTATAACATCTGCTTTTATTTTATTCCCAAATATATAGCAACTCTTCCTCCCTTCTGTGTTGGCCTTTTTGTATTGAAAACGGTATAATTGGTTCATTTTCGTTACATAGCCTTTAAAATAGCACCACCTTTTCTTTCTAATGCAGCCCATCAATATGACTGAATGAAGATTTTCATTCATCCAGGTCATGGTATATTTAATATAAGTAATTCTAAAACAACTGGACTTGCTGAGTAATTATTGAAGACATTTCAGATCTATACATTGTAGAGACAAAACAAATGGCTCAGCATAGGAGGGTGAACTCTACAGGGCAAGACTCAGTTGTCTTTCTACACCTAAAAGACAAGGGACACTCCTTAGTAGATAGCAATGTCCAAATCTTGGATAAAGAAGACCGCTAGTTTGAAAGAGGCGTGAAAGAAGCAATTCATGTGAAGGTAGAGATACCATCCCTGAATAGAGGTGGGGGCCTTCGACACCACCTGTCTGCTACATACAATGCTGTTCTCACATCGGTACTCAAGCAGTTTCAGAACACTTCACACATCCATTCATGCAACTCACACAAGTAACACCTGTGTCTAGGAGTTGCATGACACATTGGTAATCCTATCACAGTAACTACACAGAATCAAATTCAGATGTCACCTCTTTGAAGAGTTACAATGTGCTATTGTGATTGGATTTGTGGAAGAGTTTATATGCCGAGAACTTCCCATACCAGTCAATTGAACTGAAGAAGCTGCTCGGATGAGTAGTGAAACGTCTTCAATAATTACTCAGTTAGTCCAGTTGTTTTAGAATTACTTATACTGCCCATCAATATTTTACCATATTGAGGAGGATAGGACTCTGATTTTCCCCACTATTTTGGTTTGCCACTACTGTGTCAGATCCCAAATCACTGGTCATGTTGAACTTATTTATATATTCTTGCTAAAATAATGATTTATGCCTCTCCACTATCAACACTAGCATAGGGCAGAAGGCCTAATGCAGTGCTTCCTACTGAGTAAAAAATCTGATAAATTAAACAAAAAATGCACAGTTATATAGAAAATAAATGACAACAGAAAAGCACTTTAGTAGTCCTCATGAAATGCTGTCTCTGGGTTTCTCCCACTAAAACATGGGATTTTAACTCCTCCGGCGCTAAAACTACTCCCCCCATAGGCCCCCCTCCCTCCTCCCCCCAGGCCTACGTCCCCCCGGGGCTATTGCCCCTAACTTGTTAATTACGCCAAAGTCCAGGTCCCCTCCAGGCAGGATCATGGGTGCCATCTTGTCCCATACCATATTCTTCCTTGATGCAGTGGTGTATGCGCAGTAGGATGCATTTGCTGGTTGGTGCTACGGCGCATGCGCCCAACTTCATTAAGTTTTCAGATTTCCTTTTTCGGAAAGTTTGTGAAATTTGGGAGCATGTGCAGTAGTATCAACCGGCAAATGTGTCCTACTGCGCATGTGCTGCCAAACGCCACCGGATCAAGGAAGAACTTTGGGGTAATTAACAGGGTAGGAGCAATAGCCCGAGGGGAGAGATAGGCCGGAGGGGAGGAAGGAGGGGGCTTACAGGGGGAGGGGTTTCCCTTTAAAGGTGTTGGTCACCCATGAGTTAACTTTTAGTATGATGTAGAGAGTGATATTCCGAGATGATTTGCAATTGGGTTTCATTTTTCATTAATGATGGTTTTTGAGTTATTTAGGTTTTTATTCAGCAGCTGTTATACCATGCACTGATTTGAATAAGGGACAGGAATATGAATAGGAGACGGCCGAATAGAAAAAAGAGTAATACAATGTAGCAATAACAATACATTTGTAGCCTAAGAGCATATCTTTTAGAGATTTGCAAACTATAAGGGTCACAAGAAGAAGGCAAATAATTCAAAAGCTATAAAAAAAAAGAAATGAAGACCAATTGAAAAACTGCTCCCTCTATAACACAGTTAACTTAAATGACAACCATCCCATAAAGGCCCTCTGCATATGTAATATATAATAAATATTAAACCCCTTCTTTTTAACACCTTGCTACAGCCTGATAGGCTTCCAGCTACCAAACAGTTCATTATAAAGAGGGCTTCTCAGTGGATTGCTGATTTATTTGACATAAAATTTATATGCTGGGTCAAAAAATGATGGAAATGGAAAGAAAAAAAAAATCAAACCCAAACCAAACAAGTTTTCGACTCCTTTAAATTCAGAAGAAATAATAAAATATAGAAGAAAATGTTTATTTTCAAGTATCACACAAATAAGAATGAGTTCTTTGGTATTTTGCCAGCTCGGTGTGTAGGTGGATATTAGCACAGCGTGAAATTAGGTATTGCTGAACTAGGTTATAACAAGTGATCTCGGGAAATAAAAATAAACGAGAGAGGAAAGGGGAAGACAAAGACTAATCAGAAAGAATTTACATATTACAAAGATACATTATATGTTTTCAGTCTTCTAGCACAACTAAAATTATCTGTGCCAGTATCTACCCAGCAGGCAATACATACAGGATTTGACCCCTTTAAATTCTCATTGAATTTACAAATACTGCAATGAGAGACCATGAACGTTTATACAAAGATGCAGAAAAACAAAAAAACTACAGTATACGGCTCGCTAATAGCTATATTAAATTAGAACAGATACAGCTTTTAATTAGCAGGTATTATATGAAGCACAAACAAACAAAATCTTCAGATTCAATTCAATGGTCAGAAGTTGTAGGTTTGTCAAACACCACAGTATGTTTTCCCACACTATTATTTCTCTGAAAAATTCTGGTTTATGCAGCAGTTAATTATATCACACCATACGCAATGCTGTATTTAGGTCCAATGATTTAATAGTCATGCATGTGATGTCACACTTGCTTGCGTGCAATCACCTGCCAATGCTGCTTAACTATGGCTCAGGTACCCCTTACCCCCCTCTCCGCCACCAAATTTACACAGCAAGTCTCTGGAAGTGGCTGGGAAGATGTAGTTGATCATAAAGGCACCTAAAAGTTCCCCCCCCCAAAGCTGCCATATTAGTAAAGGGCCCTCTGGTGTCTATATATAAATATGAGCCTGCAACCATACGGGGAAAAAAAGCATAAACTGCAACATTAAATTCCAAATGTTTAAAACTTTAAGTACATTGTACTCGATCCCAAAAAAATTAACAATTAATACTTATTAGAAGCAAAACAAACCTATTGGGTTTATTCAATGCATACATTATTTTCCGGTATAATCCAAATTATGTAAAGATCCGTTATCCAAAAAAACCCAGGTCCCAAGAATTCTGGGTAACAGGTTCCACACCTGTAGGATGTTTGTTTATTTCTGCAATCTATAGGTAAATTAAATCATTTTATTTAGTTTTTCAATTTTAAACCAACATTGTTATAGACTCAATAACATTAAAACACATGAAAATGACTATTGGCCATAACATAAAGTGTGGGTTTTAATATGTGAAACATCACTTTCTGTATGTGAGATACCTGTAGTTTATTTATTTTTAAGGAACTTTATCTCTTTTGGGTTGCATAGTAATCTAGGCACTGTGTCCTGGATTGTACTTTATTAACTAAGATATTAAAGGAGTATGAATTCCCCAGCAATCTGGGGACTGCTACTACTGTGAGCTACTACATTCTGCACTTCCTTGCTTTGATGAACTTGTTCACCATTCTTATAACCCATGAACCTGTACTCCCCGGAGATGTTTTTTTGATCAGAAATAACAGAAGGAATCTTAATCTTTGATCTTTAAATCCCTTTTATTATGGCATCTTTCACATTTCATGCTACACATTCAGAAGCTTAATTTAAACATATTATGGAATTAGTCAGACAGTGACTACATCATGCTGTCTACGCGTAAAGTGATGTTTGTAAAGATACTTTATTGCCTTCTCTCATTCTAAGGGATAAAACAGCACCCTTAAATGTTATCATTACTTTCTAGGCAATGCTTTTTTTAAGACGGCTATTGGGCAGATTTATGAAATTTATTTATCATAGTTTTTTTTTGAGCAGTTTGCTCCTTTTTGAATTTTGCAAAGCTTCCCTCACCATCTAGAAAAGATTTTAACAAGCAGCCATAAGTATAAAAGCTTTGAACATATCCATTTCTTACTGCCTTTTTGTGCTTCGTGTTGCTACTTGTTTCAGCACAGAAAGAAATGGTTAAAGGGATAATGTCATGGGAAAATGTGTTTTTCAAAATGCACTGAAATCCATTTCTCAAAAGAGCAAAAAGGTTTTTTTTTTAGATTTCATTTTGACATGGGGCTAGACATATTGTCAATTTCTCAGCTGCCCCAAGTCATGTGACTTGTGCTCTGATAAACTTCAGTCACTCTTTACTGCTGTACTGCAATTTGGAGCGATAGCACCCCCACCCTTTTTCACCCCCAGCAGCCAAACAACAGAACAATGGGTAGGTAACCAGATAGCAGCTCCCTAACACAAGATAACAGCTGCCTGGTAGATCTCAGAACAGCACTCAATAGTAAAAACCCATGTTACTGCATTCCATTCAGTTACATTGAGAAGGAAAAACAACAGTCTGCCAGAAAGTGCTGGCACAAGTCACATGACCAGGAGCAACTGGGAAATTGACAAAATTTCTAGCCCCATGTCAGATTTCAAAACTAAATATAAAAAAATCTGTTTGCTCTTTTGAGAAATGGATTTCAGTGCAGAAGTCTACTGGAGCAGCATTATTAACTGATGCATTTTGACTTAATCCCTTTAAATCTAAAATCACTGGTCATTACAGATAAACTGTCCCTTACTGGCCTTGGATAAAAGATCATGTACTTAAGTTATTCTTCCTTTAATGGATATTATTTTGTAAGTTTCTTTTAGCTGATCAACCATAACTCTGATATTGTCTGCATTTACTGCAGATGGGAAAAACAGACATTTCTTGGAGCGAGGCATGAGTGTTAGACGTTCCAGCCCCAGACATATGGTATCTAGGTCCAGGATCTCTGATACTGCTTTCATTACTGACTCTATCAATTACAAGACAAATTCAGCTTGTCCACATTTATTGATATAACGTCTGTTCCAATTATCCTTCAGAGATACAACTACAGAAACGATTAGCTCATATTTTTTTACAAAATCTTTGTCTTAAATATCTGAAGGTAAGGTTATCACAAGCCATCTAATCAAATTCACACCTCAAGATCAATAGCCCAAGAGAAATTCAGGTGGAAGGGCTGAGAAAGCTATGTGTCTTATGTTATCCATCCATATTACCAGTAAATATCCAAGATAGCTCTGGCTACATTTGTATTCAAGACTGGTTTAATCTTATCTTGGGATATAAATGTATTAGTTGAAGCATCTGTTAAGCCTAGTTTCAATTTAGGTGGTCCACTCAATGCTTTATACAAAGTTTAAGCGAGGATTGCCTGTAACCCAGAATATTAACTTTTTTCACTGAAGTTACACACACTTGCTTAAGCCTATTAAAAATAACTATAAGAAAGTGTTTATTACAAGAATCAGCCAATACACAACAAGAGTAAACTATTGAAAATTTCTTTGGTTTAGAGGGAAGAATGCAAGAGGGTGAGTATTGTTTTTGTTGAGCATTGTTCCATGGGACAATACTTATATTGCATATATTGCAGTACCTTTGGAAACAGATGGGGCAAATTCACTAAAGAGTGCAACTTCACCAGCGTCCACTTTGCAAAACTTCGGCAGGTATAGATGCACCAGGACAACGCTAATTCACTAAAATGCGAAGTTACGTCCATGGCGGTGAATTCTGGCGAAGTTGCGCTAGCGTTACTTCATCAAGCAAAGAGAAGTTGCACTAGCGTTGCCAAATTTGCATAGGACCGGAAGCTAAAGTTCAATGGACGTATATGCTGCAGTAAATACATTACATTACACAAGCCTGGGAAACTTTAATAAAAGAAAATAGAGTTGTTACAGTGTATATTGCCCTACACATGTGCCCACTGTATAGTTTATGTTCCATATGTTAGAAAATGTAAGGGGAAAGCTGGGTACCCCAAAACATTTTACAATCTTTTGCAGCCTATCACCCAGTAAAAATGACAAGACGCTAGCGTTTTTAGGGGCCTAGAATTTTTTTTAAAGATTTTGTGACAAACTCCTATCTACTCTATTAAACTTCCCTGGTCTTGGTGCAGGCAAGTCTGGCGCACGAGGTAACGTTCAGTAAAATCCACATCTTAGTGAATTGGCATAGTAACGCTCTTTTGCCAGAGCGAAAATTCGCCTGACATTAGTGTGTCTAGCAATGTTAGCGTACCTCTCCTTCATTAGACGAAGGGGTGCCTTAGTCACTTCGCCCCTTTAGTAAATCTGCCTCTTGGTGTTTCCCAACTTTATTGGTGCTTTCAGTAATAGTATGTAACTGTCAGTATGTGGTGCCTATGCTCATAATGTTACTGTAAGGAACGTCATGCTGGGTGCGTGATATCAGCATGATGTCAGCGTGTCGAAACAGCAAGACTATTCTTTTTCTAAGGGCTCCAGGGTCACGGGTTCAATGCCCGATTATAGGATCTAGACAGTCTTCTTTTTTTCTAGACCGTTACTAGGTAGAAGTGATTAGCAATTTTTTTCGGCAGCCATGGATTCTTGGAAAAATTCCTTGTTTCTCCATCCTCACATATTTCCAAAACTGAGGCATAGAATTTGCCACTGAAAAATTTCATCATAAGTCGCTGAGTCAAAGAAGACATCATCAGAAAAACCCATTGACCCCCATTTAATGCATTTGGAGTGAGATCATTGTTTTGCAGATTCACTTATTACTAGTAGAAAGCCAAAACATTGATGATATTCACACCCTGATTAAAAAGTCAAGGAGACAGAGAAAATGTTTGGCACTCCATAACTAATAGAAGCCCCTGATCTGTACATGAGCTGAGGAAAAAAGCCAGTACTGAAATAAAAATTTGAATTTACCCATGAGCCATGTTGCCCTCACAGCTGTGGGACCCCAGTATAAGCTGTGCTGTGCACATTGAGTTGAATCTGCTATAGGCAGGCAGTAATTTTTTTAAATGAAATCTCCCCACATATAACATAGAATGGGAATGACCTTAGTTGTGCAAATAAGGATGAATATTTATTAATTAATAAACATGACTAATTATATGTCATACAGAGTACATTACATAAAGTGAAACAACAGGAAAATATTTAAGTTTCATATGAAATATTCCCTTAGCAAAACATTTTATTTTGTCATGATAGCTTACCAACATAAATTCTCAGTCCCCTTGTTTTGTATCTTTCTTAACATCTTTGATTTCAAGAACAAAGTCCTCTTTTACCTAACTGACAAGCATTTCATAGATTGAACCTTGAAAACAAGTGCCCTACAGGTGCAGAGGAATGGTTCCCTGTAGTACACCCTTAATATCGCTTTGTATAGAAAAGATGAAGTAGGCTCTTTAGAAAAATACAAATGAAACAGATATTGCTGCTGTAAAGCGGTTGTGTGAAATGGCTCCCAAATTGCAGGTATGTAACGCTTCTAAAAGAATTGTCTTAGCCTTACAGTTGGCATCAACGCTGATGCCCAAGTTCTATTTATGTAGATAAAGTGGATGAATAATTGCCAGGGGATCTGTGTATAGAAGTGATCAGTCAATCCACTGTTCTCCTGAGTATAGACTAGCCCCTTTAGATTCAAATGATTTACATGTCTTGTATTAAACAGGTGAGAAAGTAATGTATTCCCAGCTCAAATGAAAGACTACTTGATGTGGGCTCTCAAAGCATAGAATCATTGGCTGTTTGGCTGCTAACATGTTGTACACCACCCTCCAATTTAAAATAAAATGAATATGTAACCCTTTCTTGGCTATAATTAACCAAACCAACTAGCATAGGTAGAGCATT
>CM044437.1:80901841-80982850 GCA_024363595.1 Xenopus borealis
CAGCTAGAGAAAGGGCAAGGGAGGAAGCCATAAGGGCCATGCTACTTATGGGTCCCTACAAATAGTTAAAAGCAGATGAAGAAGATATTAAAAACAAAATACAGGTGTAATACTGTAAAAGTGACTAGAGTGAAATGCAGTCTGAACTGCATAAATCTCACAATAAATAATATGTACAGGTTATACAAAATTCGGTTTTGTTTCCTTATGGGGGTGGGAGTTCTGTAATGTTCCAGTAATGCTAAAATACTCTTTACTGTAGATAACTTACCCTCTTCTTTAACCAAGAAAGAAATAGAAATGTAATCTAATATATGTATAAGATTTAGAAGGTTTTATGTTATCCATTATAATCTACTGTACAAGTATCCTCCCACTTGACCCTAACGTGAGCATTCTTGTAAGCATTGTGACAGTGATTCTGTGAGGACTGCTGTCTGTACTCCTATAAGTGCCCTTTTATAAAGAATATGTTGTGACATCTTATAAGGATATAATACACAAGAGTCATGAATATCCTGTAAATTATATCCTTATAAAACCTTATAAACTGTGCTTAGTGATGTCATCAGTTATAATCGGAGTTTAAGGGATTCTGTCATGATTTTTATGGTTTACATTTTATTTCTAAATTACACTGTTTACATTGCAAATAATTCAATATGCCATTTAAAATGTTATTCTTGAATCAACAAAATAATTTTTTTAGCTGTAATATTGGCGTGGAGTCAGACATCTCAGTGCATTGTGACTTATCCTGAGCTTTGAGAAGGAGCCAGTACTTAAGGATGGAATCCTTCCCATTGTATTATACCATGACATAGGCCGTGCTCCATAGCAGCCCATGAGCAGAACAAAGGGAAGCTAACCAGATAGCAACTGCCTCACACCTCTAGGATTTGTTTGTATTGCCAAATTGCTCACTAGCCCCTATAGATGACATGGGTCATGCTCCACCTATTGGTAGACATAATCACCCAAGCAGGAAAAAAAAGCAGAGGATTTCCTGCATGACCCATGTTGTGGTTAGGAGCGAGAGAGCAGTTTTAGCAATAGAGGTGTCAGCTGCTACTGTATCTGGTTAGTTTTCCATTGTTCTGTTCATAGGCTGCTGATGTGCTGCTGAGGAGGGAAGGGGGGTGGTGATACCACTACAACTTGAAGTGGTTGCCACCTGGCCGGTATTTTACCAACATGGTATTTGTGATGGCTGAGCCTAATGTTATTAATAGGAAAAAAAGATAAATATATAGGAAGGTGGGTATTTTTTTAAAGAAAAGGTGGCAACCCTAGTAGCAGTAAAGAGTGACCGAAGTTTATGAGAGCACAAGTCACATGACCTGAGGGCTTCTGGATAACATGTCTAGCATCATGCCAAGTTTCAAAATCAAATATAAAAACATCTGTTTGCTCTTTTAAAGTTTCCGTGCAGAATTCTGCTGGAGCAGCACTATTAACTGGTGCATTTTGAAAACAAAACCCCATATTTTCTCATGACAGTATCCTTTTAGTGATGTCATTTATGTCACATGACGCACTGAAACTTGTGCATTATAATAAATAAAGTACCCCCTGTTGCAAAATATGAGAATATTAGAAGTCACCTAGGAGTTCCTCCTTACCTTATAATATCCTTATATTTTACAAAAGGGGCTACTTTATGCACTATATAATACACATTAATATCTTGTAAAATGTATACTTATATATGGTGCTTTGTGATGTCATCAATTATAATTGGTGCTAAGTAATGTAATGTCTCTGAACTTGTGTATTATACAAAATAATGTACCAACTTTTGTTAAATATGAAGATATTAGAGGTCACCTTGGCGTTCCATAATGCGTATAAAAGCACTCAGCCTTCAACCTCATTCCTTTATAAGGTCATAGAACTCTGAAATGTCCCTTAATACTTGTTTCATGCAATGTAAGCAAAGAAAAACATTAAAAGAGAAGGGTTTGATCAATGCACATTTCGTGGTCCCCTGTTTCACTAGTAATTTAGTATCTATTGTCAGGAAAATTCAGTTACAGGAGACCACTTGTGGGGAAATTTTATTTGACACAAGCTCTCAAGTTCAGTATCCCAAACCCAGAACAAACGCCAAGGTTCTGGCCACAGCTTCTTCTTCTGTCTATAATAGCCACCTTTCACATTGGGAGGAGCCCTTAGCTACTCAGATGGTGCCAGGGAGGACCAAGAAAAGTGTTCTGGGCAAACAAAACAACCAGAAAGTGGGTCAGAAAGGATGGGGAAAGAGTAAGAGTAATTGTGGGTTCAATACCAATCAGACAATGCAGTACAGAATCAGGAACCAGAAGGACATACAAGGTTTAGGATGGGGTCAAATCAATCAGTAAACACAGTACAAAGCCAGGATCCATAACAATAGTCAGTAACAAGCAGGGCTGGAACTAGGGGTAGGCAGAAGAGGCACCTGCCTAGGGTGCAAAGCTGTGGGGGAGCTGGGCAGGTACCTGTTCAAAGGTTTCTGCCTACCCCTAGTTCGGGTTGTTCGCGCCGATGCACCTCTCCTCCCTTCCCTCATCACTACCCTCCCCTTGTCACTCCCCTTCCCACGTCTCTCCCCTCCCCTTGTCACTCCCCTCCCTTTGTCATGACCCTGCCTTCCCTTAATCTTTATGGCGGATGCACACTCACGCCTGCGCCCTTTTATGAAGGTGTGCGCGCACACGGACTTACAAGGGGGGGCGGGGTAGTTGACCGGGCACCTAGGGCACTTTGTCAGCTTTGCCCGGCCCTGGTAACAAGCTAAGTTACTGTAGTACAGGCAGTGAATCAGCAGAGGTCAGGGACAGGCAAGGGTCAAGAACAAAAACAACAGAAAAATTTGCTCATCACTAGCATTGACGGCTGACTTGGTGGGCCAAAACGCGAACACAACTAAACCGAAGAGCATGGGCATGCCCACAAGGAGAGTGGCGAGCATCCCCACCCACAAGACCACAGGTATCGTTGGAGTTAGAGAACCTGAACCAAATGCAAATACTTTTGAAAACAGGGGGTTTTAGTTACAAAATTCTGATCATGAAACTGACAAGCTACACCATGTCAAGGTAAACCCCATATAGTAGTCCTAACTATTTACATCTGGTCATTTTTCATAGAATGGAACCTCGCTGCATATAGCATTTTTTGGGATGTGTCTCCTGACTAAGGGACTGGTGAGTTAAATGTAAAAGTATTTAATATAATACATGGTATTTAAATGGTATTTAGAACAGCAGCCCTTTTTGTATTTATTCATCTTCGCAAAACTTTGACAGTGTACGGTAGTAGAGTGGGTCCAGTAGATGATTTACTTCTAAAACTCTCAAAGTAGGATTCCCCACCTTCCTTAAATCTACCCAACCCTTAGATAATGGCACATATCTTTATACAGTAATTGTTTTACTTCTCTGTTTCAGAGCAGCAGCAGTTTGCACTGCAGATAAAGCTGTTGTGTGCCAGATGATATATATGTAAAATAGCAGGTTGTGTTTCTAGACATAGGTGAATGGGTCTACACAATTAAACATATGCAGAAGCCAATAATTTTTTTTTATCTTGCACTTATGTTATCTATATATATATATATATATATATATATATATATATATATATATATATATATGGATAATATATATAGATATATATCTACCCCAAGGTGTTTTCTTAAAATCTGGGTTCTGAAAAAATTTATATATTATTTCTATATAGCTCAAAATATTTGGATGCAACTGCAAAATCTCATCCTTTTAAAGATGGTAATAAAGTTGACCGAAAATAAAGAAGGACTTTAGGTCAGACACTTTGTTTTGGTTACCTCTTTTATGTAAATGACAATTATAAAACTGAGCATAACCTTATTACATATAAAAGAATTGCACTCCATATATAAACACATAACATAACTTGGTGAGAATTTGCTGCTAAGTAGTGTAAGTGTTAGAAAAGAAGGTGCTAATTGCTTTTTGCATTGGTAAGCAAATACTAAAGTGTTGGTGGGTGTAATAGCCAGCTATAAACAGAGCTCAGCAGAGGTGTGAAATTTACCTAGAAAATTCTGCTATGTGAGGGCTTTGCACAAAAAGGGATCCTTAAGCAAAGAAAGAATACAATAGTCCAGATGACTGCTGACCAAAATGCAGACTGAAGCAATGATAAGGCTTTAACCAATTTTACATGAAACTTATTTAAAAATAATGCATTCGAAACTGCAAAAAAGAAGAAACAAAGCACATCAAGTAAGAATGTTGTCACCACATGCCTGCTACTAACTCTTTGGTGGTGATAACCAAATAGTAAATGGTCACATCCATTCATTGAGGACACTTGCTCTTAGCAGTGAAGCAGAATTCATAAGTGTAGGGAATTGGAACTTACACTGCAGTGCATAAAATTAAATTAACTAGTGTGTCACCCTACCTTGCCAAATAGGTCAGCAACATACTGTATATTAGATTTTTAAGATTATATGTAGAACTGTGATAGAGACTATTTTTTTTTACACTGGTATTGGACTGTTTATTCAACAGTGAGCCTAGCTGGCTCCTACAGAGTTTGTAACATAGGACCCAAGCTTCCCTTGGTTAGGATTGTTTGATGCACTAGCTGCACTATGTTGTCTTCACTATTATAAAGATAGGGCTGATAATTGTGAAACATAAGGCTGCAGACACTTCTTTGAAAACATCAAATTGCAGATTTACCATTAAAGAGAAAAGAAAATACAGGTCATCAGAACCCACTGCTCATTGCCTTGCCAGACCGGTATTGCCAACATATAACATTTGCTCAATTAGAAATGTTTTGTGAGCTTACAAGGTCTCCTATATTCATTAAAAACTCAGTAGTGTAGAGATTAGTATTCAGTCATTAAATTAATGGAGTGTATTGAACAGCAATTGGAAGCACCTGCGTTTTTCTTCCATGCCGAGTCAATGTACAATATGACATCTTTATTGTCTTTAGGCTATATAAAGATATATAGGATAGCTGGAGAGGAGGCAAACAACTTGGACATTCTATCGAGACCATAAGGTAATATACTAGAAATGTGCAAGAACTGGTATTAGCATTGTATTGAAGTCTCCATTTGTGTCTTTGTAACCTGCTGAGATTCTTCGATCCTATCCACTGAATTGAGTTACTCATAAATCAGCTGCAGAATCAATGAAGGGAGCTAATCACATCCCCCTCCTTTCCTATTCTCCTGCTGGCTCCTTGAAGTCTGTCCTGGTTTTTTAACCTTGGTTGTTGCTCTACTCCACACTTTCTGAAAACTGGAACTTTTACATTTGTGAATTTCCTTCACAAAAGATGCACTTACATGGTTGAAACGAAACTGCAATAAATATTAGCTGAGTCTTTTTTTTTATTGTTTTTCATTCAAAACCCTCTTCCTTCTAGTTTAGCTCTCCCTTTTCCCTTGTAAGTCACTGACCTGTAATCACTTGTTTGGGTTACATTTGTTATCACTCATTTTGCATTTATTATTATTATTATTTCTGACTGTAATACCATAAGCAGTTATAAATCATGCAGTATATAATGTTTTATATCGTTTTCCAACTTTTTGCTGCAAAGTATTCTGGGAACCATAAAATTAAAGATGAAACAGTTATTTATACGAGTTTGACTTACAGAGACTGGAGGAATATGACAAGTAACACAATGGTTTTATGATGATAAGTAGGAAGTTGGAAGACAATTAGAACCTGAAAGTATTAGTTTTGTTCTAGCACGACAGAAAGGTTTTAATGGAACACAAAGGTAAAGACCCCCTAACTGCTCAGGGCACACAGTTTGCAAAATCATGAACAACAGGAAATATATGCACTCTGCTGAAAAGAAATTAAATGGAACATTGAGGTGTCCAAAAAGGATTAAAGGTCAGTGATGCTGAAACAATACCTACTAATGAACTTAGCAAAATGCAGAGGCACAATGAAAATCTAGAGAAGGTAGTCATAAAAAGAAGGCAACAATTACTAGAGAAAATGCAGAGAAGATTAAAAACAGGCAAAATAATAGACAAAAAAATGAAATGACTAAAAGGGACCTGACAGGCCTGGAAACAATGGGGGCATTACAGGGTTGAACAAGCCTTATGAGAGAAAATTTATGAAGTGCAGGGCAGCGTGCAAAGTGCAAACAATGGGTGCAAACCACAATGTTTCTTTACACTTTTTATACTCTTTTAGCACTTGTTCGGCACTTTGTACTGGGACAAAAACAGCTGTACATATGTCCAAATATCTATATATATATGAGTAGTGGGGGGCATATATGTAGGTATCTGGATTTTTATTCTGGTACAAATTAAGCTGGCCATAGATGTGCATATTCTATGTTCATATTGTACGATCATACTATGCAATCTACCGATTTGCAACTTGCCATTCAAATTAAATACAGTAGTAAAAGAACAAATGAGATCATGTTATGACCATGACAGCAATTGTACGAAAGTTATGTCCAACAAATACTAGTGACAGTCACCCATTTATATAATCAGATATAAGGCAGTCAACGCATTCATTATTGTTAGCCAACAGAAATCTGATTACCTGTCCAATCAGCTAAACAACTATCATCATAGTACTAAAAATGTTGGGATGAACAGAAAATCCTACAAAACTAATTTTATCAAGTTTATCTGCCCTATGGATTTGCAATTTATGGAAGGACACTAGTGGGTTAATGTGCAAATTACTTTTAGACCTGCTTTTCAAGTGGTGGAATGACTAACTTTCTGAATTTCATCTGGTAGCATTTTTATGCGTGATCTGTGTTCAGCAAGACCCAGGATGACACAAGCTGCATATATTTTTCTGTTTTAATATCCACCGTAGCTTAATTAATGCTCAGTGCCAGTGGCACAAGAAAAGGAGTGAAAGAGAAATGTACAGAGATTAGGGGGACGCAGTGACCTCACAACACCATTTGGTGGTGATGTCCCAAGGCCCCCTTTGGGCTGCTCAGTGGACATTTCCCCCTGCAAGGTCAGAAAACATCTGGAGCTAACACAAGGCTTCCCTACGGCCTTTGATGAACTCATGTGCATGCTAATGTATGGCTCAGAAATGAACAGCTGGCAAAGTTCCTTATCCTAGGGCACCATCCTGAATCTGTTCTGAGACTCAGACCTTCCCAGTTTGCAAGAGAAGTTGATACCCTGACCTTCTATTGTTCGTAAAATAATACAATTTCTTATGTTTTTCACTCGGGCATGTGTTAAGGAATGCACACAGTAAAATGTATTTTTTATGTTCTAATATAAAACACATATATTAATAGGAGGATTTTTGCATTATAAAAAAAAACTTGGTAACCTTGGTAAATTTATCTCAACAACCTTATGTGTCAGTTCCTATCCTTTTTAGATTGAACTTTAATCGTATCATTTTCTCCTGTAACCCTTGTTTGTTAATTCCCTTGTTTGTTAATTTAAGTGCCTGTTTAGCATAATATTATAATGCCATGTTTTAGCAAAATTGTACTGGAGTTAACCTCCATAGACCATTTTGGTTAAGAGAAGCAAATGTCTTGACTGTATTCCCTTCCCAATTAAAGATCTGGAATGATGAGTGGAGAAGTGGTGGGTAGTAGATGTGAGGTGATATATCGTAGGACAGGTCTTGTCTTTCCTCCATATGTTGGAGAGCCCTTGAATTAAGTTCAGAATCCCCAAGTAATTCTTCATTAGATGTGGAGTATTATTGTAACAGACTGCAGATAGGGAGCAGGCCCCATTAATGTGCAGAACTTTGTGTATATTGTTCCTTTAAAATCTAGGGATATTGCAGGAAAGATATGAAGGCCTTGAGAATTTTCTGTGGAAAACTCAATATTGTTTCATACAGAAGAGATTTAATGCAAACAATCAACCTGAATTTTAGAGACTGCATAAAGTTTAAAGGCAAGATTCAACTAATAAAGGAATTTGACAGGACACAGGGCAAAAAGAAAATCCTGGTACAAGTAGCAATCAAGAATAGATCAATAAAAATAGATCAATTGTTAAACTATGGTAAAATAAAAACACCTAAAAAGTGGATCACCTGCATACTACTTTACATATACTATACATTTATTTTTGAGAAATTGGGTATTAATGTATTTAGGGGCTAATTTACTAAGGGTCGGACTTTTAAGATAAAAAACTTCAATACTCGACCATCACATTTTTTTACAGGCTATATTCGATTGAAAATGGACCTATTTTGATAGAATAAGTCCATTTTTGATCGAATAAACATAGTTCGAATGCATCGTTCGATCTGAACAATTTGAATGTTTCGGTTTTTTTTAAATTTGATTTTCCAGGAATTAGAACAAATTTCAGGAAAGGTACCAGGAGGTCCCCCCATAGGGTACAATGGCAATTTGGCACCTTAACGGTGTTGAAGTGTCGAATTTGAAGTTTTTTTTAAAGCGACAGTACTTCAAAATTCGATTTTTTTTTTTTTTTCAGTTAGAATCAAATTTTGGGCTATTCGAAAGTTGATGTAGCCCAAAAGTACTTTGAAATTCGAATTTTAAAAATTCAAATTTATTCGAAAATTCACTTTTACCTTTAGTAAATGTGCCCCTTACTGTGGCTTTGTTTTAACTTTATGCACTAATGTAATGAAATATTTTCAGCGGTGTTGCTGCCTTCTATACTTGCATACAGTTCCTTGTTGCAAACACCAATGTGCCCCTAAATGTACCCACTGATACAAGGGTATCCTGGCATTACTGCCAGCCTGATTTGGGGATTTTACCACGACTGAGCTAAAGACCAAATTTGAATATTGAAGTTCTTAATAAACTGGGTACAGTGAAAAAAATTCAGATGCATTACATTGGACATTGTACATTTCCATTTAAGTATATTTGGAAACATTGCCAATATTTTCAAACTTTCACCATTTTTTTTGGTGCCAATGCTTAATAAATACCTTTATACTGTATAAACCAAACTAAAGCGTGGTAAAACTATGCGCACAAAATATAGACAAATTTATTGCCGAATATGTTTACGCCAGTTTACTAACCTGCAGTTATCACATTCACTGAAAATAACATTACATAAATATTTTTTTAGTATAAAAGTAATTTTTTGCCAGAAAATTCTCAAGGTGCAGGAAATATCCCATAATACTTTTTGTTTTTTTTACCCATCATTCTTTGCTGTAGCCATTGCTGACAGGAGAGAGATCTGTAGCTATTACTGACAGGATGTTTTGCGGTCTGATTCTATCTGCGTATTATTGGCAGCAGGCATCACAGCCAAAGATTCGTCAGCCTCAACGCTTTTGGCAGGGGGTTTCTGGCGGAAAAATATTTGTAGCGATAACATGCGGAAAATTATAGTCAAATTTACCGTGCTTTAGTAAACGGACCCCCATATATTAAAAACCAGCATCAAACAATGTTCTGATTACACTTGTTTTGCAGACAATTAAGCAGGAGAATATACAAAAGTATTTATATAGCATTGGCACCAAAAAAATATTAATCCTATTATTAATCCAGGATAACTATAATAGACCATAGCTCATATATTAAAAACCAGCACCAAATAATGTTCTGATTACACTTATCCTGGAACTACAGAAATCTTTGCTTTGTGCTTCTGTATTTGCCACTTAAGTAGTAGGCTTAAAAAAACTTGACTTTGAAGAGGGCTTGAGCTGAACATATTTGAATCTAAATAACTACCAGCGAGGCAGGTTAAATATGGATCTAAAAGACTTGATGGACATGTGTCGTTTTTCAACCTAACTTACTATGTTACCTATTTTTTATTACACAATATGTATGTTTTTTGACAACTGACTTACACTGAGAAAGAAAATTAAATCACTGTCACTTCAGCACTTTCTGCAATTTTTCTGGTTTCGCCAAGCAGAAAAATAAGTAAAAATATCAAAATACTAGTTCACTGTGAAGCTTTTTTTTATAATAAGGTACTCCTTATTTCAAAGACCTTAGAGATGAAAGCTCTGGTTTTTTTTCTTTCTCTCCCTTTCAGCAAATTATCCTGTAGTGGGAGAGAATTCAGAAAAAAATGTTTTCCCTGGTCACTATGGCAGCCATCCCACTACGGGTATTTCCCCACCCAACATGCTGATAGGATAGATCCCTAAACACCACCAATGACATTTTTCCTTTACTTACATATACCCCCTCCCAGGGTTGGACTGGGGGTCCTGGGCCCACTAGGACAGCTTTCCAGGGCCCCCCTCCAGCCCCCTGGTTCCCCTATCGCACGGAGCCGCACAGGGCGTGCGCGTACTGGGCCGCACGGCAACATGTGCGCTCTGAGTTCAGGAGATCGAGAGTGGGGTTTGCCAGTCTAACTCTGCCCCCTCCTCCTTCATGCTCTTTGTCTTTTTTTCTGTCCTCGCAAGAAAGTTAGAATAGGTTAGGCTTTTTTTTATAGTTAAAGTTTGTTAAAATATTTAACAAAACTTCAGTTAACACTAAACCATTGCTTAGCGATAATGTGCATTGTAATATTCGCAGAAAATGACGTTACATTGTGAGCAGTGCTAAACATTTTCAAAGATACTATTTTAAATAAGGCTTTCACCATTTAATTGTATTCCCCCTTTACTCCCATGTTTTGTGCTCACTCTAAGCAGCAAATTTTAAGGTTTATACTGCCCCTTCAAGGGCTTCAAATAAAAAGGAAATTATGCATTTAATCTTCAGACTAAGGGGCAGATTTATAAAAGTGTGCAATTAGAGCTCCCCATAGTACAATTCTGCCACTTTCTATTCATTCCTATGAGATTTTAGAGGTGTATTTATCAATGGATAAAAATTGAGAGTCATTTACTAATAATCAAATTCAATATTTTCTTATTATTTAAAAAAAAAGGCTATAAAAATTTGAGATCTATGAAGTGTAAAAAACTACAAAAACATCTAATACAAAAGTTTTCTAGTTAAAAGTTGTGGAGGTTCTGTAGAGAGCTATCAGTAGCATTTGACTCTTGTGTAAAGGCATGGACACACATGCGGATCGTAGGCGAGTGTTGGGCACGGTTCGTGTAACGTTTTTTTTTTAAAAAGCTGACCGCCGTTTATACACTAGCGTTATTGTGCCATTGCCTAAGTATAAATCGCTATGTGTATCTAAGCCACGGTTGGCTTTTATTTAAAAACAGCGGAGCGTAACAAGCTGAAAATGTGGCTACTATCCATATGTGTGTCTATGCCCTAAAAAAACGAAACTCATTGTATGCTACAGAGCTTATTTGCAAGGTAAACAAAAGCCATTTTGCCCAGCTCGGCGTGGATGGCTGTATCATGGCTATATGCAGCTAATTTATATAAACTGTAGTGGTTTTTCTGAAGCAAATGCTGTTAAAATACATAAAACAACACATTATATTTAAATGCATATAAAACACTTTGATTATTTAGTTTTGCTGCTCCTTTAAAGGACCAGTAACATCAAAAAATGAAATTGTTATAGTAAAAATAGTATAACATAATAAAAATATAATGCAGTGTTGCCCTGCACTGGTAAAACTGGTGTGTTTGCTTCAGAAGCACTACTATGGTTTATATAAATAAGCTGCTGTGTAGCAATGGGGGCAGCCATTCAAAGAAGAAAAGGCTCAAGTTACACTGCAGATAAGCACTGTAGAAAATAATGTTATCTGTTATCCATTACTTATCCTGTGCCATATAGCCGTTTTTTCAATTTCCACCATTGCTACTTAGCAACTTGTTTATATGAACCATAGTAGTGTTTCTGAAGCAAACAGAAGAGTTTTAACAGCACAGGGCAACACTACATGGTATTTTCTTTACTTAAAAACACATTTTTTGGTGTTACTGTTCCTTTAATAAAAAGTAATGTGGTTACTTATTTTCTTATAATCTTCTACATGTTTTCTGGCAGTAAAAAGCGTCACCTATGGATTGCAGCTATGACCTTTATACCTTGATCCTTGCTTGAAACTACTAGTCATCACAGGTTTCTATATGTGACCCTGGCAATTTCAAACATTCCATTTCCTCTGTAGTACAGTGCATTTAGTTGTTCTTTTGTGCTGGTTTAGAGTGCAGCATCAACAAAGCAATTGTAGTCTTATATTCACTTCTAAAGGCAGGATTAGTTACCTTTTTTATGTTTTTCTCAGGAGCAATGTACATGTGTGGTGGTATGGTACAGATTATTGCTACAAACAGCATGGCTCACTTACGTGTGATTCATGTGGTTTGTTAAGATTTTGAGTTATAGTGATGTGCTTGATCTGTAAATATCATGTTAAACATTCCCTTTACATATGGATGTGGTGTGACAGACAATATACTAGGGTCCCCAAAACTAACACTAGGACATGGTTCCACTGTAGCGCTCACTCAATACATGCCTACCTATGAAATGCAACCAACTGAAGACAATGGATTTTGAAAATTATACTTGAAATGCACATTTGATACTACAAGTATGGGATCCGTTATCTGGAAACCCTTATTCAGAAAGGAGAAGGCAGTCTCCCATAGACTCCATCTTAATCAAATAATTCAGATATTTAAAATTGATTTCCTTTTTTTCTAACAAAGAAACAGTACTTTGTACTTGATCCAACTAAAATATAATTATTCCTTATTAGATGCAAAACCATCCTATTGGGTTTGTATAAAATAAGTATCTTGCCTCTCTAAAGATACTGTACTACAGTTTTCAAAATCAGGTGACCAGTTAATTTAGTTTTAGGATGGTGAGAATGTTTTGCTGTAGTTTCTCTCAAGATGTTGTACAATATATCCCTGAATCTTGGGCACTCAACAGTCTCTGGAAACTTGCAGGACACATGTTACAATATCAAACACACTGGGAAAAAACTCAGTGTGGGTTTGCATCTGGGATGGGGTGACTGGTGGGTTGAGAGGGGGTTTTGTGGCTGCCGGTGTGTGGGACTGGGCACCCCAGTCTGTCATTGTACAATATAGTCTGGTGTTTTGTAGCATTGTCACAAACTCTCCTTTTTCTATGTGATTTGTACATCTAAGGTACTTGCACAGAGTATCTGTTGCCTGGTTCAGACAATTGTTTTTAACTAATTAGTGGAAAGAACAGCAACCTTCACCATCCAAGCTGTTAAAAAATGACCCAACTCCAGTCCAGCTTCTAAGCTGATAGAGGGAACATAGTTCAATAAAAGCTGGAGTGAAAGGTTACATATTCCTGCTGGCATGAAACTGCAGGTTAAATGTGTGTGCTTCATGTTACAGTGTTGCTGAAATGGACCTTCAACAAAATGCATTAGATATAGCCAAAAGAAGACAGGCTTTGGGAAGCTAAAACTGTTATGTAAATTAAGTTAAAAAGTTAAATGGAACAGGCATTTAATAAAAAATATAGCATGAAATATAGGCCAAACTTAAGCAACCTTGTATGTAGCATAAAGTCTATAATGACAGATTTTATTCCCAATGTTGGCTAACCCTTTTGCCTGTCTGTTGTGCTTATTTTCATTCTCTGCATCTCTCTCCAACGCTCAGTTGTCCTTTGGGTCTCACTGTTGTTATGAATGATCTGGAAGGGAGCAAGTCATTACCCAAATTTGTCAATGTATCATTAGCAGCCGTTAAATGACAGCTGCGATTATACTGGGAAGAGAGACATCAGTTTCTCAGTAACTGCATTACAGCACTCAATTCATTCTGTGTTTTGGACGAGATCTGGCTCAGAACAAATATGGAAACATTATGAGATCTGGCACTACTCATCAAGATACATTAACATGACCCAGAATAACACAGATGAGATAGTGAGGAAATAGCAGCGATTTCTCCTATGAGACAGGCTTCAAAACTGATGATGTTTGGTCAGGCCATGTGTCACACCATTATAATGTTTGTAAGCAACCATTTTCATGTTATCAAAGCAATCATGGATTTCACTGGACGCAACTGTAAGTGTATATTGTTTACTGTAAATCTGTATATGAAATTGGTCTCCCATATTTTGTCTTTTGTTTCATGTTAAACTTCAGATTGAGCAGAATAATTTAGGTGCAAATATTGAACAAGGCACTTCATTTATCACCAGTGGAACTTGGATGTGACTGTATGAACCTGATATTATCAGTTTTTTCCCCTGGGGCTGGGAGAACAGGCGAACATGTAGGAGCGCTAAGCACAACAAAAACCAGCCTTAGACCACCATGCATGAAGGGCAAGGGTATACAAAAGTATTAGTATGAAGTATGAGGTTGAGCATGGATATTACTGCACTTAATTACTGCACCAAAAAGTCGGAGACAAGACAAAAATAGTTGCCACAAGAAAAAAACGCGTAAAAAAATATTTTTGCCGGTCATTGACTTCAATACGAATTATTTTGCCATTTCTCAAATCTTTCAGTGAGGCTAAACGAGACAGATTTTTTTTTTAAAAGTTTTTATTTTTGCATTTATTTTAACAGATTCAAAAAGAAGATAAGAAAAAAGGAAAAAGAACAAAAAAGAAAAGGTTACAGTTACATTTGCCAGTGAAGCCATACATGAAATTCCAGTTTGTCCAACACCATCTCTTTATCATATCTATGCTGTGTACCAGGTTCAATAAAATGTCTTTGTCAAATCCTACAATGAAAAACGAGACAGATTTGCTCATCACTATAGGCTAACATTTTTGTGCTGATGTTGCTCAGAGAAAATTTGGAACTCACCAGTAGGTGGATTTTATAAAGGGGCAATCAAATACATTGGGTCAAAAATGTGCCCTGATACATTTGACTATATTAAGGCACAGTTACAAAGATCTAGGCACAACCACATTAGCAGTAAGGTCTGCAAAATGCATCTCCTAAAACCTAAATCACCTAGCCTCTTAAAGCTGCAACAAACCTCCTTGTTGGGTAGGGCTTCTGCTAAACATACCTTTTGCCTATTTCTTTTTTAAACCATAGCAAATATATGCCGAGTTAAACAAGACACCTAGGAAAACATAACCTACTTCATGTTTGTTTTTTGCAAGTTAGACTGTAAAATTATCAGTATGCAGATAATGGACCTCTGCTTATCTGTTAACTGATAATCTAAGTTAGCTACCATGCAATGACCAAACAGGGTCCTTCCATGTTGTCTTGTTTAGCATAACCTTGCATCCCTAGTGCTTCCCTGAATGCTCAAGAAAACAAGGGGCATTCCTGGAGGTCCAGAAGATGCCCATATAGCCACTACCTCTCATACTTACTGTATGCAGTGTATTCATCTTTCATACTGTGTGTTTTAACTATAACATGACAGGCAGACAGGACTGGAAAGTAAATGCAAAACTGCATTGAATGGAATGTTAAAGGGATACTATCATGGGAAAAAACATTTTTTTCAAAATGCATCAGTTAATAATGCTGCTCCAGAAGAATTCTGCATTGAAATCCATTTCTCAAAAGAGCAAACATATTTGTTTATATTTCATTTCGAAATCTGACATGGTGCTAGACATATTCTCAATTTCCCAGCTGCCCCAAGTCATGTGACTTGTAATTTGATAAACTTCAATCACTCTTTACTGCTGTACTGCAAGTTGGAGTGATATCACCCCCTCCCTTTCCCCCACCCAGCAGCCTAACAACAGAACAATGGGAAGGTAACCAGATAACATCTCCCTAACACAAGATAACAGCTGCCTGGTAGATCTAAGAACAGCCCTCAATAGTAAAAACCCATGTCCCACTGCGTACAATTCAGTTACATTGAGAAGGAAAAACAACAGCCTGCCAGAAAGCAGTTCCCTCTAAAGTGCTGGCACAAATCACATGACGAGGGGCATCTGGGAAATTGACAAAATGGCTAGCCCCATGTCAGATTTCAAAATTGAATATAAAAAAATCTGTTTGCTCTTTTGAGAATTGGAATTCAGTGCAGAAGTCTACTGCAGCAGCACTATTAACTGATGCGTTTTGAAAAAAAACATGTTTTCCCGTGACAGGGTCCCTTTAAAGAATTAATGGAACCAATTTATGATGGGTGAAAGTGTTCTTAATAATTTAGAACTCTGGTGATTAAAAAGCAATATGCATAAATTTACCATTCCCCTAAAATGGTAACCTTTGCTGCATTAATTTTTTGCCTATATATTCCTTCTCAAATACTGGTTAAAATTGTAAATCTATCTGCTATAAAACAAAACCTACCTGTACAACATTGCACAGATTCCAGCTGCCTTTAAGGATCAGAATCTTGGCATCCATGTGATCAGAAATGTTAAACCAACAAAAGCAGATGCTTTGAACCTTGAAATATATTTTAGTTTATTAGGCAAGATATAAGACTGCATTTAACTTGTCTAACAGAACAACTGCCGCTGCTGTAAGGCTTCCCTCTATGCCCACTCAAAACTTGGCACCAAAGCTCTGTATTCTGCTTCTATCTCCATTGCAAGGCAGAAGGCCAAGAGTCAGAGAGCCTATAAATGATAGTATATATTTTCCTTCTGTTCTATTGTTATGCCTTCCTGACCCACAAGTAGTGTGCTTTATGACTCAGACCTGGTCATTACAACACCAATAATAATTTTTCACACCGCTGTCAAAGAATTTTGCAGGCACAGTGAGTCAGTATCCTGAAAAGGTTATAATCTACAGTTGTTGCCTTAGGGACAAATAAATAAAAGGAAATGTGCCCAAGATTACAAAGGCTTTTGAATCAGAGCTGTAAAAATTATTTTCCATGATATCTGCATCTGCTGGAACAGTGTTCTGTACAGAATTTTAGTTGGAACATAACATTTTTCTAAGCCAAAATATTCACAAGTGCAGTCCAAGTCTTGATCTCTTCCAATGCCAGATAGTACCATTTCATTGGGAAGAACTACCAACACTGTCTTCACACCTTCGTCTCTGCTGGGTAAAGGACTATGGGAGTTACAATAATTTTCAATCTCTGATTTGAATTTGAAACTGATTAAAGTATTATTTTAAATATCCTCTCCAAAACACTTTGGAGCAAATTCACTAAAGGGCAAAGTGACGTCATTTTGGAACTTTGCACATTTAATAACTTCAACAAGGAGATAGGGGCAAATTCACTTACAAGCGAGGCTGCGCTAGCGGAGCGTTCACCGCACTTCACCCGGCGAATTTTTGCCAGCACTCGTCTAATTCACTAAAAAGCAAAGTTACATTCATGTAAGCGAACGGCAGCGAAATTGCGCTAGCCAGGCAAAGTGCAAATGCACTAGCGAAGGCTAATTTGCATACGGCGGGAACTTGTAAGTTTGAATGGAGTAATATGTTACACTTCAAACATTACACTACACAAGCACAGGGAACCCTAATAAAGCCTAATCTAGTTGTTTTATTGCCCTACACATGTGCCCCTAGTCTAGTATATTTGCCCTATGTTAAGAAATTAAGGGGGGAGCAGGGTACCCAAAAAAAAAATTTAGTTCATTTTTTTCTATCACCCTACCCTAAGGAAAAAAACCCAAGCGTTTTTTTGGGACTGGGAAAACATTTCAACTATTTTGGGAAATTTCTACTTTTTTTTTTACAAAATCTCCTATCTACTCTATAGCACTTCGCCTGCTCTAACCTGGCGAAGTGAACTCTGGCAAAGGGGCTAACGTTCAGAAAAATGACTAGTTTAGTGAATTTGCGAATTTTCGCCCCCTTCGCCAGAGTGCAACTTCACCAACGTTAGGGTGCGAAGTTGCGCTAGACTATCTACATCGCTGGCGAATTTACGCCAGCGTTAGTCAGTTCGGACTTCAGTGACTTTGCCCCATAGACTCTGGCATAACACCAGACAAATTTTTGTCTGGCAAAAGAGTGTTACTATGCAAATTCACGTTTTGGATTTTACTGCCTTTGCCATCTCAGACCAGGTGAAGTGCAACAGAGTAGATAGAAGTTCCAAAAAACGCTGCCATTTTTTCCATTTTCATGGGTGATAGGCTGCAAAAGGACAACATTTTTTTTTTGGTTATCCTGCTTCCCCCTACTTTTCCTAACATATGGCACATAAACTATACTCTGGGCACGTGTAGGGCAAAATAACAACTCTATTTGCATTTAAGGTTCCCTGGGCTTGTGTAATGTAATGTTTTTTTTGTAACATATACGTCCATTCAAACTTTAAGTTCCTGCCATATGCAAATTAGCTGGCAAATTTTCGCTGGCGCAACCGCGCTGCCGTTCATCTCCTTGAGTGCAACATAGTTGACTTCACTGAAGACATGTTCCCATATTATATTCTGTAGAACCTATTAAATTTTGCTTGCCCGTATGTGCATTAGAAGTCCAGGAAATGTAACAAGCTGCACCACATAACCTAACAATATTAATCACCCTAACAAGTAATATCTTGTAAAACATGTGCTGGAAATGTATGCAATTTCTTTTTAAACCTAACCAAATAATTTATCTGCAAAATCCTTAAACTATAGAATGGGCAAATGGAATTCAACATGATCACAGTGACAATGAGGAGGTATGTGAGATTACTGTTATAAGAATAGCCTACTGGCAGCCATTATTTACTTCCTGTGCACCGACACAGACTGTCTAGCAAATACTATCTCTTGTCAATGCAAGGAGAATGCTCTTTGCCTTGTCTTTTCTAAACACCAGAGCTTTCTGAAGTAGATTATTTTTTTCCCAAAGCAAAAGCTAGTGCTTCTTATCAAAGCTTCATCATGCTGTCTATAACAAACTGCTCAGCTGTTTCTTCCACACCTCAAGCTGTGCTCAGCTGAGATCTGCTTTCTGTTTAATTGTTGGCTATCCTCTGAGATCCTTAGCAGGAGCTGTTTTTCGTATCTACAGAAAGTGTAATAGAGCTAACTATGGGGATTATTTAAGAGCAGAAAATCCCACTCACTGTTTAAGATATTTACTCCTGGTCTGATGATTTTACATATAGGGCATTGCTCTTAACTTCAATAGTGTGAACACCAGAACTGTTTTGCAAATACCTAAGATACCTAAAGCAGGGAGAACTACAGTGATAATTAAGCAATTAACCAAAGCAACCCCTTCCACCCTCTAAAAGGTGTAATGCACACACTTGTGAGTTCAATAAATAGGGCATGTGCTAAACATACTTTTGCCAACTGTTTAAAAAAAAAATATGTGATGCTACTTTTTATTTTCTTTTTTGCATCTTCTTTTTTGCATTCTTCTTTTTTGCATCTTCTGTCTTTTTTGCATTTTCTTCTTTTTTACTTTATATTTGGTCCTTGCAATGTATATAATTAGATTACCAAAACTCAAATAATCAGTATAATGGACTTTTGTTTATCTCTGCAGTGGTAATGCTAAAGTGCCCATACACCAAACTGGCTAATTGACTCCTTCTTGCCGAGTTTGAAACTTGACTGCCCATGTATGGGCCCTTTCCTAACAGATATCTCACTAAACATCTGCTATAAATCTTTTGGGCATGTTTAAATATCCCATTGGTGAGAACCACATCTGAATGTTAATGAAGTCCTTGCCTGACTGGCTAGGGTTGCCACTTTTTCTTAAAAAAATTCAGGCCTTCCTATATATTTATCTTTCCTGTTAATAACATTGGGATCAACCATCAAAAATACCGGCCAGGCCGGTAAAATACCTACATAGGCCTCTGTTATAATCTGATTGTTGGCCTGGGTGCCAAACAAGCATGGGTGGCAAATCAATAGAATCTTTATGTTTGTGCCCAACAGGAACCATCATATATGAAATTGCACCCCAAAAGAGAGGATATTTCCAGACATATCTTCTAGGTGGTTGTGTGATACCGCAACTACACATTGATATTAATGGAACTTATAACCGTATTCTAATGCCACGTTTCCGCGCGATACTAATTCTGAACTGGGCCGATGATTTGACGGAGGAGGATCTGTATTGTCCCATGCAGTATTTACATGTGAAAGATGTTGGTGGGTTTTCATCTTGGAATCTGAGCTGCAGACTCTAAGGGGTGAACTTGCAGCACTGTGGGCAGCGGCAAACGAAGGGGAGCAATTATAGGCCAGTAAGTTTGAGATCTGTGGTGGGCAAATTATTTGAAGGCTTGTTAAGGGTTCACATTCAAAATTTTGTCCTAGGGAATGGTATCATGAGCAGCAATCAGCATGGCTTTATGAAGGATAGGTCATGCCAGACAAATTTGATTGCTTTTTATGATGAGGTAAGTAAGATGCTGGACAGTGGGGGGGCAGTAGATGTGATATATTTGGATTTTGCCAAAGCGTTTGATACTGTGCCCCACAAACGACTGCTTTCTAAACTAAGGGCTGTTGGGCTTAATGAAGTCGTTTGCACATGGATAGGGAACTGGCTACAGGATCGGGTACAGAGGGTGGTTGTTAATGGTACATTCTCTACTTGGAGTAAGGTTCTTAGTGGGGTCCCTCAGTGCTCGGTATTGGGTCCACTTATATTTAACTTGTTCATTAATGACTTAGGGGAGGGTGTTGTAAGTAATGTATCAGTGTTTGCAGATGACACAAAACTATCCAGCCCAATTAATTCCATCCAGGATGTGGCATCCTTGCAACAGGATCTTGACAAACTGGCAATCTGGGCAGATAAGTGGCAAATGAGATTCAATATTGATAAATGTAAAGTCATGCACCTGGGATGTAAAAATATTCAAGCCACTTATACCCTTAATGGGACTGCACTAGGCAAATCCATTATGGAAAAGGACCTTGGAGTCCTTGTAGATGATAAACTTGGCTGTAGCAAGCAATGCCAGTCAGCAGCATCAAGGGCCAATAAGGTCTTGAGCTGTATTAAAAGGGGAGGAGGGGGTAATTCTTCCACTTTATAGAGCACTTGTAAGGCCACATCTAGAATATGCTGTACAGTTTTGGTCTCCCTCACTCAAACAGGACATTATTGTATTAGAGAGGGTACAGAGAAGGGCAACTAAGCTGGTAAAAGGTATGGAAAACCTAAGCTATGAGGAAAGACTGGCCAAATTGGGGATGTTAACGCTGGAGAAGAGGCGCTTAAGGGGTGATATGATAACTATGTATAAATATATAAGGGGGTCATATAATAATCTCTCTAATGCTTTATTCACCAGTAGGTCTTTCCAGATGACACGAGGTCACCCATTCCGTTTGGAAGAAAAGAGGTTCCACCTAAATATTCGAAAGTGTTTTTTTACAGTTAGAGCTGTGAAGATGTGGAATTATCTCCATGAATCAGTTGTACAGGCTGATACATTAAATAGCTTTAAGAAGGGGTTGGATGGCTTTTTAGCAAGTGAGGGAATACAGGGTTATGGAAGATAGCTCATTATACAAGTTGATCCAGGGACTAGTCCAATTGCCTTTTTTGGAGTCAGGAAGGAATTTTTTCCCCCTCTGAGGCAAATTGGAGAGGCTTAGGATGGGTTTTTTTGCCTTCCTCTGGATCAACTAGCAGTTAGGCAGTTAAAATAAAAAAATTAAAAAAAACAGGTTGAACTTGATGGACGCAAATCTTTTTTCAGCCTAACTTACTATGTACTATGTATGTTACTATGTTTTACAGGGTGGGTCATTAATGTAGATGGGCAAAGCTGTGATGTGGTGATCTGTGATTTGCCCTGTCAATCTTATAGAACCAAAAACCAGTCTGTCTGTGTTAAAACTGGACAGATGGAAACACTATGTCAGAATGACTTAAGAAGAAATAGTGGATTTAATTACCAGTCAGCACATAGAACCACCTCATAATTAAAATATGTTTGCTATATCTCTTGCTTCTATTTTTTCTTTTGACTCTTTCCAGCTTTCAAATGGGGGTCAATGACTTTGGCAGCCAAAAAAACTATTGCTTTGTGAGGCTACAATGTTATCATTATTGTTACTTTTTGTTACTGATCTTTCTATTCTGACCCTCTCCTATTTATATTTCAGTAGAAATGAAGAAAAGTGAGATGACTTCAGAAGAAATAGTGGATTTAATTACCAGTCAGCACATAGAAACACCTCATAATTAAAATATGTTTGCCATATCTCTTGCTTCTATTTTTTCTTTTGACTCTTTCCCGCTTTCAAATGGGGGTCGATGACCCTGGCAGGCAAAAAAAAAGATTGCTCTGTCAGGCTACAATTTTATCATTATTATTAGTTTTTGTTACTGATCTTTCTATTCTGATCCTCTCCTATTAATATTTCAGTTTTTCATTCAAATCACTGCCTGATTGTTAGGATAATTTGAACCATAGCAACCAGATAGCTGCTAAAATTCCAAACTGGAGAGTTGTTAAGTAAGCTCAAAAAAGACAAATGAAAAATGAAGAGCAATTGCATATTGTCTTAGAATAGCCGTTTCTATACATCAACTAAAAGTTATAATTAAAAAACAAAAATAATAAAAAATTAAGACCAAAAAAAATTGTATTAGAATTGCATTCTTTACATCATACTAAAAGTAATTTAAAAGGTGAAAACCCCTGTTAAAGGGATTTTATTTAGTCTTTCTACAAATGCCGAATAAAAGCAATATTTTATATATGAATTGTTTATCCAGAATATGGAGTACAGCCAATTATTGGTGTTTTCTGTGTGTTTTTATATTTCACTAAATTAATTTGCTTGTTATTATTCCAGTGCCTTAAGCAGGTATATCAAAATCATTTCTATGACTTAATTGAAGAACAGTCTTTTCTGCTTTAATTGTATGCATTATTAAATTTCCAGTCATGTGAGACAGAGCTCTGCGAGTGTGGATAACTACTGATTAGCTGGGAAATCTGACAGTGTTTCGGAGAGCACATTGATTACATGAAAGTTCTGTTCACACACACTGCACACAACAAAGGCAAGGAAAGCCTAAATTACTATATAAGAAATCAGTAGACTCACTTTAAAACACAGATCACTGTTTCCTTTGTATGAAGTTGATATGGTAATATATCCTCATTAATATTATCAGAAATGTTCCTTACATGTTTGTAAGCATCAAAGGCTTTACGCCTGATAAATTGAATCTTTTTTTGTAAATGCAAAAGCATGAGAAATATTGAAAAATAAAATATGTCTTGAGTAAGAACAGTAACTGAACAGTATATTTACGTTTGCCATATAGAGCAAAAACACATGATCATGTTTAATCAAAATTATGGTACTGATCCTGCTGATATAAATATCATAGTAGATATCAAAATATCTGTAGATATCTGCTTATGAACAGATATGTCAAGTGTCATGCAATTAATGTGGCAGCTACATATTTTGTCCTGACCTCATGTTCTCACACAGTGTGAACCGAAAATCTCTAGGTTTCCAGGCCGTGCCTGTCAGCAACCTTACCGGCTTAATTTTAATTTATATTCCAGTAACTTGGAGATAAGGTCATTGTACCACAAATCCTGGTTGGGTTCCCCCACACCTTGGCAGGTTGAGGGAAGACAAACCATTATACCACTTTAAACAATTTGTACCTGGTTCAGAGCTCCCAGCATTAAGGTTAGGTAAATGACCTTGAACATGAACCCACCATAAGAACTTCTGCCTTCTCAGGATTCAGCTTTAGTGTGAGGAGCACTATTGATAAATACATCTAATGGTGTGCGGAATTTGTTGTCCATTGTGCAAAGGAAGGAAGATGATCTCTGCCGTAGAAACAAACAACTGCATTAGGCAGAAGATAAAGCACAATTTCACATATGGGGTTGAAATCAAAAGGGACATGGAACATTTAGTAATAGCAATGTTTTGTAATTTAAGGTAGGGAACATGTTTCTAAAATAAAAACAGGCCTTATACAGCCAAATACAAGCCAGATCAAACAGCTTCACCAAACATGTCCCTTCAGTATTGTGTACCTTTTTTGTGTACATTCAGCAGGTAAAAAAACTCAACCAAACAATGAAAACTCAACCAAACACAACAACGGAAAAACATTATCCCACTTGGGTGCTGTAATTACCTAAAGGCAGCACAGCAGATCCAAGAACAATAGCCAACTTTTTGTGCAAGTTAAAATGCCTAAAAAATCTTCTACTTCTGCCCAAATACTATTATCTTAAAGAAAGAAAGCCATTAAAATTGAAATATTTATAGTTGTCACATTTCACTTCTTTTTTCAGATCAATTCACACACGGAGCTTTTCATGTCATTAAATTTCCCTGCCTTTCTTAAAGAGCAGAAAGCTTATTTCATTCTGAATACATAAAAAGCTTTGAAACAAAAAACATATGCTACATGGTTGTCTTTGCTTATTTTAAGAAAGTGGAGCAAGCACTTTGTCAGAAGAAAGACATATCTTTATATGGCTATATACGCCTTTATTCTCTGTTACCGATAGCTCAGAATTTTGGGAGTTTTTTATGTAGTCTTTTCTTTCGATAGACTGTATCCACACACACACACAGACATATATATATATATACATTGTTTTATGTAGCGCTAAGTCCCATGTGCTTTTTTTTCCTTGGCAGAAAATCCGTGGAGAACCCACAAATGTGGCACAGAACTTCCCGGTGTCCAGTAACTGACATAAAGGAGATCTGCCTGCAATTGAGCACATGGAGTGGATTTCAGCTAGAAATATTTAATTGTTTATGTCAAATGTTTTTTATTTTGTTGAGTTCCAAAACCAAAAAGGGGAAGGCAACTAAAAGAAATTACTAAATTTGCCTAAAATTTAAATTTTTTATGCTTGTTAAATACTAACATTTACTTAATAATTGTTTTAGTTTAATTTATGGCAGACTGATAAGCACCATCGCTGAAAACCCCTAGGTCAATGCGAAGTGTGCCACATAGTTGGTTTATACCTGGCAGCTTGATTTTTTCCACTGATACTATGGAATGGATAATCTGATTGGTAAAATGGATAGAAGTGAAGTATTGGGACAAAAGATGGCAGAAGCTCAGCTCCGTAGCTTTGAAAAAACAATGCAGTGCTGAGTAGTTTTGCAGTACTCTGGAGTTGTACAATCTATAGCTGAGCCTTTGAAAACCCTTAGGTACATTTTTTTTTACATTTTGTCATACCCTATAAAATGCTGAAATCTCATTGGTCAGAGAGAATCGCAGGCCATTGTGGAAGGGGGGAACGAGATTTTTTTGTACAAAGAGTTTTTTTTTTTTATAATATCCCTGAAGCAGAGTACAGTCCCTGAAAAGTTTTATTGCATTCTGTGTCCAAATTCAACAATATGCAATGGGGCCCACGGCCACTGATCATGGAAGCCTCATATTTGTCCAAAAGTACTTATTCATACTTTTATATTTAAGAGGACGGTATCTGAGAAATGTTGTTGCATTTGGTAATACCATATCTGACCGCATTAAAAAACTAATTTTCCTTTTATGTATATGTAATTATTGCCTTTGTTTCTCACTTATCCATTTTATTATGTGAGGTTGGGAGGTATTGAAAAATTCCTCCAGGAATATTCTACTGAAATAGCAAAGGGGCAGAAATAAAAACATAAACTGGTGATGAAAAATGATTTTGTGCATGAAGTTTAACCCTTAGATTACTAACTCTAATATATTAATTATATATAATGTATTACATATCAGTAAATTCTAGCAAGCCTTGTCAAGAACAGCTTACAAATGTTCAACTATGTACATATTCCCCAGGAGCCCCAACCAAACCTGAGCCAAATCAGTGTATACACAGCACCATACTTTTTATCTCTTTTGTATTTGGTAGATGTAACAAGCACTGTATGAATGAATATTAGCTGACAGACTTGTTTTGCATGCAGACTGCATGTGATTGAGTTTGTGGCTCTGTCTTGGTGTCCTTGGGAATGAGCAGTATAAATGGCTCTGCCTGCAGCTGTAACCTTGCGCTGGTGTAAGGAGAACATCATACCCAATGACCTGCTAGCAAGCAGTGCTTCTGTTCCTGGTATTTACAGAGGAGAATGAGGTGGTGAGATACATGGTAAGAGAAATAGGAATGAGGAGATATCAATGATGATGTAGTGAAAGGGAGTCAGGGGTGTAATTACAGCCTACAATATGACTCATTTGGATATAAAGCACGACGATTTGCTTTCACTTCAGATTCTCTTACTGTTACAACTGCAGCACTGGAGGGTCAGATGATGCTGGAAATGAATAATGTTACTGATTAACAAAATCCCATTAATACATGAAAATGAAATCAATGCTGAACTCTGGAGAGTGCCATTACCAGGGCGAGACATAAAATCAGAAATGCCACTTCAGAGACTAGAAATATAATTGCCTGCCTGCGTTGAAAACTCAGCACTATGTGCACTTTGTCACATCAAGTCTTTTGTTCTTCATCCTTCTCTGAAATGTTTTTCTTTATAATATTCCAGCTACAGTGCAATACTCTTTTGTGCTCCCATATTCTGGGTTAGGATAACAAGCCTAAGAGAACCTAATAGATTTTGAGGATTTAATTCCTCTTTACAGTTCTAGTTTTACACAAGCTCTATGGAAATTATGTTTCTGGTAATGTTGAGCTGTACAGAACAATGAAACAGTCTGTACTTGTGTTAGCCAATGATCTAACTAGTTCAATAAATAGCTTGAGAAATATGTGTCTGGTCATGACAGTAGAGAGCTATTATATAGGACATCGAGAAGTTCGAAGACTGGAGTATCCTTCACAGGGCTTAACTGTAAATTAATAAGGAGGAGAACAGAGAAAACAAATAGCAGGCAGGGAGCACAATCAGGGAACATGCTGCTAATTTATATGCAAGCATTAGAGATAAATTCATACTGAAATTAACCAGGAGGAGATAGAGGAGTAATACAAAATGGCAATTAGATAAAATAGAGAGCGATCAATCTGCTCTGATACACTTTCCTTCACTATAGAAGAAGAAGTTACAATGGCTTAAAATTAATTTCTAAACCAATGGCAAGTGCAAGAAACAGTTGCCCCCCATAAGCTTTTGCTTCTTTCCTGTACCTTAAACTATAATCCCCCACAATTCACCTTTATGTAAATTTGAACAAGGATCGATATGGTCCAACCAAAACATTGCATGTTTCCTTCAGATACTCTAGTTTCCTCCTAGGTTCTGAAAAAACAAAGATAAAACACCCCACTAGGGCAGTGACTGATGTGGATGTTAAACACTATAAAGACTATAAAGCTCTGCATAACATGTCAATACTATATAAATAAAGAATACTAGTGCTTTAGACTGATTGTTGTGATTTTACTAGACTGCAGAAAACAAATGCCTATTTTACTACATGCATTGGTAATATAAAATATTTTAGTACTTAATTCTCCTCTAAACTGCTGTAATAATAGGCATTTTGTACTCCCCCTTAGATTGCTAAGGGGGTAACCGCTGCAGTGCCTAAAAAGGGTCATTGTGCACCAGAAAGCCTACATTCTATTTGCTCTGAACCGGAAGTTAGCTTTGTAGTGGAAAACCTTTGGTAACTAGTGTCCGCATATAAATTTATCTTCACTTCTCAACCTTTTCCAATGCCCCAATCACTGTGATAAAATATAGATTTCTTCTTAATCCCTTTTGCACACCAGGAATTTTTGTGAATTTTAATTGCACCCAGGTGGAAGTTGATATAACTGTGTGCAAAAGTGGCAGCACAATAGGTCTATTTTTTGTTTCACATATATCTGTGCTAAATGTATATACACACAAAGTGCCAGTGAACTAGTTTGTTCTTGTTTTAGAAAAGTGAACTTTAATTTGTTTGTTGCATATGCTGCATAAAATTGAAACATGCTTTGTTTACTGGTATGAATAAAACTCAGGTGAGTATCTGTTTGATGTTACCCAGGGTGTAACTTTGAAAAAAGTATTACCACTGCCATTTGAGTGAATTCCCCCGCATCTTAAAAAATATAAAGAATCCTTTCCTGTTTCTGCCAACTTTCTTCCCTATTAATAACACTGGCATCAGTATAACAACTGGGGCTAGTAAAAAACTGGGCAGGTAGCAACATTAACCATCTGTCACATTTTATAGGACTGGTGTGCTTTATGCTGGCAGTTGCAATCTTCAACAGATGTAGATTTTCTAAAGTTTGTGGTTGTTTTTGCATGTAAAGTTAAAAGGCAAATTAATATATTGTATGGTCCAGAAAGATGAATTTACACAACAACCCCCATATAGTTAAAAGCTGCCAAGCTTCTGCATATTTAGCAGAAAAGAAATCCATTAATTCCTTTGAGACATTCTCCTTTGATGTGTCCTAAGCTCTGGATTTGTTCTATATATTTAGAGCCAGGAGACTTTGGCATAGAATATTACATTCACCAGTAGATTTACATCATGTGCCCTTGGACAAATCACAATTTGATTTTACACGAACAATAAATTAATCAAATTGTTCAGAAGATCATTTTGTGTTTTAATACACACTGTATTTTATAGTTTGTTAATATGGTACAGAGCATACCTCATGATTTACTCTTCAATTATGGTTACCACAATTATTATGATTCTCATTAAAAGTAAAAATGGCAAGAACATGACTGCTGTAAAAAGGTCAAATTTCTTCTACCCCAATCCACCCTGTGTAACTTTTTGCCTAGGATCCTAGGGTTGAGAGGAACTTTGTGGTAACCATACATATGCATAATAAACCAGTTGGCAGCTTGCAAATGGGGAACAGTTCGGAAATTAGGTAGATGAAAATTGAATTGAAGAGCTATAGTTGAGTAACTTGAATTTCACTCATGTGAATTCAATTTACTTTAATTCTGTTTGGGAAGCTTGCATTACCTTTGCACAGCAGTCATAGGAAGGTGTCACACAAATGGTTTAAACACTAGAAATTTAATGTAGTTTGAGCTACATGAAAAGAGCTGGGTGCCGAATCCAGGCTTCCCCTTGGTATGCACTTTAGGGACCAGGGGTTCCTAACTTTTTTTCCCATTTTTAGTGTTTAACCCATTTGTGTGACACCTTCCTATGACTGCTGTGCAAAGGTAATCTAAGCTACCCAAACAGAATTAAAGTAAATAGAATTCAAGTGTTTCACATTATGCAGCAGCTTGAAGGGCGGATGCGCCACTGGTTTAATATCAATCTGGATCTGTGCACCATCCAGCAAGTCTGATGCTACCTCAAAATAAGGCACCCTGGAAGGGTGAATGGTCTTCAGGTAGAGGTAGACGGTATCATTTTTGATAAATTATATTAATTCGATTTTTCCTCTAAAGTTGTCCTATTTAATTTTGCTCTTAATGAGCAAAGGTGTGTTCAGGTGAATACTTTAACATCAAGAACAAGTGTCACCTACAAATTAAGATAACTAGAGACATATTACGAAATCAAGATACCAAGGAGGAACTTTGGTTTTACTGATTACTGAATTGGCAAGAGATGTTAAATTTATAGTATAGAACTCAAAAAACATTTTCTTCACAAAAACATGAAACCTTATATCCCAAGAAGAAAACCTGAAAAAGCATGAATGAGTATTACTGAGAAGTAGAGGAAAAGTAATCAGCATCAGAATATATGGTAAAGTCAATGGTCATTTCTAAAATGCCACTGGAGTTTACATACATCAGACAGAATATAATGAGAAAAGAACACATTCCCTGATTTCATGAAGCTTAGAAGAATTACAGTCTGGCAGAATCCCTTCTTGGGAAGGTCCAGGGTACCTTCTTGCTCAACCCAGAAATTCAGATTAAAAGCAATTTTAAACTGCCTGGATCGTTAATTGCTAATGAGAAGGAAACGCAAAAGAGTTATAACAGATTACCTCCGCCCATTACTAAATATATATTTTAGAATCCTTTCAAATTTTAAAACATCCACTTTTGCCTTTTTGTACCTTCAAAAAAATTGCACACCTCTTCCATAAAAAGACCATTTTGCACTGTTGAAATCTTCTGAACAGCATTGTTCAAGGAATGTATTGCCTTTTGGTGAAATTCTTCTCAAACATTAGATACAGACATATCAATCTACAATACATCTTAAAAATATATGTTTTTTTTCCAGCAACTGGACAATTGAAGGACTATAGATATCATAAAAATGCTGCATATAGACGTTCCATTAGATCTGAGACACAAAAAGTATAATGTACAACTGTTTTCTTGGTATATGATTCAGGTGGCAATGTCCCAAATCAACTCCCAAATCAACTCTTGTGCACTGCAATTGGGGCAACTGATTTCAACATGTCAAAGTAGATGCAACTGTGAATATGTGTTGTTGTGAATTTGCAGTAATGTCAAGCCTGATTCTCTAGGTGCAACTACACTGCAGATATTGATACAGGCCGGGTGCTAAGAGAAACAACATACTAGCCCTTTCCTTGTCCTTTAAGTAAAAACATGAAAATTTGAAAAGAAGGGGATTTCTGTGAATGGTCTTTCTAACTTCACCTATCTTCAGCACTATAAACTAAAACAGGCTGACCAGTGTACACAGTACAGTACACATTTCCTGCAATTAGATTGCTGCTAGCTTCAACCTATTGACTATCCCAGGACCTTGATCTCCAAGGGCAGGCCTGTTTACCAAGTGCTGTGATTTCTGCAAGAAACAAGAACGCCCAGTGAAAGTGGTGAAAAGAGTGGTGGGGCTTTCCAGCTTCATTACAGTTCCAGGTGGCTTTGGCATCTATGCCTTACAGTGCTCAGTGACTTTATGGGTGGTACAGGGGCAATTATGAATGGTGGTAAGCAACTTTGGCAGCATATGCTTGAACAGTGGGTTTCACTATGATAACTTTCTGCGTAGGGTAATTGAAAACATAAAATTAAATTACATTTAGAAATAATAAAGATACCAGTGAAATGTTTATACTCAACCAGTCAAATCAAACTTTCAACCAGAAAAAACTTTCAAACAAATAAAGCATTTATGAATGTAGTAAAGTGCTTATTAATACTGGAACAGCACATATATTCTCAATTTTTTTTTTTTGGTTCTTTTAAGGTTGTTACCCACCATAGTAATCCCCATCCAATGCACAATCCAAGTCCAAATAAAAATTTGTGAAGTCAAATTTGAAATGTAGTCTTCAAAAGGAAGAAAGCGATATTGCATTTCTTGCGGTATCACTTTATATATAAGTTTTGTCATAAATAAAATATTTTATAACACTTGTGCATTATATTCTACAGTCTCTTTAAATAAGTAAATAAGTTGGCACTAGTTACCTACATGCAAATTTCTGTGCTATCCTAAATATTTACAATTTGTTTTGTCATAGTGAATTAGAGAAAATAGATAAATACCGCTTATTTATAACACAATAATGGTATCTTTCTCTGTGATATTAATGTAAAGTAGATACATACTATGAGGACACTGGTTGGCATTGTTATACACAGCTCAGTCAATAATGTCAGTTTTCAAGATTTAAAGATCTTCTGAAATCTATGGTACGTGTATACACTGTCCAAAGTGGAAGTGTGCCAGTGAGGTAGACAGAGATATATTGGGCATAATAAAAAAATTATTAAGCTCCTAAAGCAGCCCCTTAAGTTTCAGCCTCCACACATTTTCCATTCTTTACACTGCCTGGAAAACCCTGTTACAGCTGATTAAGAGCAGCTTGGCACACTGCTCCTGGGAACAGTTTTTCACAATGAGACTTACTAAATCCTGTTACATTGCGTGACTTTAAACCTGATTTATTTCAAATGTGTTTTATACGGCTTCATTGAATTTTACATATCTGCACAATGCAGAAATACATACCTGGGGTAACATTTAAGCATCACAACAGCCTTTGTAGAATGAAAACCAGGGCAATAGTTGTGCTGCAACAGATGGTCACTTGCATGACTGATAGAGGGAAAAAAAGCAAAGGTGGCCCATGGGTAGACAGAAGAGCTACACCCCGCTGGACTAGAGGTGACTGGCTCTAGATGAAACAGATCGCAGTGTTCCTTAATCTATCTTTCATGTAGAGACCAAGACAAACATTTCATTTATCAAAGAAAAGATTAAATCAATGAGTCTATTTCCACTTTTTCTAGCAGGTAACGGCAACCATTAGGATTCCTATATATTATCCCTGTATATTTAAGTGTTCAACCTGTTAGAAGCAGGAGATATACTGCAGTGTAGTTTATAATTTATTGTGTCTCTATTATGCCTTTAACACTCTCCTTGCCTAACAATTTTTCGTACTTCAGCAAAATTTTATTGAAGAGAATTTTCTGGAAGAGCTTTTAATTTACTTAGAACTATATATTTTTTCTCAGTACAGAATAGGTTTTATAAATATGTATTATTGTGTAATTCCACTTCAAATATATGACTTTTAATACCCAAAACAATGAAGAGCTTACATATTTATTTTAGTAAAGACTAATATATCAGAAACATATTTTATTATTTTGAAATGTCCTTGTTTTCCAAGCATGCCAATACAAGATATGTGTATAGATATTTTTGATTTGCATAGATCAAAAACCCACAAATTTATATAATGCTGACTTTTCAAAGTACAGCACCAGAAATAAGTCTATTTAGATTATAATGACATAAAAATCATATTTCTGAAAAGCACATGCATTCAAAATGGCAAAATATTCATAGGATTAACGAAGTAGGTGTCATATACCCCAAAATGAAAATAACACAAATAAATGTTCATTTCAGCCTCAAAGCTTGCATGTTACAACTTTTTGTCTACCAAGTCCTAAGGTACAAAGATAAACTTGAATGCCAGGCATGTTCTAAACAGTTTGATGCCCATTACACACCCTAACTGAAACTTCATGGCTAAGATGGGCATTTCAGGGGGTTTACATTACTGATGGACGCTTGTAAGATTTTCTACATAAAATATTTATTTTGTATTAACCTACCTTTCAACCTACTTTTCAATTAAATGAATAGTGTATATGCAAGCATACCATTTATTATCACTAATCATTAATTTTTTATCTTGTATTCCTTGCACTTGACATTGAAGCTACTCCATGTTTGGTCCTTGCTAGGCAGCTAATTAGATCAACTGTTAATTAGCAGGATTCAGTTTTGCAGGAGGATTATATGTGCACTAATAAACTATTTATCTATCTCACAAGGACCAATTATAAATTAGTGAGTGTAGAGATTTTCATATTGTGAATAGCACTTTGTTTTTGTCTCTCAACCAGCTTCTCTAATCCATACTATCTAGCTTCCTTCCAAAGTGGTGAGTGCAGAGGTTTTCATATTATGAATAGCACTTTGTTTGTCTCTAAACCAGCTCCTCTGATTAATTATATCTAGCTTTCTTCCATCTTGCCATCAACGCATGTCCACCCAATCATGCCTTCTTTATGTTACTAGTTGCACTGACTGCTATTTAGTGGAACAAAGCAGAAGAGACAAGAGTGGAGAGCAGGACATAATAGATTATTCAATCTTACCAATAAAAACAGTAGTTAAATTTCACTAAGGTCCTAATTAAAATTTTTACAGTGGCAACAGGCTCTGAATTAAGTCTGGTGGGTGCTGATGAAATACATCTCAGCATCCTTTGCTAATTATATTTATTGTAACAAATCTATTTAAATGTTGCAGCATAGATCTTATTTTGTTTAGAAAACAAAACTATTTGAAACTGCTTCCATCAATATCTTGCTGCAGGGTCTTTTATCCTATACGCACAACTCATTCTCTCACAGCAGTAGTCTAAATAAGAGAAGCTGGTAATGACAGGGTTATGCACTATCATTTCTTACAGGCTGCCAGTCTATAAATGTCAATCATACTCAAAGTGACCAAGCTCTAATCACAAATGCCAACAGGGAACCAATGACAGGGATTAAGCTGGGAACCTAAGTATGTATGAATATTTTTATATAGTGATACTGTATACACAGAGCTGTACATTTTTAAAATACAGTACAAACAAATGGGCAAAGACTGTAAATAAATAAATAAATATATATATATATATATATATATATATATATCAGCAGACCCATGCAAACTTGGAGTTTAGCTTTTTCACAAAATCTGCCACTGCCATCACTTTCTAAAACTGAATGTAATTTGAAACTGAATGTAGGTATGGGATAGGTACCTGTGCACATTTTGCACATAGCATAAATAAATAATAAACAAATGTGAATAAGATAGCAGCCATGATTTATCAAAATCAATTGGCCTTTATTTTAAGGGATTTTACACCTTATATTACTTATGGTTAATGTGCTAATATAAATGTACCCAGTGTTATACCCCCTTCCCTTAGATATTATGTTCTAAGTGGGTAACCTACTATGAAAAACTGCAAAGCAATAAGGAGCAGATTTATAAAAATGTGAGTTTAAAGCTTAATAAATATAAACGAACCCACTTTCTAATCATTCCTATGTGATTTCTAGAATCAATGGGCGAAAGTTAGAACTCACTATTTGCCCCTAAGTGAAGTGTTTCGCACTGTTGGAGTCCCTGGTTCATTCATAAGTGCAAAAAGAGATTTTGATTGTTTAAAAATTAACAGCAAACTTCAAAGTCTTCTACAGCTCTACCATAAGGAAATATTACTTGCACCTTAAAAAATTTCTTAGATATAGAAGACCTGCATCATTGCTCAATATGGTAGGACCACAAGGCACCATTAAAGGCTCCATTTGTATGTGCCAATATGCCCCTTATTAATCTGAAATAAATAGTACCCCAAGTATCAAGGAACCATACATATGCAATCTGCTAACAGAGGCCCATAGTACATTGTTACAATCTACAGAAAACCTGAAGGCTATGATATTAATTATTGCAGGTTCAAACACCACCTGTGATTTTCTTATTTGAATTCCTAATGGCCCTGTGCACACCATCTGTGCTCTAATGGTACTATATAGTCACCAGCCTGGTTACTCCTGGCACTGTTCTATAAAAATAACTCTGATACATTTATACATTATATTATTGCTACTTAGAATCAATTCATGTAACATGTATACAGACACACATCAGAAAAAGAGAGAAACATCTAATAATGTTGGTGTATGGATCACATCAAAAACAGGACCATAGAGAAAACAGAATAGAACATTTAGCTTCCTTGCCAATCACAGAATAATCATCAGAATGCATCTATGCACAAAGCAGACATCAGATCAAGGTGACACATACAACTAAGCAGTTACACTGCAAGGCACATGCATGTATCCCCCAATGAAACTGTGCCATCAGGTTGTATCATAATTGAGATTAATTATTAATATATATATAATGGGGTAGTTTTACAAAATGGAAAATCATATCAAAATATCACATACATCATTGTGAAATGTACTGTCAAACATGAATGAATGAATGAATGAATGAATGTTTGTAAAGCAAATACAGTTTTATGTGTGATATACTTGTTCTGGGCTATTTTCATTAATTTGATTTTAATTTCTAACCCAATTATAATACCAAATTAGCCTTTATTTTGATCCCCCTGCTGCACCAAGACCCTTGCCTTACATTATAGCTATATTTGTATTTTGCAAGAGCTGATATTTTTAAGTGCTGCTAAAATAGCAATGAAGTCAACAAAGGAAAAAAGAATGCAAATTGTTCCTTGTGATAACTTAAAATTGCAATGCGCTTGTGAGGGGACATGATTACACTTTACAAGAACATTAGAGGACATTATAGACAAATATCAGGGGACCTTTTTACACAAAAAGAGGATCACCGCACCAGAGGCCACCCCTTCAGACTAGAAGAAAAGGACTTTCATTTGAAGCAGTGTAGGTGGTTCTTCACAATCAGGACAGTGAGGTTGTGGAATGCACTGCTGGGTGATGTTGTGATGGTTGATTCTGTTGATGCTTTTAAAAGGGGCTTGGATGATTTTTTGGACAGACATAATATCAAAGGCTATTTTGATACTAAACTCTACAGTTAGTATAGCTATGGGCATATATGGTTTGTGTGGAGGGGTGTGTGTATGTGTGTGTATGCTGGGTTTTAATTTGGAGGGGTTGAACTTGATGGACTTTGTCGTTTTTCAACCCAATTTAACTATGTAACTATGTAATGCAATTTGTCTTCACCATGTAACACATTAATGTCATTGATAAATATCAGCTCTTCCCTTAACATACTATTCATGAGGTTCATCTGCAAGTAGCTCTGCAGATCAAATTCCGGATATCAGGCCAAGTCCGGGGGGGGGAAATTGTAAGTAGAATTAAATTTAGATGATGCATATAGTTACATGTATTTGTGTTTCTATTCATTATGAATCTCCGCTTTCATTCACAAATCTATGATCACAGGAAACCGCAAACATTAACATGGTGACCAGAAGCACCCTTTAACCATTTGAAGATGGTTTTTGCATTTGCAAATTTTATGTTTTGAGGTGCTTGATGCTGGTTTTCACTCAAAAACTCAAAACTTGAGACACTTTTTTAAGCCTTTAAACTTGAAAAATTTTAGTTATTCCTAAAACCACATTTTTCATTTTTTTATCAAATTTTTTCAAACTCAGTTATTAGTAAATTAGTCAAATTTGTAGATAGGCGCTAAGTCATGTTTGTCTCTGTTAAATATGAGAAAAAAAATTAGTTTTAGTCAATAACCCCCTTAATGTGAAAAGGAGGCCCTCATCTATTACAGGAACCAGTGAACTGCCATAGCATGAAAAAGCCCTTTGAGTAGAAAGAAATATATAACAGCAAAACGTGGAAGAAAGGTTCCAGAAGTAAAATTTTTATGGTTTGAATAATTCTGATTATGACACTACTTAGACCCATTTATTGAGCATTTTTTGAGAAACCCCCTCTACATATTTGAACCCCCTCAGAAAGGATTACTATTTCCATTCTATTAGGTGATAAATTACCCTTTTACCACCAAGACTACAAACATCCCTAGAAATAAGAGAACACAATAGATCTCCAAAGGAAAATGGTACTCAGTTTGGGTCAATGCTAAAGAAGCAGTCACTTGTACAAGAAACACTAGTTGGATGGGTAGGAGGGACCCAAGCAAGTTAATTTTTTTCAGTGACTGCTGTTATTCAGGCTTCAAGGAAAAAAACATGCAGGATACATATATATGTAAATAGTATAAGCAAAAGTGAGACACCATATGCACTTGTAGGCAATGACTAATTCACAGCACTACATGGTGGTGGCTCAGTGTAGATAACCTTTCTCAAATCTATCTCAACTTTCAAAAACTCCTTAGAACCATATCTATTTAATGCAGCAAAATATCTTGTTCCTTTACATTGGAAATCCAGACAAGTACTAACACTGGTTCATAAAGATGGAGAAGCTCTATGTTTTCGAGAAACTCTCAGCAGGCACGGAAGAACAAAACACAATTTTTACTGCAATTTGGTAATAAATTGGCAATAAATCACTCATATAAATCGCCTGTCTTCCCCCACTCAAAAAAACAGGGGGTTGTTTTCTATCTCTTTCTATCTTTCCTCCTACCTGTTTCTCTTTCCTCCCCTGGACGTATTCCCCCCCACCCAAGCATCCCCACCCCCACATTAAGGGGCAGATTTACTATTGGTTGAATTTCGAATTGAAAAAAATTAAAAATTCGACCAAGTGAATAGTTAGGGAAGTAAAATCCTTCGAATTCGAATATAGAATTCAAAGGATTTTACCGCTTATTCGATTATTCGAACGATCAAATAGGAAAAATTCGATTGATCCATTAAATAATTCGATAGATCATTTAAAAGTTTGAATCGAACGATTTGAACGATTTTAACCCTTCTATCGAATTTTTCTTATTCGACCACAAAAAACTTTAAATCACCTATGGGAGCTTCCCATAGGGTTTTAAAGCAATTCGGTAGGTTCAATCTGGCGAACTGGCCTGTCAAATGTTTTTTAAAGGGGAAGTACTTCGACCATCGAATATTTGAATATTCAAATACAATTAAATTTGAATTACTGAATTATTCAAATTTGATGGCCTCATTTGCATAAATCGAATTTGAATCTTTTTGAAATTTCGATCGAATTTTGAATCCTTCATGTGAATTTGATAAATCTGCCCCTTAGTTTCATGATTTCACTATTGTAATAAATCTACAAAATATAATTTTACTATGCTGTACTGTATTGGAAATTTCAACAAAAAATATAATCCTTTCTCAGTAGGACACACAATTATAGTGTAAAGTATACAGTATTTTACTTTAATGTAACCTAAACATTAGGGGGCACATTTACTAAGGGGCAAATTTACTATTATTCCCCAAAATTAGCTCGATCAAATTCGATCAAATACGATCGTTATTCGATCAAACTTCGATCATTTCACGTGAATTTCGTAAATCGGCCCCTAAGTGTCGAATTTCGAGGGTTAAAAAACCCTTGAATTTTGGTCAGATTAAAACCCCTCGAATTCGAAATTTTTAACACAATTCGATTTTCGAACGATCGAATATAAAAAATTTGATCGACCGATAAAATCGTTCCAATCGATCAATTTGAACTTAAGCAATCAATCAAATTTTTTTTCCTTCTATCAAAAAAACTTAGAAGAATCCTATGGAAGCTGCCCATAGGATTCTATAGCAATTCGGTAGGTTTAATCTGCCGAATTAGGGACAGTACTTCGAAAATCAAATTCGAATATGAATTTTCAAATTTAAACAATTCAAATCGAATTTTGTGCTATTCAATAGTCAAATAAGCCCAAAATGTATTTGAATTGTCAATTCGACCCGTAATAAATGTGCCCCTAAATCACTCGTACCTGTACAAGGAGGAACACCCCATTGTAAAACAATCATTTATTCCTGCTCCTACTGCCTTACTTTCTTACATATTCCACCACTTTTAATTCCACTAATGTATGCTCTACAGTGAGTATTGACCCCACAGAGGGATAAGGGGCACTGTCAGGGGAACCTGTGACCTGTTCTGCTAGATACTTCTGAAAGTTCAAACAAGCTTTTCAATTTGCCTCATGACAAATCAACACTGCATACTGTATACCTAGTTGCTAAGGTTACTGCACTAGGTCAAATTTGCAACATAACATTACAAGTTATACGTATTATATAAGTTATAAACCTTTAATGGTTCGGTTTGTGATTTTTAATGGTTTATTTTTTTACAATGATATAATAAACTGTGATATAATAAAGGATGTTACACCACTGTACCTACAGCAACGTGTTCATTTTTATAAGACTTCACATCTTACAATAATTTTATATGTGCAATGCTCAAGTCTGATCTAATGCAACAGTAGTAAGTTGTAAAGACAACAGTGTCAGTAAACAGTAATGTGTTACAGCGAAGCTTTTCACAAATCCATTTTCTCTGACTTAGCAAACAGATCAATGCACTACAAAAGATGAGATCATGTTACAAATATTTAAAGCATTAGAAATGTTCTGGTTTGCCTTACACTTTACAGCATGTTGTTTTTCTGGGGCTAGACCTGTATGTTCTTCCTATTAATAATACAGCACATGAGCTTATGTTTTTATGACTTGTTAAGAGTAGCACACAACTCTCACATGGGGAATCGCTACCAACTGCTTGGATCTATAAAATTGAAAGTCTTATCCTTACTGAAAATTTTTTTTTTTGAGTGTGATCCAGTTTGCCCAGTCTCAATTTGCTTTATGTTGGCAGGTCTTGTCAACAAAATGCTTTAGTTCCCTTAGTAATATAAAGAGCAGATCTGTTGAATTCAGTCCTGCAATAAAGTCTCATTCACTTTATATCCTGGGGGGGGGGCATTATTATTGTCAGCAAAAGATGTGCCTTTATTATAAAGCACGGTGTAAGGTCATGCTAGATCAGTGTAACTCATTATGTCATGGTAGACGTGTGTGTGCTGAAGTTGAGCAATGGCACCAAATCTCACATATAGGGAACATTACTAAACTCACAAAAAATATGATTTTTTTTAATAAAATCAGGCTTCTAAAAAAAATCACAGAATTTATTAAACCCAGAGGATGGAAAATTCTGAATCTGAAAACCTCAGACCTGTCGAGGTTGCATAAGTTAATGGGAGAAGTTCCAATGATTTTTTCATGTACGATGGGTTTCGTGCAATACCCCAAAGTATTCAGAGTTTTCAGGATAAAATTATGAAAACAGTTGGGAAAATCTGGAGAATCAGATGAAAAAAATCTGATAAAATCGTGAAAATCTGATTTTTTTTTTCCCACAAAGCCAACTTTTTGGAAAATGTAATAATAATAAATAAGCATTAAAAATCCGAGCAGATTTGATCAGAGTTTGTAGCAGAAAATATTGAGAAAAATTCAGATTTTGATAAATAACTCCCTAAGGCTCTGGTTCAATGCATTATTGTATGTCTTATCTTGCTAAGTTTTTGGTTCTATTTTGCTATATATTTTCTGATATTCTGTGTATTCACTGCTGGCCAGTTCCTGACTATCTGATTCCTGCCTGTTCGTGTCTGATTAACCCTTCTTATACTCTTCTTATACTATATTGCTTGTTCTACCTATGCCCCAATGCCAGCTACCTACACTTTAAGCAGGGTTCTCTTTGTCTCATCTGCTGTTCATTATTTGAGTGTTATCTTTATGTTCAATGTATATTCCACATTTATTGTACCAAATTGTGGAATATGCTTTGTGAACATGTTTCATGTTCTTTTTTATTCAGCATAGTTATTTAGGGGCAGATTTACTACTATTTACTACTATTACTACTATTAAAAAAAATTCAAAATTCGACCATGTGAAGTAAAATCCTTCGAATTCGAATATCAAATTTGAAGGATTTTACCGCAATTCGATCGATCGATCGAACGATCAAATGGAAAAAATTTCGATCGATCAAATTTTTTTTATTCGATCGAAAATTTTATTCGAATATTCGAAGTATTCGAATATTCGAAGTATTCGAATTTAAATATTTGATGGTTGAATTTGCCTAATTTGCATATTTGAAGATTCTAATTAGAATTTTATGCAAATTCGATCGAACTTCGAATTGTTCACACGAATTTTGTAAATCTGCCCCTTAATGTTAAATGTGTAAAAAAACTTTTTGGTTACATACTTTCCCATGACTAAGGTATTAAATTTCTAAGTACCACCTCTTCAAGGCTACCTTTACTGTCAGAACTCATTGGTGCCTTGCACCTTAGTTAGTTTCTTAGTTTGTTAAATATTAAATGTGGCCCTTAGTTAAAAATAACATTTTTGTCTCCTTTATTGAACAGATTACACATTACCATCCCAATATATTTATCTTTTTGGATTTGATGATGATCACATTCACAAATAAACAACATTATTGATGATCTTTACAGAACTGGTAATAACCATTTAAAGTAATGTAAAGAAACAATAAGGAAGGATCACAATTGTCACTCGAATTTGGTCCTATAGGCGGTTCAGTTTTTCTTTAGAGGAGGCAGTATATATTGAATGCTTCTACAAAAAGAAATTATGTGGTCAGAAAAGGCATGTATACTGGTTATTTGATTAACAAAAGAACTAATTAAATAACGCATTAAACTTTAAGGCAGCTTGTGTTAGCAACACAACTCTACTTGCTAAGCCTCTATGGGCTTGTTTTTGTAAAGTATATTTGATTAACTTTATGAAATAAAAAAAGAAGACTAAACTGCATTAATAATACAACTGGCAAAAGTTTAGCTTTCTGATTGGATGAAATATCAGCCCCTTTTCCAGACACAGACTGCACATCTGAAGGCACTCCAGGGGGTTAATTAGTCTCTCTATTTCTCTTGCCCATTTCATATGGCTTGGATTGCTTTTTGAGACATTATACGAGCACTGCGCTCTTCAGCTCTTCTCTCTACAGTTCCTCATTTGTGCTTAAAGATTCTTCTTGCTATCCTGCTGTTCTGTCTCTCATTAAACTCCAACATTCAATGTTCCTCAGATAGGACAGGCACAGCTAAAAAAATCCAAAAAATCCTCTTCAGTTATGGGGGTTTGTATTGTAGTACATTTATATTTCAGATATTGCACTTTCCTGCTGTTCAGTTTTCTGCAGAATATAATAGGTAGGCCTCTTCTCTACCAGACTTCTGAGCTTGAGCAAAAGAGTTTAAAATTATTTCTAGCCTGCAAACTGGCACAAACACAGCTATAGAAAAAAAATACAAAAACTTTCTTCTCAGTATTACTATTAACTATATTTACTTATGCTTTAGTAGACATCCATTTATATGAACTATTTATTTTTCTCAGTAAATCCAAATCGAAATCCATTCGAATATTCGACAGTCGAATAACTTGCCCTTTAAATTTTTATTCAACTGCCTAGTTCGCCAGATTCAACCTACTGAATTGGATTTTGCTATTTTTGATCAAATAAAAAAATTAGATCTATGGTTAAAATCGATTTGATCGTTCGATCGATCGAATTGCGGTAAAGTCCTTTAAATTCGATATTTGAATTCAAATGATTTCAATTCAACCACAATTAGGTCGAATTCTAGGGTAAATTCACCCTCGAATTCGACCAATAGTAATTTTGCCCCTAAGGGTCGAATTTCGAAGTGAAAAAAACTTTGAAATTTGACCAAGTTTTTTAAAGGCTATTTTTGATCGAAAATGGACCCAATTTGATCAAATAGGTCAGTTTTCTATCGAATAAAAATCGTTCAAATGCATTGTTCATTTCGAACGATTCAAACAATTTAAAAAAAAAAAACTTTTCCAGGAAAGGTTCAAGGAAGTCCCACATAGGCTACAATGGCAATTTGGCAGCTTTAAGGTGATGAAGTGTCAAATTCGAAGTTTTTTAAAGAGACAGTACTTCGAAATTTGAATTTTAGAATTTTTTCAATTTGAATCGAATTTTGGACTATTCGATAGTCGAAGTAGTCGAAGAATTTTTAAAATTTAAATTTTATTAGAATAATCACTTCGACCCTTGGTCAATGTGCCCCTAAGTGAAAACAACAGTCACACAAACTATCAGTACCAGAACTTAGAGTAACAAAAAGCAAAAGACACCAGCAAAAGCAAACATCCAGCAGCTCACTAAAGACATATTGTGAGTTGTCTCATGTGAAGAACTTTTTAGGCAACAAATGGCAAAACAACACAGGTTGGGTCTTTTTCCAAGACCATTTGTAGCATCAAAAACATCTCAGCAGCAAGAACTCCCATAAATTGTGTGAATACAAGCTATCTTGTAGGTGCACATGAAGGTACAACGCATTTCAGTATTTATATTCCTACAAAAATTTGCTGTGATATTTAGCCGGTAAATTGGATAATATACGGAACTTGTCAATAATTCATCATTAATGAATCTATTCATAAAAACATAAAATAATTGCTTTGTGAGGATTAACCTAGAGGGAATCTAGGTGCAATTACTATAAAAGACAGGCCTGTCAATCATGCATTATTGCTCAATATTGTAACACAGATCTGCAATGCCATTCAGTATTACAAAACACAGTTATATTAAATATTGATTTGATATAATTGCTCTTTGAAACTTAAATGCATGTCTGCACTACTTAATGAGTCATTCAAAAGCCATCGGATGTTCATCACCTCTCCCCAAAATAATTTTCTTCGGCATCCTGTTATTTGCAATACTTTGTTTATTGGGAAAAACACAGTACACAAAAATCTTATAATGGGAAATCAATTGAACAGAAAGATTCTGGCAGAACTCAACTTCAAAGCAAGAGAAAGTGATCGAACCACATTAATGGTGTAATGGGGCACAACAAAGATGCATATAGAAAGGTCCATGACTTTTATTCTTACCACCTTTGTGATTTTGTCCAATCCTACACAATAGCATCTTATTGTAACATGCAATATAAACAACCAATTTAAGAGACAAAAAGATACCTATTAATTGAAAATGAGGAACAAAAGCTCTGAAATCTACTGGCAGCATCTGGACAAGCTCTTTGGCAATGTCTAGCTTGTGGAAGTAATTGCACTCTTTTACAGGGAACTATAGGATTTACATGGGTATGTGCTGCTGAAATGACCGGGGACTGTGTCTGAATTGATATTTCTGGATAACATTTGATGCAGAAACACATCTAAAGAAATCTCATTGGAAGAGGCCAGAGATCAAGTTAAGCTTTGTTTTGTGAGTCTGGAGTCAAGCAATAAAAATAAAACATTGATAGAACTAGTTTTGCTTCTCCTAATATTGTTGCTCCAATCTTGCTTCTACTCATTATGGGTCATTTATCAACACTGGGCAAATTGCCACCAGGGCAGTAATCCATAGTTCATATGTTTGAGGCAATACAATTTAAATAGTACAATTACATTCCCCCTAAGTTATTGCCTTATGGTTATTTCAACATGGCCTACAAAATGCTCTCAAACAGTTGAGTACTAAAATGAGTACTGATAATAACTCCTCACATTCACATGCTGAATGTGTAATGATACATGCTTGGCTGCTTCTGACATCATATTTTTTGGATGAGATTTCTGTTTTATATTTACCTATTCAAGGATGGTTTAGTAAAAATCATAATGTGGCCATAATAATAACAAGAGAGCCACCTGCTACCAATCACCAAATTTTGAACTGGTGTGCCATACTGTACTAGGGGGGAATATGGGGAGGCCCATTTATCAAAATTCAAATGTATGCAGTTTTAAAGTTTTTTTAAGCCACAAACAAACTCACTAAAACCACAAGTGCCATGAAAGTTATTAAAAGATCCAGAGAAAAAGCTCAAATTCAGAGCAGAACAATCAGCAATCTTCCTGCAGAATAACTGCTAAACAATAAGTGGTTTGTAAGAGTACTGCAAAACTCTACTTATAGAGTTATATGTTATGGCTAAGGTCTTCTGTCTAGATATTTAGTTTCCCCAAGGAGTCTCTTCTAAATTAATCTTACAATGGCTGACAGTATACACCGTCTTTTATAATGTCCAATACAACAGACACTTTGTACTTCAAAAAGTCATCACAAATACTATGTACTTTCATTTTGGCTCTATTAAAGATCTTTTTCCAGTGTTTTAAGAGTTGCTTAAAGAGGTAAAAATGGCTGTTATAAACAATGGACGATAAGTGGGGTTGCTGAATAGAAAGGAAAAGTAGATTATTACCTAGTTAAAAGTTCTAGTGATATAAAAATGTCTGTCAAGCCACAGAATTATGTAGAAAACAAATTATGCACAGTTATCTTGTGACCCAGAAAAGAGACCCTCATCTTTTTTAACTCAAAGTATTAGGCAGAAAAGGTAACTTGCTTAGGGTAAATAAGCACCTGTGAGGCTCAAGGGACACTCAGCTAGCATTATAGCAACCGTTTATTACTGAGAGGATTAACTTTAATCCTAAAACATTTGCAGCTCAGTGTTTTGGACTTCACTATGCACATATGTCGATTATTAAAAGTTCGCTAATGCCAAGAAAATTACAGAATGCTTTTGTTATATATCATACATATGATGCTCTCCCTTCCTTTTTCACATGTAGGTCTTTGATGAAAATTTGGAGGAAGGGTTTCAAAGCTAATTATAAGACAATATTTGATTTCTTTAAAAAAAAAAAAGGATTTTGGACTGGATTCATAGTTGCCTTTCCTTAGAAAAAGATAATCAGTTAAGATCATCTCCAGATGACAAGTTACAGTCACAATGTAATAACTGTGCAGGTATACTAGCCCCAGTACACCCCAGACCTCAAAAAATGCTCCAAAAGTCTTCAATATGAGCCTACACAATGAAGTATTTACACTAGCAGATACACATGTGGTACCTGAACTTTATCTCACTATATCTCTTCATGGAGCCTCTACTAGAGTTAATTAAGCATAGGCAAGCTTACACACTAGCTTGCCTTTTGTATATGGTCCCTTCTGCCTGACTTTCACATTCCCAAATGATTATTGTTTGTTTGGGGCTGGCCTTCTTCAAGCCCATTTAGATTTAAAGGAAAACTATACCCCCCCCCCCCCAGACAATGTAGGTCTCTATAAAAAGATCTTGCATAAAACAACTCATATGTAAATCATGTAAATAAACCATTTTCATAATAATATACTTTTTTAGTAGCATGTGCCATTGGGTCATCCTAAATAGAAAATTGCCATTTTAAAACATAAGGACAGCCTCCTGGGATCCTAGGATTCAATGGTGCACACAAACTATAAAGTTAGGTCACATGAGCCAATTAACAGACAGAGTTGTGTCTTTTGCTTCAACACTTCTTCCTGTTACAGTTAGAGTTGAAATATTTCTGGTCAGGTGATCTCTGAGGCAGCACACAGACCATCACAAAATGGTGGTTCAAGGCAACAGATGTAAAAGAGCAATATTTACTTAAATATATATTCCAGTTTGGTAAGATTATTTAATATACTACTTAATATGATGTAACTTGCTCAAGTATTAATTTTGGGGGTATAGTTTCCTTTAAGGGAACTCTATTGTCCTGTGCAGGGAGGCAGATACCTTTTTGATTTTTTCTACTGCAGTTGAAATAGACCATCAAATGAAAATAATAGCTATGATTTCATATAAGATAGTTTTCAATTTCTTTTGAGTCTTTTGTTTGTGTTTGACATACAGCTATCAAATGGATCTGGACTTTTTTCTTATTTTTTTCAAACAGTATGCTTTGTTAAGAGCACTTTGCAACTCTACTCAAAGTACAAATGTTTTTTATTGAGTGCCTACTACCATAAGATTCTTTGATCACACATATCTTGTGCAGCATTAGATAAAACTGTGCAAAGTTCAAGTGTGGTTTCAATAATTTTTCCTTCCGTTTATTGCTTGATTCAATTCTTTTAAAATGATATATCTTGAACAATATCTGTTTCCCCATATAAAAAACACATTTTTTAAATATTTTATTTACTTCATACCCTCATCTTACCTTGCTCTCATTGGATTTGGCCACTTATGAATAGGTACATCACAATGACCTTGCTAATTCATACTGATGCTTTTCATGCTTTTTTGGGCTATGGCACAAGTTAATTGTCCACTTCCATTTTTATTTTAGGGTGCATTGTTTTGATATTTATGGTACAATTCACAAACCCATTGCCCAATGTAAAGGTCTACTGGGGGAATATAATAAAAATTGGTAACGAAAAATTAATGTGAAAAGGTATGCCTTTCCAAGAATAAATTTAGCTGTGCACAAATTTAATATAGCTTTTGTGAATAGTGATGGGCGAATCTATCCCGTTTCGCCGAAAAATTTGTTAATTTCCAGAGTTGCATCGTTTTTGACACGCACAGAGTCATTTTTGGGGCGCAACTCGTTTTTTTTTTTTAAGCCAGTGAATTTCTAAATTCGCCCATCACTATTTGTGAACCCAGAAACTGATTAGCCACCACTTCTGACAGTGGAAGAACATTTTGTGAATTTTATAGTTTACGCCAATGTACAGTAAATGTAATGTAGAGCTATAGTTAACTGATTTTACTTGTCTCAGTTTAAGCTACTTTCATGTAGTACATTACCACAAATGAGACACTCTTTCTCAGGGGTAAGCCCTCGGAGTGGGGTGGAGGCAAGGTGTATAGCAACTGTAACCAAGGTGCTATTGCACAAGGAATGGGCACCAGTAGTTCTTCAGTGCTGAACCAGAAACAGTATTTATAACAGAGCAAGTCACCATATGTATATATATTCAGAGCACATAGGCAGCATGTACACACAGCACCACACATGGGCTGGATCCCTTCAGGCAAGGGTTTATGTTAGCAGTAGTTGAGCTTTGATGCAGAAGATACTACCAGTTTTCAACCTTTTCCCTAAGTGATGTCAGGATACCCCATTTCCCTGAACTTAGACACTTATACGGGACTGTAATATAAGTCGTTAAGGCAAAAACTATTGCTTTGCACGAATTTAATATAGCTTTTGCGAACCCGGAAACTGTTTACCAACCACTTCCGACAGTGGAAGACATTTCGCGAATTTTACAGCTTGCGCCAATGCGCAGTCAATGTATTAAAACTTTTTACTGAAAAAGTCGTTATGTTTGCTCTAAAAGATTACGACACCTTCAAGCTCTTCTTAAGAGTGCGCAATTAAAATTCCCAATGGGCAATTAAAGTTTGCAATGCGCAATAAAAATTTGCAATGCAATAACAGTTTAAGGAGCAATATTACATTGCGAGATGTGGATTTTTAATCTTATTGATGCGCATTATTTTGCTCTTTGCAAATTTAATTACATTCCACCCTTAGTCCCTACTTCTGGGTTATTTGTACCCGGGATCAAAATCCCTCTATTTCTCCACGGAGCCTTGAGCTACTCCCTTTCTATCACTCCTAGAGTGATCTGTGAAAGAGTATTGCTATCACTTTACTAGGGCCTTTTCTCCTAGGGACCATATTCATTCCCTTTCAGCCTCACAGGTAGGGCTAAAATAATGGACCCTGACAGCATGGTTCCCAGGACATTTATACTATGACACAGTGCCATCTAGCATACACTGTGAGAACTACAGGGGCTTACATAAGCACCCATTTAGGTGTCCATATTACTAGGTATGTGCCTGTAAATAGCATCCCTACATAATAAAACTTCTTACTGAAAAAGTCATTATGTTTGCTCCAAAAGATTATGACACTGTCGAACACTACTTAAGAGTGCGCAATTAAAATTTGCAATGCGCAATTAAAATTCGCAATTCAATAACAGTTTAAGGAACAGTATTACATTGCAAGATGTGGATTTTTTCATTCTTATTGGTGCAAATTTTTTTTCTCTTTGCAAATTTAATTACATTCCCACCTAATTGTTTAGTTCCTGGGTGCTATGCTGAGTGATCTGTTCCTGGCCCTGCCTGTCCCTGACCTTGTCTAGTCCGTTGCCTGTCCTGACCATTGATCATTTACTGACTACTCTCTTGGATTCCTGCTTTGTACTGTGATACTGGTGTGTTTGACCTGGCCTGTGACTTCAACTTTTCTCTTGCCTTCTGAATCCTTACTGCCTTTCCAGATTGGTATTGACCCAGCCTGACCCAAACACACTTCTTGTACTCCATTTGGTTCCTTTGCCTGCCCAGAACTCTCTCCCTGGTTCTCTCACAATAAGACTTGGTGGCACTCGAGTAGCAGATGGCTCCTACTGAAGCAAAGTGTGGTTGTTATAGGCAGAAGACTTAGACGATACCTATGTATCGTAACAACCTGGCATAGGTAGAGGATTCTGCAAAATGCTGTTGTGTGACAATTATTTGTGCAACGTTTACACATCAAGTTCACTAGGAGTTACTTTCAGCTAGTTGTTTTCCATAGGGTGCACACACACATTGTACATTACAGTAAATAAAAACAAATTCCCAATGGGTCGAACAACATTTACCATGCTTACTGCGGTTGCATGTTTTTTTTATAAAGAAAAAGTCATGTGTATGAGTAGAAGATTAATTTTAAGGGTTCAGGGGACCTATGCCCCCCACCAGCAGGGAAAGGGGATGTCAAATATTTTGCAACCTTTGAGGTGGCAAATGATTGTGATAAGCAGTGAAGTGTCACTGAACAAAGTATACTCCCTCAAGAGACTTTACAACTGTTTATGTAGTTCCCCCTTTTCCCAAGTCATTTAGAAGTAAAAAAAACCTTGATTGTGTCTGTAGCATCCGGCTTTGGGAATGGTTGCTGTACTATAAGTGTAGAATAACAGCAAAAAATAACAACATAGTAACATAATATAGTAACATAGTAAAGTAGGGTGAAAAACGCTACACCTCCATTAAGTTCAACCTTCAACCTGCCTGTATGACTGATTCAGGGAGAGAATTCCACATATTCACAGCTCTCACTGTAAAAAAAACCCTTCTGAAAATTTAGCGGGAACCTCCTTTCTTCTAATCAGAATGGGTGACCCCATGTCAACTGGAAGGACCTACTGGTTAATAAAACATTAGAGAGATTATTACATGATCCGCTTATATATTTATACATAGTTATCGTATCAACCCTCAAGTGCCTCTTCTCCAACATGAACAACCCCAACTTGGCCAGTCTTTCCTCATTGGTGATATTTTGTTTTTTCCAGCACTATAGTATCAAAATATAGTAATTGTTTAACCATTGTGTGTTTCGATTCGTACGATTCGAACGATCGAAGTCATTGATCGTACGAATCCTATTCAATCAGGACTTATCCTCAGAAGCCTATGGGAGTGCCCCCATAGGCTTCTATTGCAATTCGGTAGGTCCAATCTGGCGAAGTAAACTTTAAAATTTAAATCCTTCTCTGATCGAATATTCGATCATTCGAATCTATTCGAATGTATTCGATCATTTGACCATTCGTTATTCGATGATCGAATATACCAAAATTTGCATATTTGACCAATCAAATAGATCCTACGATCGAAATTCGATCGAATTCTATAGAACTTCGATCTATTCACGTGAATTTAGTACATCGGCCCCCATGTCTCTGTGGTTTCAGGGGTGTAACCAGCGAGTGTTGCAGGAGCAGAACCATTATCACTAATCCTAGGTCACACCCTTGGGTGGGCTACATGCCAATAATTCAAGCAGTTTAACTATAGTAATGTAATTTCTGGAATAAAATAATATTTTATACAGAGAGCTGCAGTCCTGTATTTTATCATGTTGCTGAAATTATTTAGCACAGAAACCAAAGGTAACATGAAAAAGAAAGGGAAAAAAAAGGTCCTAGAGTCCACAGAGCCTGGAGCATGTAAATCTGAACACGACATAAGTAGCAAAATAAATGTGACCCCCAGCTAATCCTAAGAAATAATTACTAGCATAGAGACTCTGAATGAGTACAGAAAATGAGATCTGCAACGACAGCCGGGTTTTTTTAAAAGTATTTTCCCCAAGGCGAGGTCCTAGTAAACAAAAATAAGTCTGTTGTAAAAAAAAAAAAAAGAACATTTTCTTCAGCGTTTTTGTGTTTCATATTCTAACAACAAGGCCTAGCCTATATTATTATGAATGGTTAGCCTTTTAAAATATATACATTAGTTCAGTTGTCAGATATATAGTAAGTCAACTAGTGATGGGCGAATTTATTCGCCAGGGGTGAATTCGCGGCGAATTCCCGCGATTCCCCGCTGGCGAATAAATTCGCGAAACTGGCACAAAAATTCGCAAAAAAAAATTCGCCGCGCAAAAACGAGTCGCGCGTCGCTTTTGACGCGACGCGCCGAAAACGACGCGACGCACGCCGAAAACGACGCGATGCGTCGGAAACGACGCGGGGCGCGTCAAAAACGACACGACGCGCGTCAAAAACGACGCGCGAATCGTATCGCGAATCGGCGAAAAAATTTTCGGCGAAGCGAAACGCGCCCTTTTCGGCCGTCACTAAAGTCAACCAGAATTATGTGCAAAACTGGTAGTAAATAAAACTTGCACATAAACAGGCAGCTACAGTAAACATTTATTGTAATGCAACTAAATATGCCAATAACTTTCTGTGTTTTAGTATACACCAGAATGTGAATTTTCTATACATTGCTGCTGGGAATGACAATTTGGAAGATCTTTATGCTTATTAGCTATTTATGCAGCAGTGGTTGTGTTGTATTTTGATTGGTTTTAAATGTGGGTGGGTTTTATTGAAAATATATTGTATACAAATCTAAATCCATATATTTGCCTCTTGGATGCCTTTGATTGAGAGCTGGTTAAGCATGAAACACGTTAGGCTTTTCTGTTGTGACTAATTACTTTTAACATATCAGCAATGTGATTTTTAACTACAAATGCATGAGTATATGTTTTTGTGGCATATTTTCTAAAATATGGCATTACATATTTCCTAGTGTACCCCTTCACCAATGAGAATTGCACATTAGATCAAAACAATGACATTTTTGTGTATATGTATAATATGTATAATTCAAAGAAAAGTACTTTGTTCCTAAAAAGTTATGCATTTTTGCACATAGCAGAAATGATAAGGATTACTATTAGGTAGTGATATCTAGGATGGTTTAAATGTGACAGTCCAGCTGCTGTTCTGAATTTGGCTCTCACCTAAACATGATGGAGTTTGATATCCTCAAGTGCTTGGAGTCATTAATTATTACCAGCCAAAGTGGCCGGAGGCAAGTATTTACTTCCATACATTACCTTAAAGGACCAGTAACACATTTTTATGTAAAAATCCCTTCTACCCACCTTCAATAACACTCCTTGCCTTGACAGGGTTAACAATCTTTTATTTTTTACACCTAAATAATGACACAAAATCACTCTTTCCGGTTGTACTGCTGTGTCTGAAAAAGGCGATAGGGTGACGAGCACTTAAACCAGCTCTCAAAAGTCTAGCAACTTAGAAAATGCAATGACTTTGCACTGGCCGATCTGTGCAAGTGCCGCGTCTAAGTCCAGGAGCTCTGGAATTAGCCATAGATTCTGTGATCCAAGTTAAACACTATAAATTATTGGTAAGAGGTTATGCATTATACTTTTGTGCCCATATGGTGGCAAGCATTGATGACAATGATATCCTTGTCCTTTAAAGGAACTGCACTTAAGATAGTATGTATAGGTGCTAGATAGTAGAGTAAATGCACCGTGTCACAGTGCATTGCCAGATGTTATTTGCAGGGTACATCACCATTTATACCACTCACCACTGAGGATAACTTGGGATTTGTTTAGTAGGGATAATCTGACTAGTAGGATCTGACAATAAAATTAGAGATCTCACGAGATATATTTAAAAGTACACTCACCTATAAAGATAAAATGAGATAAAGAATGTTACCACAGCAATGCCACCTTTTATATGTGACTCCGTTTTATCTGAAGAGGAAGACCTCAAGAGAAAGGTTTAGACATCAGTTTCAGAATTGTTTAGGCCCTCTTTCTTAAAGGGAAACTGTCATGGGAAAACATTTTTTTTTTAAATGCATCAGTTAATAGTGCTGCTCCAGCAGACTTCTGAAATCCATTTCTCAAAAGAGCAAACAGATTTTTTTATATTCAGTTTTGAAATCTGACATGGGGCTAGCCATTTTGTCAATTTCCCAGCTGCCCTCTTTCAAACCTCTTTCAAACCAGCGGTCTTCTTTATCCAAAATCTGGACATAGCTATCTTCAAAAGAGTGTCCCTTGTCTTTTAGGTGTAGAAAAACAGCCAAGTCTTGCCTTGTAGAGTTCGCCCTCCTATACTGATACATTCGCTTACTGAGCAGTTGTTTTGTCTCCCCAATGTAAAGATCAGTGCACTCATCGCTACACTACACTGCATATACCACATTACTTTGTTTTCCCTTAGGAGTTGGATCCTTTGGGTGTACCAGTTTTTGTCTCAGTGTGTTGCTAGGTTTGAAAAACACAGGGATGTAATGTTTGTTGAAAATCCTGCTGAGTTTCTCCGACACTCCAGCTACATATGGGATCACTATGTTTCACTTACTATGTGTCTCCGGGCGGTTATTTCTTTTGATGTTCCTGCTTGGTTGCTGCTGTTTTGACAAAGGCCCAATCTGGGTAGCCACATGCTTTTAAAGCTGCTCTGAGATGTTTATGCTCCTTGTCCGGACAAGGAGCATAAACATCTGAGAGAGGCTTTAAAACCTTGTGGAAACACACAAATTATTACACATTTTGAAAATGTTGCTTATAATTATTATCTCTTAGTATTTAATGAAAAATAGAAGAGATAGAGTACAATACAGATATAGCTGTATTATAAGAAACACCAAAATATAAACATTTTTAAAATGTATTTAATCCTTTCCATCTTTAGTAGTTGGTTACCCATTTCCCTTCGTCTCATGGCCAGTGTATATAGGAACAAGTGGATACCAAAGTCAGCTATGCATTCTCCACTACACTGTATAGTACTTGCGTGTTGACTTTGACTTTGTAATATATGTACATTTAGCCTATGAAAATGCATAAGGCTTCTTTTTTTATGATGTTTTTGCTACAATAAACTAGATTTTTTTTTTAGTACATCAACTTGTGGAGTGCAATCCCGTTTGTGCCAGCCCTTGCATATTTTATACTTGCGTGTTAGTATTGGGTTTTTTGGGTGTACCAGCTTCAGTCTCAGGGTACTGACTAATTTGAAAAAGACAAGACTTCTATGATTGATGTCAATGTTTGTAAATTCTCCAGTTTTTTCTATATTTCAGCCATATCATGAGTATGTCCCGTGTGTTTTTGCTTGCTTGAGAAGTATTTGCTGTTTTGAAAAAAGACCAGTCTGGCTATTTACAAGTTTTCAAAGCTCCAATGAGATGCTTGTATTTCTTGTCCTAAGCCTCAGCGTGGGTTGACACAGTTTTAGTCCAGTGTTAAAGTTATTAAAACCCAGTTTATTTTCTAAGGTAGTGTGAATCAAACAGAAAATACTTCTCAGTATAAGTGTTTTTTCTGTATATTTCAATAGTTAGGCTTACCCTCTTCTTTGATATATTTCACACAGTCAAAACAAGCCAGTATGCTGTATTTCACATCTTCCTTGTAGAAACTTTTATGAACAGCATCAACCAACTCTTCTTGTATCGCTGTGATGCCCGCAAAAGCATTAACAAAGGCTTTTTAACTACAAGAAGAGTTGGTTGGTGCTGTTCATAAAAGTTTCTACTAGTATAGTCAATGGAAAGTGGCCATTGTTGAATGTGCACCTCATACATACAAAGTAAGAATCGATGTGCTGACTATTTGTTTATGGGTTTAGTGAAGGTGAGACTTAGGGGCAGATTTACAAAATTCACGTGAATAATTTGAAGTTCGATCGAATTTAATTTAAATTCGAATCTTGGAATATGCAAATTAGGCAAATTTGACCATAGAATATTCAATGATTCGAATATTCAAATAAAATTTTATTCGATGGTCGAATACTTCCCCTTTAAATTTTAATTCGACCACCTACGTCACCAGATCAAAGCTACCGAATTGGGCATCATTATCTTTGATCGAATATAAAAAATCAGATTGACCGCTTAAAATCGTTCGAATATTCGAATTCGATTTGAATATTTGCGGTAAAATCCTTCAAATTCGATAGTCGAATTCGAAGGATTTTACTTCCCCACTATTCCCATGGTCAAATTTCGAATTTTTTTAGCATTCGAAATTCGACCAATAGTAAATCTGCCCCTTATTGTGTTTTAAAGGACATGTAAAGCCTACATTTTCCTACCATGTATATAAGTTGGGCATATCTTCCCCACCAAAGCCACATCATTTGTACTGGATATACTCCTTCCATTTGCCAGTGTCAATACATTTTCCTAAAACAAATAGCAGCTTTCACCCAGAGGCCATTTTCCCTCTGACACATCATCAGTAACACTGACATCTGCAAACAGGACGAGTATGCTGTAACGCTCATGCAATACAGGTTTACACAGGCATACCATACTATGACAAAATGTTCTGCTGGGGTTGAGCACTGCAATGGTTAAGCTGAGCTCTAAGGAGAAAAAAATAGGATCAGACAGCTAGAGTTTATATAGTAACCAACAATGCTATTTCTACATTGGCTTAGACTGGAGGGTGTGTTTAGTCATCTAAACTGAGAGGAACTGAGCGTGCTCATTAACCAAAGTCAATTCCTGAGGGAGGGGACAGAGTGGGTTAGCAGTGTAGAAGGATTTCTAAGTGGTTAGGGGGTGCTGCAGTCTTACTGTTAATCTTTTAACAATCAGAGTTATCTAAAGATTTAAAGAGGCTGTTCACTGATTACATTATTGTGGGGGTTACATGTCCTTTAATGTTGACCTAGGAGCCATCTAAAATGTGAAACAATGACTCTGTGATGTTTCCCTGAAAAAGATCACGGCTCTTTTCCACTTTCACTGAATACATTCAATGGAACCATTGTGATTGGATGCTGGTCACTGTATTCCCTTGAAGGTTTAAAAATGCAGAGGAATGTCCTACCACTCACTCAAAATAAAGAAGTCACTGGGATAAGTGTTGAAATGTTTTTAAGAATTCTTCGTTGATTTTGACTTATTGATAGTAGATACTGTATATAATTGTCAGAATGAATGAATGAAAACACATTTGGCAGAATTTATGTTGGTATATCTGACTCCGGCGAGTCAGGAGCATTGGCGCACTCATGTGACACTGTCTTTTTAGGGGCTTGTTACTGTACCAGCCCCCAAGTTTGTTCCATTGCCACCTTTGACTTCTATATGTGCTACAGTTCTAGCATTCCAGAATGCCACTGTGCCTGCTTCCCTGTTATTTGGTGGGCTTCTGTAGCCCCATTGGGGAGTGCATTACAGTAGGAATTGCACCGGTCTGGTGCAGATAATGTGTCTTTGCCCACCACCAGCAAAAAGGCACTAATGTAATTCCTCTTCACTCATGATTGCAAGAGCAATCTTAGCACTTACCTTTAAGCACTCACCAAAACACACATTTTGCTCTTATAACTGTCAACTCCTCAACACCTCACTACCTTTTCACGTACACAACTTCATATGTTCTCAACTTCACTAGAGCCTCAGCGTTTCTCTGGAATTCCCTTTACTTCTGCATTGAGAAAAACCTTTTCTAGTGCCATTACTTTTATAGGAAGAGGGAGCAGTGTTTTATATTTTAAAAAATATGTTTTTTTAAATTAAAATTTAGCCAAAAAAATGTGCTTATATTTAAAATGGTATATTTAGGTTATTACTACCGATTTAAATCCCAGTCCAAATGGGTGGTAACAAGGTGGGTGTAATGCACTACTGAGACTGCCTTGTGCAGAGTTACAAATGATCTCCAGGTTGCCAAAGCCAAAGGTCACTTCTCCATCCTTATCCTCCTTGACCTATCATCTGCATTTGACACGGTTGACCACTCTCTCCTGATGGAGATCCTATATTCGCTTGGCATTCGGAACCAGGCTGCATGTTGGCTATCTTCATACCTTTCTAACCGAACATTCACTGTCTCTTGCGCTAACAAAACTTCATCTCCGATTTCTCTTAATGTAGGGGTGCCGCAAGGCTCTGTACTTGGTCCATTGTTGTTCTCTCTGTACACTCTGTCTTTGGGAGATCTCATTCGCTCATTTGGCTTTAACTATCATCTGTATGCTGATGATACCCAAATATACTTATCCACCCCTTCATTAACAGCTGAAACGGAGGCTCAAATCTCTAACTGCCTCCTAGCAATCTCCAACTGGATGAACCAGCGCCACCTCAAACTCAACCTAACAAAAACTGAACTAATCATCTTTCCACCTAAACCTGGCCCTACTCCCCATTTTACTATCTCTATTGATGGCATGCTCATTGACCCGGTCAACTCAGCACGCTGTCTAGGGGTGATATTTGACTCCTCTCTCTCCTTCTCTGATCATATTAACGCCACTGTCAAAACCTGTCACTTTTTCTTACGTAATATTGCAAAAATATGTCCCTTCCTTTCACCTGCTACAGCCAAGACACTCATGCATGCTCTCATCCTATCCCGACTAGATTACTGTAACCTTCTACTAACAGGCCTGCCTAACTCCCATCTCTCCCCTCTACAGTCTGTTTTAAATTCTGCTGCCAGAATTGTCCTTCTCTCATCCAAAAGGGTACAGGCCCCTCCCCTGTTAAAGTCATTATCATGGCTTCCGATAAAACAGAGAATGACTTATAAACTTCTCCTTGTAGCCTTCAAAGCCCTTCATTCCTTTACACCTAACTACATCTCATCTCTTGTTTCTCTATATGTTCCTGGCCGAAACCTCCGCTCCTCTCAGACTAACCGCTTGGTTGTACCCCCCACTTCTACTGCTGTTTCCCGTGTCAAACCCTTCTCTCTTGCAGCTCCTTATATTTGGAATGCCATTCCTGCATCTCTCCGGAGAGAATCCTCCCTCAATGTTTTTAAAACAAAACTCAGAGACTACCTCTGGGAGCACCTGGATAACACCTGAACTGGCACTTGTTTCACCCACAGTGAAACAGTGCTTTGTACAGTGCTTTGCCCTCAAGGAGCGCTATATAAATAAAAATATACATACATACATACATACAATGCACTATCCATGTTTCTGTGTACCCACTTCACTTGGGAATATATATGACAGAAAAACATTTAGTGCTCTTTTTGTTTTGAAGGATACAATTCCTTTAAGTATGCACTCTGGAATAAATGGTTTACTGATTCTTCTGACACCTCATAAATAACATAATGGCTGCAGTATATTAACAAATGCTTATGCAAGCTACACTTTGTACTACACATTATTTATCTATACTTTCTTGCAATATACTGCTAGGTAGTCACCTGACCAATGAAGGATTGGTCAGTGTACACACAGTCAATACTATGACATTTTAATATCTAATTTCCATTGTTTATTTTAGATCACATTTTTTTTAGTGTAACAGAAGGGTTGATAAAAGTCAGTGTGACAAAAAATAAATAAAGCCTTTGGGAAGAACATGGCTTTCCAACAGGAAAAGAGCAGCTGATTCAGACTTGATAAAGTGACTTGATAAAAGGTAATTAAATCTGAAATCTGTTGTGTTTTTAAAGAACACATACTGTTCTTTGATTCGGTAATATAATGTTTAATTAAGCTTGGTGGATTTAGATAGCATTAATCTTGAGACTCAAGTACAGACCTTCATGTACAGCAGTACTATAAACAGAGTGTCGATTATACAACAGAATGCTGGTCTTTAGCTGCATTTTAAGTAAACAGGTGCATTATTACATTTTCAAATAAATGTGTAAATATGTCACTTTCTGTTAAAACGTATTGCTTTGTTGAACTTTTTGTTTCCTGGTCAGATGGTAGTGCAGTAGAACATGAAGAAAAGAAACCACATGAAGGGTAGTCAAACGGTTGCCTAAGTATCTTTGAAAGTTAATTGTTCATACCAGATGAAATTATAAATAGATTTGCTACTCTTTTGGCAAGTTTAGCAATATTTAGATTTGGGAATTAGATGTACCATCTCTGTGACATAAATGCCCAAAAAGAAAGCATAACTGACACTAATTTATACAGCAGAAGGAAGTATCTACTTCATTTCACTCTTGCAGTACAAGCAGCACCTTTATACTACAAAACCCTATGTTATTTATTGTTATAAATGCTGTGGTACCCATCTGGTACTCCTTGTGTTAATCTCAATTCAGTTCTACCTTCTGTTAGTTTTCCTCTTTTTATCTTTATACATTTCCCTAATGCATGTCTACTCATCTGTCATATGTGTTTGATGACCTTGTTGATTAAGTAAGCAAAAACTTAACTAATACAAGTTGTAGAACTGTTATCTGCAGTTTTGAACAAAAACACAAACAGGCATGCCCATGGTTCAAAAATTCTGAAGAAAACAGGAATTTCAGTAAGTGTAGAATGTAACCTTTGAGGGTGATTTAAGTGCTAACATTCAGTATAGAAATTTAGCTACAATGAATTTTATATTATTTTAATTAAATTTTTTCATTAACTCTACTGTTCTTGACAAAAATACATAATTTCTGATGCTTAGTGTGCCATGTTACAGGCTAATATATCCTTCTGCTAAAAAAATCCTTAAGTGATTCTTTAGCACATTATTGGACATTAAACCTTTTTGGGGAGTCTTTTAGCTTGGTATATAGAAGTATAGCTTTTTATAATGGTAATATTTCAGAAAACTGTATAAAATTATTAGCTTTATATGGGCTCATATAAAGTGATCCCCATTACCTTTGATTGGAAAATGGGTTTGTTGCATAATTAAATGTGAAGTGCTGTATAACCATTTTGCAAGGAATATAATTAGACTGAAGAGGGCCAAAAACATATAAGCCATCATCTTATCTCTATCATAGAAATAGTTAATGCTTTGGATTGACATAAAACCTTTTAGTGGAGGCAACAAGTCTTTGTTAGAAAAGGTCAGGAAGCCCTAATCTACTTTATTTATAACGGTGACATTTATATTTATTGAGGATTGAAAAAAAAAAAAGACATATTATAAACACTGTGTGAAGAATATAGATCAGATCATAAAGTTACATTTTAGGCTGGAGCTTGCTCTACTGCTCCATAGCCATTTTCTCATCCCCACAGAAAAGCTGTTATTTCCACAGAATCTAAATCAGCCCTTTTCATCTCGGTTATGTCATTCACCCTCACATCTTATTATACAGTCAACCATCTGCAGAGTCTTGTTCAGAAGTATCCTGACAATTGGAAGTGTAAAGTGCTGTAGTGGTTTACGTGGTGCCTCTTTCAAAAACTTATGCGATAGTTACATGTTGTCAAAACTTTTAGGTAACTGACCTTGAAGGAAAAACATTGGTTAAAGATTTATCGATTCTTTAACAAAGAAAAAAGGGAGCTTAATAACTTTAATAAGAAATACAAGAAGTGCTGGTTGAACAGCAGAAAGATGAAGTGCAATGAGTGTTTCAACAAAATACAGCTGCAGACTGGGGGTTACTGTGGTGCTTTTATTTCAGGTACAGCAAAATGGGTTGCACATGCTGACCCTTTGGCTTGGAAGGATCAATCATTAAAATGCTATTAGAGGCTAGATATTTGCTACACTATTCAGAAAGGTTTAAAAGTTTCATAGGTTTTATCAAGTGCAAAATAGTCCACACATAAACAAAAAGATGGGTCTCAAATTTCAAAAAATACCCTCTCATTCTTCCATTACAATTTTGTGGGTAATAGTTGAGAGTTCTGCCTCCTCAAAATAGTAAATTATAGTGCTGCTCCCCAACCTATTTTCGCCTTTTGCTCTTTCCTTCCTTCTTAATGAAGCAATGAGTTTCAAAAATAGTTGATAAGCAGAATTATATATCCAGTAGATGTGAATGTATTTACAGGTTAGGCAACACCATTTGTCAGCTTGTCTAGGGTGCCATAGAATGCTGCAGCCCTGGTAGTGGTCCAGGGATTCTTTGTGAAATCTGCCTCTGCTTGGTCTGTAGCCAATTAAAACTAAACTTGACAACTTTTCGGGTCTTCCAGAATGTAATGTCAGCACTAACCAGTTAATGCTTCAATGACTCAGTCTCTAATGAAAATATTTTGAAGCGAGTGTATAAATGATTCTGCTTTTTTCCAGCTATTTTTGTAGGGGTTACTGACTCCTGATGGTAGCCTAAAATTCTATTATCTAAGTCTTTTTGGCAACAACATTTCTTTTAATTTCCCATAACTATGAGATTGTGTTATAATACAATTTCAAAAACACAATTAGACAGGAGTCAAGTGTGGTTGCTGTATATGCAGCTAACTGCACTATGGTCTGGTGTCCTATTTGGTACATTTGGGTCCCTAGATGCTGCTGATCTACAACTCCCAGCATTCTTCAAGATGTAATTAAGGCTGAAAGAGTTGTAGTCCATCAACATCCAGGGAACCAAGTTTAAGAAAAGGGGTCTAGAAGGTCTTTAAGACTATTCAAGGAGATAGAGTACAAGTGCAATGGCTGGGAAGGATCTTCAATTGCGAAGACAAATACAAGTCATTATAATTTTGCAAAATATCAATTAAATAAATTAAAAGCTTTAAAAAATAATATATATTTATGTAGAATACAGAGGTACTTCAGATAAATCATAAAATTAGTGAGAAGGCGCTCTTCTACTGTATGAATAGAAGTAACTAACAACTGTTAAAATGCATGCTGCATAGGAGGTTGTTTGACTCTTACAAACTCTCATCTGCAAATGGCTTTGCACTAATGGCTTTTGAGAGATATTGCGATAATACTGCTGTTTTAGCAACAGCAACGCAACTGAAAATGCCTGTAATTCATTCTGCATTATTTAGGGTGCATCAGTCTTTCAAAATTGTATACCAGGGTCTTAAAGGAAAACTACTGAAGAAGTTTATTGTCAATAGATTATCCACAATAGTACAAGCTATAAGACTATACAGATGCAGCCACTTGGATTTGTGTGTTAAATGTGTCATGAAGAAACTGTGTTATCTAAAGTTATCTTAACTCATTTAATGCATTTAACCTTTTCATTGGGATACCAAAGCACCATTGTTTTCAATGGTGAACTCTTTAATTGGATGGGATGCTGTGACACAATATTCTGTGATAAGTGAGTTAAATGGGATGTCTGAGTTAAGTTATTCTGTGTCAAATGCACAATCCAAAGTGGCTTCATCTGTATTTATCTGCAGAATGCTTTACCATACCTGAGTAAACAGCTGTAGAAGCTATCTCTGTTTGTTTAGGATATCAACTGCCATATTTGCTTGCTGTCCCTCCCTGTTCGCTTAAAGGGGTAGTTCACCTTCAAATGAACTTTTAGTATATTGTAGAAAGGCCAATTCTAAGAAACTTTTCAATTGGTCTTCATTATTTATTTTTCATAGTTTTTTAATGATTTGCAATTTTCTTCTGTTTCTTTGCAGCTTTCAAATGGGGGTCACTGACACCATCTAAAAACAAATGCTCTGTATGCTACAAATGTATTGTTATTGCCACTTTTTATTACTTATCATTCTATTCAGTCCATCTCCTATTCATATTCCAGTCTCTTATTCAAATCAATGCAGGGTTGCTAGGGTAATTTGTACCCTAGAAACCAAATTGCCGACACTGCAAACTAGAGAGCTGCTGAATAAAAAGCTAAATAACTCAAAAACCACAAACAATAAAAAATTAAAACCAATTGCAAATTGTCTCAGAATATCACTCTCTACACTATACTAAAAGTTAATTCAAAGGTGAACAACCCCTTTAAGCTTATTTAATTTTAGCCTTTCCTTCTCCTTTAAAACCCCGGCCACCTGATAACTCATAAATAAATTCATAACTTTCTTGGTTCTTGCTTTTCCAGGGAGATAAAACCAACAGCTTGTTTCAGGACCTGACTAGGGTGAGCATGGACATTTTTGTTTTTATTTATCTATGGCAGTTAGTTCTGCAGTTACTTACAGAGACTGTAGATTAGTGAACTTCCTCACCCTGTACAAATATGAGGCATAATTTGAAGAGTGGTAAAAATGTTCATGAATCTGTGCTAGAATTTCACCATGCTTTATGTTGAGCTGAACAAAAGGTGAGAAAAAACTTTCAGTGAATCATTTGGCATGAGATAAAACACTGCCCACTGAATGCAATGTATTTGGCAACATTTTCCAAGTTTGCAAATTTTCTGTGGTTTCACAAGTTTTGCACTACTGTGCACTATTAGTTAGACAGGAGCACTCTGTTTCAGCAAGCTCTCCCAGGTTCTATATTTTACCATGCTTCCCATAAGATGCTTACTATATATTTGCTGATTAGTCAACTTAAGCTATGAGCATTTCCATATGGTTTCCACCATTTTTAACGAGGATAAGAACCTAACAAATTAATAGATTCTACTTACTTAGAATGCTTCTCTGAGCACTATTGTGATTTAGATTAAATTTCATTTTAACGGTTTCCTCGGGTATTTGCTGTTGTAGGTTGCTAATACTAAGCTTGCTGAACAAGTTAACATTTCAAAAAAAAATTTAACCTGAAAAGCATAAAGTTTAATTGACAAACATGACAAACACAACTAATCAATGTAGAACTTTTGTATCTTACATGGAGATGTCACTGAAAATATCTGAGACAAAGTTTTTTTTTCTATTTAGTCTAAAATTCTAATATAAAGGAAATTTAAGCATTCATGTTATATCTGTTGCCGTCTCACACCTCCCATATCGTGCTGTGCTTTATAAATAAATTTAAATATTAGGAAGCTAACTGTGAATCCTTTTCAGAAGCACATATGTGCTGTTAACACAGAATTTCAAGCAAGCTATTATCACAGAATAAATGTTTCTCAGTTATGCAACTTGTTGACAGCAGTCTCAGACTGACACTTGCTTTTTGAAATATGTTCAATGACCTACAGGCAGGAGGACTATTTGTGATTGTGCATCTGGTACTACAGTTTTGGTTATTTTAGCATATATTAGGATTTTTGATTCCAAGTTGAAATTTAATCCCATCTAAATTTTTCAATTTGACAAAATGTATTGGTATTGGTTCTACAAATGCAGGAACATTTTTATGAAGCTTTACATTTTTGTTTTGGAAGTTTTGAACTCTTCACCTACTGATAAATACCATAGAAATTAACCAAGATTGGTGGAATTTTTACTGTGGCAGACTGTGGCTACCTCTAGATTCCCTCTTTCATAAATATGCCCCATTGAATTCATGCTTTTACTGCCTCTGAAATATGGAGTGTCAATGAAACAAGCTACAATGGCAATGCAACTGGCAAAGCTATCAAAATTATTATTTAGCTATAATAACTTCTATTAAGAATCTCCAAAATAAAAATCAGCTGCATCATAAAAAGTGACACATCACTAATAAACTTGCTACTGTTATATGATCTATTATGTGGACCTGGAGTGTCGAGATAAGGGATCTTTTCGTAATTTAGATGAACATACCTTAAGTCTGCTAAAACTAAAAGATTGTTGCTGCTACTAGTATGGATTCATGTAACTTAGTTTAGGGTTTGGTACAATGTACTGTATTATTATTACAGAGAGAAAGGAAATAATTTAGAAAAATTAAAACATTTGGATATTGGCTTTCTGGAAAAGGGATCTAATGCCTCAATTACAAATCAGCCATTGAGTATGCAGATTTTCTGTGCAAAAGAAATAAGTGCTTAACACATTAAACTACAATGCTAAGCAATTTTCTACTACATATTCACCGCAAAGTATCAATGGTTTTACATTTATCTATAAGTAAATGTATATGTAATTGAAAGCAGTTTCTACCTGTCCCTTGATGCTATGCCCTTCTTGTTCTGATCAAAACTATGGGGTTTTGAATAGAGGACAGTTAATCATACGAGTCAGAAGTGAAGAAGGAAGGAGTGACTACATTCTCTGACAATTTTTTAAGCATATCTGAAAACTGGTTAGAATTAGTTTTTATTTAATTAAGATTACATCCCTTTTAAATTAATTTTGTAGCTGCATGGTGATTATTTGTTAAAAATACATAAAAGATCATACACAACGAAATCAAGAGGAGTAGCAATACTAATCAACAGAAACCTACAATGTACAATAACTAAAACATACAAAGATAAAAATGGACGATTATTAATAATAGATCTAGACATCAACGGTAAAATATATACAATAGTGAATGTATATGCTCCTAATGATGAGAACAAACTATTTTATATGAATGTATTGCAGAAGGTGAGCTCTTGGGGGGCTGAAAATATCATCCTGGGAGATGTCAACGCGGTTTGGGACGACTCCATGGACAAAACAGGTAACCCTACAAATCACTCACGAACTAGAGCAAAACCACTGCATATGTTATGTGACACCCTACAACTATACGACACATATAGACATTTAAACCCTATTACTAAAGACTACACCTTCTACTCAGGGGTTCATAAAACACACTCCCGACTAGACTACCTATTTATATCCCAGACAATTCTACAAACATTATGTTCTGCTACAATAGGGAACATAGACACATCTGACCATGCCCCCATTGCAATCGATCTAAAACTAAACATGTCCCAATCGGGCTCATTTAATTGGAGGTTCCCAGCCTATCTGAGCACCAATGAAGACTTTAATCAATTTCTTAAAACTAGCTGGGCAAACTATATGGATGACAATATAGATCATTGGGATAATCCGCAATTGTTATGGGCAGCGGCAAAACCAGTGTTAAGAGGGCAGATCATTTCGTATTTAATAAAACAAAAAAAATCATACAATGAAAAATATAACCAACTACAAGCCCAACTAACAGAACACTATAAAACTTTTAAAAGAACAAATACAGAGGAAGATAAAAAGAAATACAAAGAGACAAAAATGCTTTTTGACACTTTATTAACTGGGAGAGCTTACAAAACAATACATCACACTACAAATAAATTTTTCAGATATGGCAATAAGTCAGGCAAAATTCTGGCATACATAGCAAAAAAACAAAATCGAACAACATTTATTCAAAAATTAAAAACTGACGATGGATGGACACAAGACCCCACACAAATAAGTCACATATTATTGAAACACTTTAAAACCCTATATGAAGCTCCAGCAGATGATCCAAATGATGGCCTCAAATTTTTGCAGGAAGCAGGTCTTACAAAACTTTCGGTCCAAGATCGTGAAATCCTTGATGCGCCTATAACAGAAAAAGAAATATCAGAAACAATTCGACATTTAAAGAATGGGAAGACCCCAGGACCTGATGGTCTTACGGCAGAATTTTATAAAACTCTTCTACCCGAGATATTACCACTTTTACACACCATATACACAGACACTCTGCAAGGAAATCCACTATGGCAGGAAGCGAATGTAGCCAGAATTATATTAATACCTAAAGAAGGTAGAGACCCCACAGACCCGACATCTTACAGGCCCATTTCACTCCTTAACCAAGACATAAAAATTCTTAACAAAATAATGGCAGATAGATTGCAACAAATCCTACCATCAATACTTACTGAAAACCAGGTGGGCTTCCTTAAACAGAGACATCCAGTTAAGGCCCTGAGACAAGCCCTCACGGCCATATACATCAGCAACCTGGAAAAGAGAGGACATGGTATGTTAATAAACTTAGATGCAGACAAAGCATTTGATAGAATAACACATAACCATATAAGACGCCTGCTAAAATACCAACATTTTGGAATACATATGCTAAACCTTTATAAAAATCTATATCTAGAACCCACAACTTTTCTAACAATAAATAACACTAATACAGACAGATTCCAGATTCACAGAGGCACCCGCCAGGGTTGTCCCCTATCACCTCTTCTATTCAACGTGGCAATAGATCCATTACTACGACATATACTTAACAATCACCATATTCAAGGCATAAACATAGGCCAAACGAGGTTAAAAACACTAGCATTTGCAGATGACATACTACTATTCCTTAACAAACCTAAAACAGACATACCACAACTTTTACAAATAATACAGAGATTTGGTGCTCTGGCAGGCTTTCGTATCAATCTAGACAAATCTGAAGCACTAAAACTCCATCACTCGGATCCCTCGGACTGGCTGACACACTTCCCCTTTAAGATAACTAATCAATATATCAAATATTTGGGAATCAAATTGCCATCACACCACAAAGATACATATGCCTTAAACATAAGGAAAACAGTGGAAGCCATACAACAAGAAATAACTAATTGGAAACACATAAACCTAACCTTTCTAGGAAGAGTACACTTTATCAAGATGTTCTTATTCCCGAAATTATTATATCCAATGCAAATGCTACCATACTACATACGGCCTACTGATCTAAAAAAGATAAACCAAGCATTTAGAACTTTCATTTGGGGGAAAAAAAGACCTAGAATCAGCCTTTTCAAATTACAGCAACCACAACGTTTGGGAGGCACCAACCTCCCAAACATAAATGAATATAATGAGGCAGCACTTCTAAGATACGCAGGAGATTGGATTCTCCACAGAGACCTATACACCACCGTTTCTTTAGACCAATACACAACCGACAACCACTCCCTAAACTATATGCTACACCAACCAATAAGTAAAGTCCCAACAATATTGCGAGAAAACCCTCTTTTTATAGACACCTATAAAGCATGGCACAAAGTCAGGAAAAAACATAATCTTTCACCACTCATCTCCCCAAACATAACCTGGATTGGAAATTATAACTTCCCCATAGGTAAAAACAACCACATTCTCCAACTATGGAGGAAAGACGGATTAAGCAATATCAATCATATTATGAATAACGATTAGACTATATACTCTCAAGGAAAATTATTTGAGAAATTCCCATTTACAAAACAACATCTATACCTAAGCCTCCAAATCATTCACTTCGCCACAAGCGAAATAAAAAAACTCCCAACGGCAGATAGAGCAAACTCTTTAAATCACATTTGGAAAAACAAACACAGTAAACAAACAACTTCACAGTTATATCAATCAATTAGAACGCTGATAGATACAGATAAAGAACATAGACCAGGATTTAAATGGACAACAGATATTCCAGACAGCACGTTCACTGAAATCTTACAACATCACACACGCGCAATGAAACTACTCCCAGTCAGTAGATACCAGGAGATGGCCCTCCAAATTCTGCATAACTCCTACCTAACTCCTGCTAGGAGATATAAAATGGGAAATCTGCCCTCCGATAACTGCTTAAGATGCCAAAGCCCAAAAGCAAACTTGATACATGTTCTATGGGACTGTCCATCACTAAAAGACTTCTGGGGGGAGGTGGCAGAATATGGTGCTCAGATTCTGGGGAAACCCTTCACACCACAGCTAAGTTGGGCAGTGTTTAGTGATGACACAGCTTACACATATATGAAAAAAACAGACAAAAACTTAATCGGAAAATTAGCAGCTGCAGCTAGGAAAACTCTACTGCAGAACTGGTTGAGTAAAGATCCTCCCCTCATAACATTAGTAAAACAAAAATTACATTATCTTTTCCATATGGACTGGCTAGAAACAACAATCAGAAAAGAACAGAATACACCAAAATTTTTTAAGCTATGGACACCATACATAACATCCCTACCACCGCAAGTCAGACACCTCACAGTGCAGACTTTTAGCAACACAACATGGTATGATAATGCTCTATTGACAGAAGAGCCATTGGTCATGGAGTCGTCCCGGGGGCGAAACAATCAACAACAAGACCAGAACAACACGAACCAGGAACCCCCCAGGAGTCACCTCACTAACAGGTTAATCTCCTCCTACCTTTCCACTTTGGAGTAAGGTTGAGAATGTCTTCCTTTGTATGAGCTGAAAGTTATAACTGTATATAGTTAGCTTTGATATAATAAAAATATATATCAGATTCGTATTGTAAAAATCGAAACAGCATAATACGCATTTAACATACGCATGTATCTTTTTGAAAATGTTATGCATATGAATCTCAAATAAAAACAAATTTGAAAAAAAAAAATACATAAAAGGCTACATAGCTGTCTGTTTTTTTCCTTTATCCTTGTGAAGTTTTTATGTTAAAAATAAAGAGTTCTAATCTGAAGGGGTAAATCGCTACATTTTAATTTAAGAGTTTTAGCAAGGCCTTTCCATATGCTTTGCACAAGAGATTTGGATTTATGTAAAATGTTTGTTCAGTCACTCTAGCCCTAGACATTTTGCCTGACCAGAAAGATATTAAGGGGATCTGTCATCACCAGACAGACTATTTAGCCTTGCTGCCCATGCACTTATAGTACCTGTGGTAAGTAAGTATGGGACCCGTTATCCAGAAAGATCTGAATTATGGAAATGCCATCTACCATAGACTCCATTATAATCAAATAATCCAAATTTTAAATAATGATTTCCTTTTTCTCTGTAATAATAAAACAGTACCTTGTACTTGATCCAAACTAAGATATAATTAATCCTTATTGGAAGCAAAACCAGCCTATTGGGTTTATTTAATGTTTACATGATTTTCTAGTAGACTTAAGGCACAAAGATCCAAATTACAGAAAGATCCATTATCCAGAATGCCCCAGGTCCAGAGCATTCTGGATAATATGTCCCATACCTGTACTGTATTTAGAAGTTCTTGGCAAAAGGTGCAAATGCAAATCATCAATCAGGTGGTGGGAAGGACTATTTAACAATGTAGCTGAAGTCACATCAAGTTCAACCCTCAACTCATTCCTATTCAGATACTAGTTAATCCAAGGCAGCTATAAAGCAAAATGTTTATTCTTAGTGCTAAAACTGAAACAAAAATGGATTGTTAGGATTAATAGTTTACCAATTAGATATATATCCATGAGGCACCAAGGTGCAGTAACCTAAAGTAACCAATACGATGTTTGCTTTAGGTGACCAGTAAATTCTACCTGTGATTGGTTGTTATGGGTTTCTTTACCTGGGCAAAAAGTGAGTTTTTTGACCCATGTCAAACTGGAGCTGCAGAAAAGTTAAAGCTAAATGGCTGAGAAACCATAATAATAAAGACTGAAGACAAATGATAACAGAATCAAATAATAAAGTAAAATAAAGTGTTATTTTATAGAGCATAATAAAAGATAATATTAAGGCAAACATCCTAAGTAAAGACTAATTTCTACACATTTACACTGTTTGACATGCAGTGTCACAAATGTCATTTACTCCTCCTATCCCATGTACCTGCAAATTATACTCATGCAATGAAACCTTGTTCTGGCACACCCTGTGTCTCGTATAATATTTCTGGGAGAGTCATCAGGCCACAACTGGTCATTTTTGTATCTCTTCCCAGAGACATGTTCATATTTCTAAACCTCGAATGGCATAACATTCTCTGCTAGGCAGGAATTATTCAGCAAGCATCTACTGTAAGCAAAAGTTTCAAATGCATGAACAAGTGACTTTTTTTAAACCGTACCTCTATGCAATTGCAGCATGACTTCTTTTAAGCACTTGCAGTTGCTAAAGTTTCTACCTGCTTTAAACAATTCCTATCTGGGGACATACTATGTGGTTTATGTACTTATTACCAAAAGGCTACAGGCCTTTGAGACTTGAATGTGGTTTATTTAGTTTCTAAGAGCAACAACAATTTTAGAATGATCTCAAGTGGTGACCTGTGGTGGCTAACTTTCATATATAGAGAGAGAATAAAGCACTCACAAAAAAAATTTTTTTCCTCTGTGCCTTTCCAAATATAAATGCCTCCTCCTTGTACATTTTAAAAAAAAGTGTAAGAAATGGAAACAGCTTTAATGGAAAAATAAATAACAACCTAGACAAGCAACTGAACATACACTGATTTTGTATCATTTACTGTGGGGTTTATTGTTCTCTCCATATCATATTCTCCCTATATTTTATTACCGTAAGTAGAGAAGGTTGTAACCACAGGAATCAGACCAGGGAAAAAAAACTTGGTTTAAAGAAGAGAAAATAATATAACTTTCAATACTGAAGTTGTTTCTGAAGAAATTGTGTGTATATAATCTACTGAGGTTGTTGTTTTCCTCCTCCAGCATTCATTACTATAACTTTCAAATCTGCTATCAGTACAAACAGGACCCTAGATGGCAATGGTGTAATGGATTCATTCTTATTTTACTTGGTCTGACAACACTCAATAAAATACAAAATAATCATACTGATAGCCTTTATTCAGGGCCTACCTTGATATATTGCTTGCCTCTTCTCAGCTACAGATACAGTACAAGCGTGAGCCTTCTATTTTTATATGATAGACATCCTCTTGAGTTATGATTCAAACCTCAAAACGTTATGGAATAAGATGTCTCACATTTCATAAGAGTTATTTCTTGAGTTTGTGTAATTCACTATGTGCACACTTGCACAGTAAAATGAAAAACTAATTATTATACCTAATTTTTGTAACTCTTTCTTGGTGCCCTTTCCTGGTGCCTTATATTTTAAGGTTAGTGGCACACAGGTGGAGAAAAAGCCAGTGCAAGCACATGTGCTCCTTCTTATAAGTGCACTTATTAATGCAAACAAAGGTGCTTACTTTTATGTTTGTGCACTCACAGATGTCATGCCTGTGAGTGAACTTGCAAGAAGTAAATGGAAGCAAATTGTCTTTTGTCTACGCAGGCAGAAAAAAAGCATGTACCCCTAGCCTTAGAATTATACATGCCTCCTGAATAGTTTTATAATAACTACCAGCTGCCAGTCTGGCAAATCTACATTTTGTTGCTGGAAATAAACATATATATACAGTACTACAGTATATATACTGTTGCAGTTACCACATAGAAACCACTGCTTAAATAAATAAATAGGTATTTGATGACAAAAGACAGGTTAAACATGGAGCATTGCTCAAAACAAATCTAGGGTCCAAACTATAATGAGGTTTAAATGGGTTGTTCATCTTCCAAACACTTTTTACAGTTCAATTGTTTTCAGATTGTTCCCCAGAAATAAATATTTTTTTCAATTACTTTGCATTATTTTGTTTTTACCGTTTTTCCAAAACCTAAGTTTAAAGTTGAATGTCCCTGTTTCTGGTGTTTCAGTCTGGCAGCTCAGTAATTCAGGTTTAGACCAAACTGTTTCAGTTTTGCAACATTTAGTTGATACATTTCTCAGCAGGAGTATTAGCAACTATTGTATCAATTCTAACAGCTGTCTCTAATGAAGTGGATTCTATTCAGCAGATGCTTCTGAAGAAGCGGCAAGACGTCATGAAACGCGTGAAGCATGGGGTATACGTCACAATTTTCTTGATGATTTTAATTACATATGCAGCCATTGGATTTGTGTGTTAAATGCATCATGACTCATGGCTAATTGAAGAAATTGTGTTAGTTTAACTCATTTAATGCATTTAACCTTTTCATTAGCATACCAAAGCATCATTGTTCACAATGATGAACACATTAATTAGATGGGATGCTGTGACGCAATTTTCTGTGTTAAATGAGTGTGAAGTCTGAGTTTAGTTATTCTGTGTCAAACACACAATCCAAAGTGGCTTCATCTGTACATCTAATAAATTAAGATTTTATGATTCCTGGACACCGAGTGCTCCGTACAGTGTCGGACTGGCCCACCAGAATACCAGGAAAACTCCCGGTGGGCCACGGTGTCAGTGGGCCCTCAAGGTAAAGTTAACAAACTAGGAGAAAATATGTTGATTGAGGAGATGAAGAATATTAGTACTGAGAGTGGCCCCCTGGTCTAAGGTTTTATGGTGGGCCCTTGGTCTAAGGTTTTTGGGTGGGCCCCTGGTGTCCCAGTCCGACACTGGCTCCGTATATTGATTGTTGTCTGTTCAGCAGAGACAAAGATAAGAAATGGATCAACTAAATATATCAATTTAGAACAGTTTACAGGGTTGGCGATCCCCCCTCCAAGAGCTGCTTTAGAAGGTGAAAAATGACACTTTACACTTCAATATTAGAAAAAATGTGACACATAGAAAATAGAATATATTTGAAAAAAGTTATTTCTGGTGGTCTTTCTGAAAACAACTAGTTGTTTGAAGGTGAACAACCCCTTTAATTATACAGTGGAAGTTTGTATTATTAACATGTATTTATGTAGCACCAACTTATTGGGGCAGATTTACTAAGGGCTGAATTTGAGGGTTAAAAATTTGACCATGGGAATAGCTGGGAATTGTATGGGAATTAAAATCCTTTGAATTTGAATATCGAATTCGAAGGATTTTACCTCAATTAAATAGTTCAAACGATCGAATAGTAAAAATGTGATCAAACGATAAAATAGTTTGAATCGAACGATTTTAACCATTTGATCGAATTTTTTCAAAAATAATGAAAGCCAATTTGTTAGCTTTAATCTGGCGAACTAGGCAGTCGTATAAAAATTTAAAGGGGAAGTTATTCGACTGTCGAATAGTCGAATAAATTTTTATTCAAATTATTCGAATCATTCAATTCAAAATTCACTGGTTGAAATGGTCTTCAAAAACATTCGAGAATTTGAATCTTTTTGAAAATTCGATCAAACTTCAAATCCTTCATGTGAATTTTGTAAATCTGCCCCATTGTGTAGTGCTGTTATAATGTCATTATTTAAGATATTGCTGGTCTCATTTAATACCTGCAGAGTAATGTTAAATAAAATAAGCCATTTTCCACACAATACAGTGTCTTTCCCAGAATCACAAAATCAAATTGAAAATGATGCTGTAATTGCATGCCTATTAATATGGAATCATGTAGGCATAGCATAGAGCTTTTGAGCAGTGACGCTATTGTAGGTTGATTTGACAAAGGTAGATGAATGAAAAGAAAAAATAAAGAAAAATGTATGCAGATACAATGATATTCTGAAAAGAAACCAAACATTGTAGTAGCAGGAATTCGCTGCGAATTCGACCCTGGCCCATCACTAGCTTGCTGTCCTTTGCTGGATAATTTCCAAGCTGGTTCTGATTCTTCAGTTACTGTATTTATGACTCCATTGATTTTCCTTAAATTTTTATTCATATCTTGTGTTGTTATTGTCAATGTTTCAACTAATTGCAGGAATAATGAACAAATAATAGCCTTGAATATAATAATATTGTATAGATGATCTATTTTTAAGTCTTGAGACATATGGGAATGTGAAGTGGCATCAGTTTCCTTCAGATAACCTTGTTTTTATTTCAGTGCTTGCATCATCGAACATAATTATTACAGTAGAAATGGGATATTTATAATGTTGGACTTAACATTTCTCTTCTTGTTTCCCCTATCTATATCCTAGATATCCATGGGTCTTAAATAACATCCACTGCAAATTTGCAAACTCCTTCAGCGTTCAGGTAGAAATATTTGCCAGAATGTACTTGAAGTGTACTTCTTGAAGATTCATCTGGCATAGTCTGCATGTTCCAGGGACCTCTGTCTTAAACACAATCTGGATGTCACATTTTGTCTCTCTCATCCATGAGAGCCTACAGGAAAGAGAGAGAATCTAATTCTTTTTTCCTAAAATCACGCAATGACTTATCAACAGACCTCACCTAGAACATAAGTTATAAGAGCCAGGGCCAGAGAAAGTATCTTTCTTACTATTGGAGTAAAAGAAAAAAAAAAGATGTATAAGAAAAGGGAACACAATTAGGAAAGAAAACAACGCTGGAAAAAATCACCAGCAGGGCATAAGGAGAAAATAAATTTTATTAGGCAGGCCAGCACCAAACAGAAATACAGCTGAGAAAGACCCCACTTTATGCAAATAATAAAACAGTAACTTGAACTTGATCCAAACAATGGTATAATTAATCCTTATTGGAAGCAAAACCAGACAGTTGGGTTTATTTAATGATTGTTTACCAGACTTACGGTACGAAGATCCAATTTACGGAAATATCCATTATCCTGAGCCTTCTACCGGGCATTAGAATGCAGGAACTTTATATTAAAGCTTTGGTGTCTTGTCAAGCCAGTACTGAACATAAACATTTAATAAACAGACAGTTTCTTTATTATGGTACTACAGATGTAGAAAAACCCCAAATCCTAGCATTCCAACATCAAGTGAGCTGGCAGGGGCAATGAAAGGTATAGTTCTGCAAAATCTTAAGCATAATTTGTTGCCTATTTCTATCCTAGAATACAGAATGATGGTGGATTCATTGTGCATTGCTTTTGCAGAGCTCATGATGAAATCTAATAAAACGGCTGGCATCATTATAAGGTTATCTGGCTAGAGGAAAAGGCAATGGATCAATATGTTGGGGTTTTGAAGCCAAATAGGAAATGATGTTTGCTTGCATTTTAAATTCCTTTTCCATGTTATCTGAATTGTGCAGCAAATAAATGCAGCAATAATTGTTAGGCTGGCATACATAGAGTTTCTGATAGAAAAGCCATCTGTGAGAGGCAAGGTGTTATAAGGTTTGAAAGGGCTAAATTATCTATGCATTTCAGACAGGTAATTGGACTGTAAGTTCTTTGGCATGGACGGTCATTGTTTCAGCAGCTTTTTATAGCTTTATTGTACAAAGATAAAAAAACAATGCTAAAGACAGGGATTAAAGCATGCTGACTGCAGTGAGATGCAAATTGATGAGCAATAAAAAGCATCAAAGTTTTGAAACTTCTGAGGAAATGTAAAAGAAAGCATTTAGCAGCTAATGGAGATCACTGCTCTGCATTGTGCTAGATGCAGAATGAAACAAAACACAGGTTTATTACTAACAGAACAAAGAATAACACTGAAGTTGATCATTCACAAATATTTATTTAATTATTCCCTAAAGGTCAACAAAACATTACTGTTCTTTATTTTATGCTCTGTATTGTCATCCACATTAATGGCTCATGTTGGGAATGCTTTTATTCTGCTATAGGTGGCAAGCAGCAGCAGAAAAAGGGATTTCCTTTTATGTCTGCAAATGATTAAAAATGTCAGTGGATATCTATCTGTGTATCTTCCATACAAGATTAAGCTACACTGAAACAAAGAAGTGGCTCTTGTTGTTTATTTTTCATAGGAGTATCTTTATTATGTGGCATGTACTCTGCTCAATAAAACGAACAGTACAATGTTTCCCTTAAGCAGGGCAGTCCATCTGGTGAACAAGTTTACAATTTCCCTGTAAACATTTTCTGCATTCCCTGTCCACTCTGCAAATGATTCTTTCTTTAGATATAAAAAAAATCTCATTCTCATTTAATAACTTTGAGTATTTGTTATCTGGAAATATGGGCACCTTACCTACCAGTCCAACTACAGGACTGAAAAGTAACAGGCCCAGGACTCTGGGGCCAATTCACAAAATGTCATTCCTTAATGCACAGTTTTGCATGTTAAAAAACATTGTTTATTTAAGGAACGATGCATTGAAGTACTTTTGCAGACATCACAAACGTTAATTCTACATTACTGCAAAGCAGTATTCTAATCTCATTGCGACATTTATAGAATACAATTAATCCTAATGCATAATTCACAAACATCTTTTAAGTGATAAAAGAATACAATAGTGCTATAATTACTGTGAAATCTAACGTCTTCCAGGAGTAGGCATTACTAAGCAACATCAAATGGTTTAATAGAGGTAGATGTAGTCAGGAGCTGTAGGGCAGCAATTAAAGACCATTATGAGGAGCTGCAGCCTTACCTACCACCACTAACACATTTTCACGTTACCTTGGGCAGGTCCAGAATGCCCCATGTACTGTGTCGTGAAATTACATCAAGTTTCCCAGAAAAAGGAATGACTTGAATACTGTAAAAAGATACTTCTACTCTGTCAGTTTCATCCTGAATGTCTTAGGTGCTATAGATTGCACTAATGATGTGTGACAATATCAAATGCCTTAAAATAATGTACAAATATTGCATGCTATAAAATACTGTACACAATTCACCTAAAATGAACAAAAACATTAAGTCAGACAAGTGAACTTTTAGTGAACCTTTCATTAATAAAATAAAAATATAAGAAGTGATGCCATTGTAAGGCATGCTATAAATAACACACATTTTTTCGACCTTTTGTTTCGGCCCCAACGCCTCTTACCACTTACATCTACTCAGTGCTCTCGTTCCTTTCCTAATGGGTGGCAGCAAATTTTATACACTGAGTTACTGTGTGGAACTGCATTAAAATCTTCTTGAAAGTTCAAAATGTTTAGCAGCTGTGCCTTGGTCTATTTTTGTACCACTAATGGTTTTGTTTCAGCCCTACCATGTCACTAATTTACTATGTATAATAGTTATAGTAGAGTCAGTGCTGTGCAACTGGCGGCCACAGCCTCCCCTTGTGTGACCTCCCACATGAAAGTCTGCCTGCTGTGACTTCTTACCTTGTGTTAGCTTTTAAAAGATATCAGTACTGAGATTAACTGGCTCCTGCATTGTTTCAACCTCAAATTCAGACTGTAAACTCCTGCATTGTTCACATCCCCTGTATTGTTAACACCCCTAAAGCCCTGTACTGTTCACAAGTCAAACCTGGACTGAAAGTGCCCACATTGTTCACAACTCATACTGCTGTAGGGGCACCAGCATTGTGTCACTGTATGTAGTACAGTATGAACTATACATATTAGAGTGGTCCATGTCTCCTGATTTATTTTGCCTGCCCTATGTTCCCTTTGTGTACCAAACTATGCTTGTACTATGCTCATTGTGTGCCATACTCTGCTTCCCCTATGCTCCCTGTGTGTGCCATATTCTGCCTGCACTATACTCCTTGTGTGTGCCATACTCTGCCTGCCCTATGCTTCTTGTGTATGCCATACTCTGCCTGTAATATGCTCATTATGTGCCATACTCTGCCTCCGTTATGCTCTCTGTGTGTGCCATATTCTGCTTGGCCTATGCTACCTGTGTATGCCATACTCTGTCTGCCCTATGCAAAAGATTGCTATCTAGATAGCATCCAAGTAAATTTTAAAGGTATTCTGTCATGGAAAAACTTTTTTATTCAAAGCTCATTTTATTTGGATATTTACTTTGTGTTTTGGGGCAATATTATAGTTATTGGTTGACACATTTCTATATCCCAGAAAATCTAGGTGATTTTATATCCAATGATTTTGTCTCCCAAACAAATATTGCACTGCTGTTGCATGTTTCAGCTTACACAGTGGTTTTTAATCCATTTTTTTTATGTATTCTGATATATTCCACTAGGGTGAGCTCTTGTCCTCTCTCATTTACTCTGTTTTAGACACTATTATGATTGTGTTTGTTAAGTTTATCAGGTTTAGAGAAACCAAGGATTGGAAGAGCTGTCATATCACATCAATCACTTTATACTGAGATTGTTTTTGTAAGACTTTATTACACAGTGCAGTTGTTTTAAGGGGATTTATAATGTCCAGCTAAGTCAGCAGCAATTCTCTTGCATGCTGTGCAGCTCTTTTGTCTGCTGTAATTAGCTGTTGCAACCCTTCCAAAAGAATTGCCTCAACTACTGTTTGAATGTAATATGATATATGAAATCAGATAATGTTCACAACCATTATTATTTCTGTAGAGGTCTATCTCACTTGTCATCAAGTACGTAGCTCATCACCTTGTCATAATATCTTTTACAGTTCCAATCTGCACTTGTTTGATTGACTGCAGATAATGTCCATAGAAAATGCAACACAAATATTTAACTGCAATGAATGTCATTAAACTTTAAAGGAAAAACAAGTGTCTTGGCACTTACATCATATTATTCTATGTGACTTTGTGGAGAGAAAGAACAAGTAGCTGTTAATTGAAAAATACTTTGTGTACTGAGTAATGTGTTAAAACACTTGTACTCTGTTTACCAACCATGAAAGAATGTGGTTAAAGTCTGAACTATGTTTGTCTTTCAAATTGAAACTGCTTGTAAACATAATATTCACCGGATAAGGGGCCTACACAATTATATAAATTCCTTTGGAAGGTTGTTTTGAATTTTTAACAGTATAAAGCATAACTGAGTAAGTCGAAGGCGAAGTTTATTACACAATATGGTAAAAACATTAGGATATCACACTCATATGATTCATGAAATAAAAAAGTATATTATTGAGAAGTAGAAACCAACGTTTTGGCTTCCGAGTCATTATCTAAGCACAAAAGTGAAAAGCTCAGATACCTAAATACTGTGTTGCAACAGGAAACCATCAGTGGTAACTGAACTGTGACATTGGAATTCTGATAAATACAAAACAAGCACGAAAATAACAAAACATAATCCAACCATTTATAAAAGCAAAGGAATTAGCATTTTTACTACTAACAGTTAAACATACTTTTGTCATATCTGTATCTCTGTATATTTTTATTGCTACTTTGATTCCCTTGCTTCTTTAATATGCTCTCAGACTATATCTGTTATACTTTCACTGTTGAACATTTGTTTTTGTTTTTTTTTTGTTTTCTGCTGTTGTTTTTGTCTAATCCTGCATCACTTTCAGTCCCCACTACACAGTAGTTGAACACTTCTGTACTCAGGGGAGTCCAGCCAAAAGGTTAGTCTCTGTTTCTCATTAAATGATTTGATTTTATAAGTCTGATATATTTCTCATGTTTTCTTTACTCTATATGACTAAACTGCACCCAGCTTTGACCCATGGCCTCCCTCTGCCTCATGTTTCTCATCTCTTGCAGAAGGTGTGCCAAGGAATAAAGTGGCAATATTATACAAAGTGGATTGTGCTGCTAGGAGATGGCTACAAGAGGACAAGTGTACCTAAAAAAGTATTGATGAGACCTGATGATAAAAACACAGGCAGTACTAAAAATGCTATTCTCATTAGCTGGAGGACAAGAGATTATACATTTAAGCCATCTTTGAAGTGGTGTTATACAGTGTTGCACAGAATATACAAGCAATGCATTGATCCATGCATTGACCCAGGCGATTTCAGGGATGGAACTGATGATGTGACAATAAGCGATTGGCTGATCACAATGTCATTCACTTCAATGTGGCAACATTAGCATTTCCACATCCTCAAGCCAAGTACACGAAACTTGCTCTATCTTCAGGGTACAGCTCCCAGCACTGTAGTGCGTGCACAACAAAGCCCTTTTACTGGAATCCATCCACAGACGGCACGTTCCATTCTCTCCGCTGCCACTGAGCTCTAGACCCTCCTGGTCAAACTCCCCAGACTATGGGAACTGGACCTCAAGCCCCCCAGGTGCCTCTCACTTCCTCAGGCCCTACATCTTTAGTACAATCTAGTAATATGCGGGCCGGCCAGAAACCTGTGGGACCCATGAGTCAGGTTTCGTTTGCGGCGGGTCCAATTCGAGCTCTTCTCCTGCTCTCCCCATGACCTAGCACTGCCAGCACTTCTGGCTTGTAATTTATATACTCAAGCCATCCCCCACCCCTTATGTGACGTTACTGCAGGGGGGGCGAGTGTCTATATATAGTGGCGAAACAGCAGGCCAGTCCGGGTTCAGATTGGGAGGGGGCGAGTGCGGTCTAGAATTTCTCAATCACTACTATAGTCCCTGCACTGCCAACTGGAGTGAAACCAGGAAGTAGACCGAGAAAATGGAAGTCTGGGATCTGCCAGGGGAAAGGGACAAAGGACTCATTCCCCCTCCCTTATCCAATTTAGGTCCAACACTTGGGCCACACTAGGGGATTTCCAACCATGTGGGATTTTTAGTCCATAGGGGAACTTAACCCTATGGGTCTCTATCCTTATACAGATGAAGCCACTTTGGTTTGTGTGTTTGACACATAATAATTAAACCCAGATATCCCACTTATCCCATTTAACACAGAAAATGATGTCACAGCATTCCATCTAATTAAAGTGTTCACCATTGTGAACAATGGTGCTTTGGTATGCAAATGAAAAGGTTAAATGCAGTAAATGAGTTTAGATGACTTTAGATAACACCGTTTCTTCAATTAGTCCCGAGTCATGATGCATTTAACACACAAATCCAAGTGGCTTCTTCTGTATATACTAAGATAAAAAACTGAGAAGTAGTAGGAGCACACTACTTCTTTGTGGCTACATTCATTATGTAAGTAATAAGACATACAGATGCAGCCACTTGGATTTGTGTGTTAAATGCGTCATAACTCAGGGTTAATTGAAGAAACTGTGTTATCTTAAATCATCTTAACTCATTTAATGCATTTAACCTTTTCATTAGCATACCAAAGCACCATTGTTTTCAATGGTGAACTCTTTAATTGGATGGGATGCTGTGACACAATATTCTGTGATAAGTGAGTTAAATGGGATAAATTGGTTGTTATTCTGTGTCAAATGTACAATCCAAAGTGGCTTCATCTGTATAACACAGCTGCAATATATATATATATATATATATATATATATAATTCTGTGA
>CM044437.1:80984671-81012863 GCA_024363595.1 Xenopus borealis
ATATAACACAAAACACAAAAAAAAAATAATATATATATATATATATATATATATATATATCTTCTCAAAATTGATGTGATATTGAACTGACTTTTTCTTCATTGCTCTTGGAGGCACAATTTCCTTGGGGGTAAAAGAGCACCAAAGCAGCTTATTAGTGCTGCAAAGCATGACCTGTTTGTAAGGTGTTATAACCAGGCTTTTATCTATTAATAATTTGTCAGTATGATACATAGAAATACATATTGTGTATACATAAAGAAAGCAAAATATGGAGAAAGCACAAATATCAATATCAAAAAGTACAGTAAGTAAATTACATCAGGGATTATCACATTTCAAAAATCCAGGAGGAAAAAACCTAGTAAATGGTCATTAATACAAAGAACTCATATCATTATTTTGTCCAATTTAGTTAAACTGAGAAACTAAAAACAGTTCAGTTGTCTGAGAATTGTTTGCCAGAACAATGAGATGCACTTCTCCATCCAAGTACATCTATCTAGCATGATTAAAACTAAGCTGAAAAAAATGTGCATTAATATGATAATTAAATTAAACATTCCAGTCAATTACAAGACTCTCAGAAATTGATTGACTAAGTAGACCTGAATATCTGTTTCCTTGTGCCAAAAACAAAAACACATGTACCTAGTATAAGCAATTTACTGTCAAATAGTAATTGGCAAAATCCGAAGTGAGTTTTAGAATTACTTATATTAGATATAACAAAGTGAGGAGGGCACGCTTATTTAGAAAGTTATTTTTATACTCTATATTAGAGACATATGTGTGTTATAATTGTGAGTGCAAAGGAACGTGCGGTCCTTTTTCCTTAGGTCAATTATGACCAAAGCAGAACAAAATACACATTCTAAAATAGCTCAGTACTTTATTTTAATAGACACCAACAAACCAATACTGAATTCCGGTTTACATCAAGAAATGGTCAGGCAAACTTCTAACGTAAACCACTATGCAACCATGGCAATAGATATCAACCATCCCTCAACTGCACTGCAGAAGTTTAAACCATTTTGAGACAGCCAGAAATTATATTTATAGATGCACTTAGTAAAAAAAGCCACATATACATTTTGCTGGTGGGGATTGAGGCCAAAATTGGAGGCTATATTCATCAAATTATAAATGTGGCTTCAGTTGTCATTGTTGATCCTGAAAATGGCATATCATAGAGCAACTCAACTCTAGAAGGGCAAATTGAGTGTCACACACAACCTCACACAGAACTGCATCTGTACAACCATAAACACTTCCCATTAGCTGTGTACTTCCTTTTGTGATTTATGTTCTAATACAAATGGGCATCTGAGATCAGGGTGAAAACAAAACATACATACTGTAAATTTACATTACATGCGCATAGAAACATAACCTGCAAATAAGCCTAATCCTGTGATGTGACTTTCTTATGTTGGGAAGAATTGTAGTCTTACAATTGTTCATGAAAGTAAATGTAGGCAGCATACATCTCAAAACTAGTAATGCTGGTTGATAATATGATTGCAGACATTGCCGAACACAAACCAGATGGTCAGCTGTGGTCTGTGGCCCTCAGTTAATAACACAGATACAAATTTCTACTAGTGCACTAACCCACAACAGTTTTGTGTAATTTTGAAGTGAAGCAAGTGTGAGATTTCTATTTATGCTTTTTTTTTTTTTTTTTAATTAAAAGCAATCATTTTCAGAAAACACAAGTGAGTTCAAGATTGTTTTGCCAACCATGATCCTTGAAATATCATAAAAGTGCCAATAAGAGTAATAATAGTAAATGTTTGTTTGTTTGCTGTGGATTACTGCACTGTATTAGTAAATTTAGCTTGGGTTCAATGTAATTACACAAAGTGGCTATTGATGGAGATTTGGTATTTGAAATATATATACCCAGTCTGCTGGGTCATCTTACTCACCCCATATCCCCTAAATGTAATTTCCATAATATGAAACAGTACATTTTACCTCCATCCTTACTTACTCAAGATCATATTTCTTTAAAGAAACTACTGGTCTAAGAATGAATTTCAGGTGTGCTTTCAAAAGTGAATAAAAAGCTCTTTGCAGCCCCGGGTGCCAGCTGTGCCTCCTGCCAAGGCAAAACACTGCATATATTCCAACAAAAACAGCAGCACTCCGGAAATATTGAAAAAGTGAAAATACTTTACTGAAATACTTTAACAGCAACGTTTCGGGCTACATGCCCTTTCTCAAGCCCGGGGCTTGAGAAAGGGCATGTAGCCCGAAACGTTGCTGTTAAAGTATTTCAGTAAAGTATTTTCACTTTTTCAATATTTCCGGAGTGCTGCTGTTTTTGTTGGAATATATACTGGTCTAAGAATGGTGCTATAAAGTCTCATGAATGTCAGTCTTGCTGTGCAATGAGGTGGCTAATACAAAACCAGTAAAGACAGACACTTACTTTTCTCAGTGCCATCAAATTATGACCCTTCGTCTATCAGAGATACAGGCCCACAAACTACATTATAACAACTTAAATAAAGAATGACATTCAATACCAGCTGCTGAATGGGGCTCAAACATGCAGAACACTATCTGGCCCACTACATTGGTGGAATTTCAGCAGGAGTCTTCCACCCAAAAAAAGTAATGTTTTTAAATTATTAAAGAAGATGCAATCCTAAGCAACTTTTTAAATATAAATTAAAGGATTTTTTGTCACAGGGAAACACACTTTTGTCAAAATACATTTATAAATCATAGTCCTCAAGCAGAATCCTATACTTAAATCTATTTTTCCATAGAGCAAACATGTTGTTTTATATTAAATACTAACAATTGATAAGGCAAGCCATTTCTTTCCATTCCAAAGTCTCCTAGGTTTTGTGACTTGTGCTCTGATATAAGCTTGTCTTTTTTTACTGCTGCATAAGTACTGTAGTCTGAGTGATATCAACCCCTCCTTCTACCCCCACCCCAGCAGCCTATGAACAGAACAATGGACAGATGACAAGATAACAGCTCTCACTGGAGGATTCAAATACCTATCCAATAGCACCTCCATGTTTTTGTGCTGCTTCCACAATTCTGCTTTGGGTTAATAACTCATGCTGGTAAATAAACTGTCCCGTATTTTAGCGAGTGGAGGTAAAAATGGCTATAGTGCCATTTTTTAGGGATAATAGAAAACAGGGCACTTTTGGGGTTATTTAATAAAATTTTAATTTTTCTCCCATGCTTGATTTGACCTTATTTATTAATAACATAACCCAAATTAATCAAATTGCAGAAAATGGTGGATTTTTTTGGATTCAGGCTTTTTGCAGCACCAGGGTATAATAAAGCTCAAAAATTTGAGTTTTATTTCCACTAAAAATGTTAGTATTTGCCCCAAAAAGCAAAACCAGATAAAATACAGGTTTAGTAAATAACCTCCTTTGTCTCCCTTGAAAAAACATTGCTTCCTTCAGGCAACAGAGTATCTAAAAATAAGTTTAAAATTTTTTTTAATTAAATGACATTTCACATAATTGTGCAATAATACATAAGAAACAGCAAGATGTTAGTTTTACCTGACATAGGGAGCAATTCAAAAGTATGTTGGTTGCTTTATTCAGTGAGATTTTCTGTAGGCAATGAAGCACCCCATCTGCCATTTTCCTAGGGACTACAGGTCATGGAGGGGAGTGGGGGTTGACTGCTGCTACTGTAAGTGCAAACAGTGGTGGATTTGCCGGACGGGCACCCGTAGGCCTTGTGCACAAGCACCGGACCACCAGGAAGCAGCGTGTCCACGGTGCTCCCCATAGAGTGGCTGGACAGCATGCTTCTCTTAAATATTTAGGCCCGGGGTTATGTGGCCTCGCCACAAATCCGGGCCTGAGTGCAAAACAATTAACTACTCAAAAATCATCTGCCTTGCTAAAAGTGCTCCTATGCTCCACCCAAGGAGAAATACAAGCAAAAGCTGAGTGTTTACAACTAAAGGTGGCAATACATGCAAAGATATTATTTGTTTCATATGATATTCCGTGCTTGTATGGCGGGACAAAAGCTGACCGATATTGGCAAAAGACTTGGATATTGTTCAGCTCGATTGACCAAGATGAAAACTTTTGTTGGAGCCCAAACATCAGCCGTTTACTTCTGAATCAGCAGAGACAGGTAGAGTCGATTGCTTCTACCTGTACATTTGACCATTCAACTCTTAGGGGGTTATTTGGTAAGGTTCGAGTTGTGCTTTCCATGAAAATTTTAGTTTTCAAGGTTTTTTTTGTCAAAACTCACATTTTTGGGTAAAAAAAATTTTTTTAGAGGACTTTAAAAAAACCTTTTAATTTTTCAAGATTTATTATACCCCGACCCTGGAAATAGCTCAAATCCAATAATACACCATCTACAACCTGTTGATGTCATGTAGGATTTCAATGGCAGGGGTCCCTTAAACCATCTGAAGATGCACTCAATTCGAACTCACCTAACTCAAATTTATTCCATTGAAGATTTTTCTTAAAGGGGTCGTTCAGCTGTGAATTAAGTTTTAATATGAGGATGAGAATGATATTCTGAGAAAATTTGCATTTGTTTTTATTTTTAATTTGTCTTTAATTTCAGCAATCTGGTTGCTGTGGTTCAAATAACCCTAGCAAACATACTTTTAATACGAGACTTGAATGTGAATAGGAGATGGCCTGAATAGAAAGATAAATAATAAAAATTAGCAATTACAATAAATTTGATAAAGTCTGATCCACTTCTTCTGCATGCTTTCTCAGGCTCTGTAGGGGAGCCAGTGGCTCAGTTCACTGTAGGATAGGAACCAATTAGTAGCTCGGCTGACCTGACAGGTGACTGAAGCCTGCCTTTGCTTGTATGAATGCAGGCCGGTGATTGGCTATCCCCTTTCTATTGTGTTTATGGCAGGGACAATTAGGACATGCCCATCCCTCATTTGAAGCACAGAGACCAGAGCAGATCTATAGGGAGCTCCAATACAGGGCCCATTGTTAAAGAAAATTAAAATTTTTAGCCCAAAGTGAAACCAGCATTATATATTATTCATTTCTTCCTACAAGATAAGGATGATTTCATTTATCCTATATATCGCATTTAAAATGGTATTTCTGTAAAATTTTAAAATCACTTAAATCTCGTAAAGAGCCAATTTTCAGCAAATAATTATTTTTTTCTACATTTTCTTTCCACTGTATTAATGAAATAAGTATCATATACTTCATGTAGCTTAAATAGCATAAATATATACTGGTGTCAAAATAATCCTGCTGGGTTTTATTTGATGTTGTAAAATGTTTTTAACAGCCTTAAATGATGGCGATTCCTACCTAATCCAGAAAAACTGGGGTCCCAAGAATTCTTGATTAGATTAGGGGGCAGATTTTCAAATGGTGAATTTTAATTTTCGAGTTGGTTTTTTGGTCAAAACTCACAATTTCAAGTTTAACATTTCCAACTCGAATTTGAATCTGAGATGTATTATCCTTGTACCCTGGAAACAACGCTAATTCAATAGGTCGCAACCCAAAGCATGCTGAATTCATGTAGAGGTCTGTTGACCCACTTGAAGATGTTAATAACCTTCCTGACATTCAAGTTTTTCTTAGGAGAAAAGCAAATCGAAATTTGATTCAAATTCGATTAGAGTTTTCTGGTCTGGATCGAATGTTAGATGATCTTTATTCTTCATGAATAAGCTCCCATTCGAGTTGTGAGTATACAAGTTTAATAGAGTAAAAGAAAAAATTCACATAATTTGACCTTTGATAAATAACCCCCCAGATCTCATACCTGTATTTTGGAGCCTTGGATAAGTAATCCCTGTCCTTATTTTGCTTTATGGAAGTTGCTCAGAACTGCAATGACATTCATCTACAGCACTTGGTGTGTGACAACAATTTTAATAATGTTCAAAGCTAAGAAAAGGCACATTTTGCTAAATTTTATAAAATTAAAAATACTTATTCATCAGTTTCTAATTATAATGTATAAAGATGTCAGCTATTTTATTTTCAAGCTTTCTTATTTTTATACAATACATGCTTTTCAGTGTTACAGTGTTCCTGTACAGCAATCTTCTGAGGCAGCATCTTTACACCTGGAGTTCACCAAAATCAAATATAATTCATTCACTGTCCCAAGAGATAGAAGAGCTTGTAATAGCAAAGTCATGGCCCGGAAAAGATCACAAGCTTCTAATGTTTAATGTGAAGCTGAAAAAGAAGACCTGGAGAACATACCCATTTCCTCTAAAGATTCCAAATTCAGAATGGAGATTTAAAGTGTTACTGCTATGTTCCTTTAACATTGATAGGAACATAAAATATTCTTTTTGTAAGAAAGTGTCCCAAAGAATCCCACAGACCAGTGGCACTTACCACTGCCAACATTGCAGAAGAACAGAGCCTGTCGCACTGGGCTGGAAGTGGCATGATCCTTCAAGAGGCTGGAGTACTGTTTTCATTTTCACTACAGCCAGTGGGAGACCCATGCTGCCCACAGCCCAGCTTTACTAAAGGAAGCAACAAGTAGCAGCAGCTCTCTCTGTCTCTGTCTCTGTCTCTGTCTCTCTCTCTCTCTATATATATATATAGAGAGAGAGTAAGCTGTGCTGTAAAAACAAATAGAAGTTGCATGATTTTATGTCATCTTTTGAAAAAGATATAATTCTCCTTTTTGTCTTGCTTTATTCTGCATTGTCAAATAGCAAAATGTCATTGCAGGAAAGTACAGGACATATGGAGAGCCAGACTTCTTTTAAAAAATCATAACACTGGGAAGTAATCTGACATGAGCCCATTAATCATTTTTCTAGCTAATCACACTTCTAATGCTCCAATCCCCTGCCAAACAGCCCTTTCACTGGCTGCTCGTTTCCTCCAAAATTCAATTTAAAAATTCTATCACTAAGGAATCCTGCATGCTTTTCCCGAAAATATTTCCCAAATGCATATGTTCATCTGGCTGCCTTTCTCCCTCATTAGCAACATTGCCACCCACCACCACAATACTCTACTTAACGCTGGTGTGCCCTGTATATACAAGATAGAGAATGCAGGGATACAATTCCCAATTAACTGTCAAAACTTCTAAGTTAACACCACCACTGAGGCATTTGCACCTGGGCTATGTATTTAAAGGGGTAGATCTTCTTTAAATTACCTTTTAGTTTAGATTTGTTATACCCCAAAGCTGTTAAAAGCCAGCATATGAATATATTCCAGCTAACACCTATCAAGAAAAATTTTTGAACACGGAGCATCGCCGGACTTTAAAATCGCCACTTTGTTAAAGGTGTTGTCCACCTTCAAACAACTAGTTGTTTTCAGACAGATCACCAGAAATGAACGACTTTTTCCAATTACTGTCTATTTTCTATTTGTAACCGTTTTTCTAATTATGAAGTGTAAAGTGTCATTTTTCACCTTCTAAAGCAGCTCTGTTCTAAACTGATACATTTAATGGATACATTTCTTATGTTTGTCCCTGCTGAGCAGTATCTCTGGGTTTCATTACAGGCAGCTGTTAGAATTGATACAATAGTTGCTAATACTCCAGAGATGTTGCTGTGAAATGTATCAATTAAATGTTGCAAAATTGTATCAGTTTAGAGTCTGCACATGAATTACTCAGTTGCCAGACTCAAACACCACAGACACCAACATTCAACTTTATACTTAGATTTTGGAAAAACAGTAAAAAATAAATAATGGAAAGTAATTGAAAAAAGTCTTTATTTCTGGGGAACAATCTTAAAACCACTGAACAGAAAAAAGTGTTTGGAAGATAAACAACCCCTTTAATCCTTCATTTAAAAATTGAGCAGTATAGACATCTCAAAACATGCTTGAAGTGTTTCATGGTACAAACCACTTTCCCAAAAACCTATCAAGGTCTTGTAGAGGTCAATGGTAAATGTCCCATGAACCCTTAGAACACGTTGTTTGCATGATTTAAAGTTTTTCATTTTTTTCATTGTTTGTATTAGAATACCTCATTATGAGGTATTCAAGGTTTTTTTTAGCCTATAACTGGATCACGCACGTTCGAGTTTTTTCCGCCTGAATCAACTGAGTTTTTTACATTTTTAGATTTTTTCAATAATAAGCAAATATTCGAGTTGTGAGATTATTCGAGGTAGAAAAACCTCACATAAATATATGATAAATAACCCCCTAAATGTTTCTAATCATGCACCACATTATAAGTACAAATAATACCATCTGTGATTCCTCATTTTTATAAAACTTAATAGTTCTTCATTTCTTAGACAACCAAGTCAAAATAAAAAGTTTAAACATTTTTGTAGAAATAACTTGTAAATACATGTTATCTATGCAACTTTTTGGTTTATTTTTTTGTGCATTTGCTTTTCTAATCTGCTTTTCTCCAAACGGGATTATAGGAAAGCTATATTCACTGAAGGAATGGGAGGTAGCACGGTTCCAACGCAATGAATTTAATTAATTACGAGCAGCTTTATAAAGGGTCGAATTTCAAAATATTTTCACTTTGAAATTCGAATTTGAATTTTGTTCTAATTGTTTTTTTTCTAATAGGTCAGTTTTCGATCAAATTCAAATCGTTCGAATCATTTGATTTGAATGATTCGAACGATTTTCCCAAAAAGACTCCATAAAGATTATAGGAGGTCCCCCATAGGAAGAAACAGCAATTCAGCAGGTTTAAGGTGGCGAAGGGTTGGATTTGAATTTTAGATTTTTTAATGGTCGAATTTTTCAATTCAAATTTTATTTTTTCAGTTCGAATCAAATTTTGGCCTATTTGATACTCTAAGTACCCAAAAATTACTTCAAAAATTTAATTTTTTTAATTCAAATTTTCACTTTGACCCTTGATAAATCTGCCCCTAAGTGTTTTCACTGGTCTGGTGTTCCAAGATGCACTTGTCCAGGGAGTTTCATAGAACAGTGGCACAAACTTATGCGACAGAAATCTAGGTAAGAAAGATTGTGGTGCAATGCTGCCACCCAGCATTATATTTGTTCTAAAAGGAGTACTGAGAGGAGTACTGAAAGGAGTGGCTGTATTCACTGGGGGTGCTTTAACAAACATACATGTCGGTATATTGCCATAGTAAGAAAGGAAAGCTGTCACAATTTTTAAATTTTAAGGTTTGAGACCATATAGAGATACAACAAGGGCAATATAACATGCAAAAAAGCTAAAATAAACAATGAAAAGGCATTTCACCGAGAAGCAAAATTTTAAATAATTTTTTAAATATGTAAGAAGTTAAAAAAAAAAAAACGCAAGAAGGGGTGGGGACTTTAGTATCAGATGATGAGAGCGGTTTGAACTTATCCAATCTCACCTGTTGGGTGCTTATTCAGCAAATAATTCCCTCTAGAGACGAATATATACAAAATAAAAGATGATTAACTGTGCCTGACTAAATCTGTTTTTTTTTTTAATTAAGGGGTTCATAGTGAATATAAGTTTAACAATACTCATAAGTTTTTGTATTGTATATAGTAGACTGGCCAGTCACTAGTTGCTAAATGTATTAATTAATTAAATAATTCATTAATTCATGAAGTTTTTAGGGGTCACCATAACTTTTTGCAGCTTTTAACCTTCAGCGCTACAAAATATGTTAGCGCAAGATAAATACATAATAATAATAATGCATAAACCTGGCAATGTTTGTAAATTAGTGTAAATGTAAGCCATCAAATACGTATGCACAAGGTAGATATTGGGGTCTTTGCATACCATGTACTTTGAGAAACCTATGTACATTGGGCATCAAACTTTTCAGGTGATCCCAGACATTCATATTTAGGGTGTTTTATCTTGGTACCTAATAGTATGTGGGAAATAAAATGTTGCAAGGTGGAAATTTTGTTTGTAAATGTCACCAACATAGCCAGATTTAGGAAAGGTTTGCAGCTTGAAGCTTTGGAGTAGAAAGACATGCATACCCAATTTGGATTCAGGGGAATGTGTACTTTACGAAAAATATATATTTTTACTTTTGGTCCCCCAATAATCATATAAATGTGTTGATTTTGCAGTATCCAAAATGACAGAACTGATAGCTCGAATGGGACGTCTATATTTTGTGTGCCCTATATGCCACATACTTATGTAAACTTATACATATTATACATAAAACTGTTCAGCAGACCCTAGGCTTTCATATTTATAGTGAATTATCTTGATACCTAATAGTATGTGGGAGATAAGATGCTGCAGGATGGAAGTTTTGAAGTGATTTTCGGAAATGTCACCGTAAATAGCCAAATTTAGGAAAGTTTTGTGGCTTGGTACTTCAGAGTAGAAAGACATGCATACCCAAGTTGAATATGTACTTTCCGAAAATAAGTGAACCTAATTTTTTCTACCTTTGCTCCCCTAATAATTATGTAAATGTGTTGATTTTGCAGTATCAGAAATTACACAACTGATAGCTTGAATGGGGTGCCTATATTTTGGGACCCCTATATGACCACATACTTAGGTAAACTTCTACATATTATACATAAAACTGTTGAGCAGACCCCAGGTTTTCATATTTGGGTGATTTATCTTGATATCTAACAGTATGTGGGAGAGAAGATGCTGCAGGTTGGAAGTTGGAAGTTTTGGAAATGTTACCAAAATCGGCACATTTAGGAAAGGTTTGAGGCTTGGAGCTTCAGAGAAGAAAGACATGCATACCCAATTTGGATGAATGTGTACTTTCTGAAAATATATGCTTTTCTGGGGTGATTATACTTTTTTGTAGCTCCCCCCTCCCAAATGATGTACAGTACATGTGTTGATTTTGCATCTGAAATTATAGAACTCGAATGGGGTACCTATATTTTGGGACCCCTATATGACATACTTAGGTAAACTTATACACATCAAACTGTTCAGTGAACTCCTGGCATTCATATTTATGTGCATAAATATGCACTGGAGTTTAATTTACTAAATTTATGTGAAGGATTCGAAGTTTGAATGAATTTGATCGAATTTCGAACGTAGGATTTATTTGTTTGGTCGAATACTTGAATTTTGGCATATTCGATCATCGAATAGGGAATGGTTGAACGATCGAATAAATTCGAATAGAGTCGAATGGACGAATATTCGATCATTCGACCAGCGAAGGATTTTACTTCGGCAGATTGTACCTACCGAATTGCAATAGAAGCCTATGGGAGCACTCCCATAGGCTTCTAAGACTAAGTCCTGATTGAATAGGATTCGTACGATCGAAGTGTTCGATCGTACAAATCATTCAAATGATCGAATAGATTTGTATTTGATCGTTGAATGATCGAATATCAAATAAAAGGTACAGTAGCCTAAAACTATTCGATTAACATTCCAAAATCGAATGCTAATCGAATATCGAGTAGAAACTATTTTTTTGGGGGAATAATAGTAAAATTGCCCCTAAATGTAAAGGTTGAACTTCACAAGCTTTTGTCTTTTTGAAGCTAAAATTAGCCATGTAACTTATTAGCACCCAAATTCAGCTTTCTTGTCCTTTAAGCCAATTTTCATTATTACTTACTTTTTAGTTGCTGGTTTTTTTTTTTTTAATTCTTTCAGTATGTTGTTCAAACTCTTGTAAACACCCATGGGTGAGTTAATAACCGAATAGCTTAATACCACTTACACCTCTTCTTATTCTTAAATAAATGAAAATAAATGGATTGCTGTGAGGAATGGATGTTTCAAAATGAGGCCTGATTATAAAATATTGGGTGTCATATATCTGAGGGTCATAATCTCATCTTCTTTGGAACAGGTCCCATTTTAGAACTGAAAATTATAATGGGCACATTTCTTTTGTTCGGTAATGTCAGTGAAAATCAAGAAGTGGACTCCTTCTTATAACAGAGATATCTCCATCAGTATTGCATTACTCACAAGCTGTGAAAGTGATTTGCGGTGATCAGAAATGTCAAAAATACATTTAAACAATTGTCCAATTTTTCAGTCAGTTTGAGTCTGAAGCTGACTGTGCAAGCTTCCATGGGAGTGATCTGTTGACCTACCGCTCACATTTTTTTTTTACAAGGCTACAGGGCTGTCAGTGGAATTCTTGCCAAACTAGAGCTTAGGACAGTAGAAAAGTATTTTTTATAATGAATGAAATAGAACATTGTATTGATGTTGCATTTTTGCAGAAGAAAGTAAACAACTGACAATGCTTTTAACTTTCTTGATTACGGCGGGTTTGGAATAAGTCAGTCGAACAGTTTGGATAAAGTAGGGGAATGTGAATCATCCTGTTTCTACCTACCAGCTCTTTTCCAATGGGGTTGCTAAGAAACAGAATTAAAAATGATTATCATAAAAATACTTTTTTACATGTGGGATGCTTTGAAAGGAAGAGGGTAACGGCATTACCATTCCAAAAAAGAAAATAACTGCATAGATCAGGATATTAGAATATATATAAATATTAATGGAAGTCTTACTATAATGCTTTGGGATTTTTGCTGCTACTAAGACCTGCAGTAAAAAGTGATGTCATTATTTTGTATTATTATTCACCTCGCTATTAATATATTTTAGAAACACTACTGATTAACAGTAATCAGGCTAGAGTATGGGAGTAGTCATTAAACATGGTTTTTTTTCCATACTTGTGTTGCTCCCCAACTGTTTTTATATAATTGTGGTTCACGGGTTAAGCTGCCATAGATGCAAAGATGCGATCGTATGAATCCTCAATTCGTACGATTTTCGGATCGTGTTTGGAGTGTCCCGAAAATTGTTGTGCCATGGCGATCAGTCGATCGGACAGGTTGGAAGATTTCTATCAGCTGCCAATGATATCTCTGCATGTATTGCCAATCTGACAATTTTCAGTGGGAGACTGTCACCAGCTTTGTCGGACATAAACTTTTGCACGATTGCTGTCAGGCAGAACATTGGCTTATCTGTTCTTTTACTACTTTATTTAAACTGAAGGTTAGGGACAGGTTTGGAGAAGGAGACATCCAATCGTTCGAGGATTCATTCAGTTTGGATCTTTGTGTCTATGGCCAGCTTAAAAAAGGTTGGGGACCCCTGCTACTGTATATATATTACCGACTTTAACCTTTGCCATTTAACAAGTAGTACTGTTTCTAAGGCAAGTTTTACACAAGTATTACCATTGCAGGGCAACAATACATTACATTTGAATGACTTGCTACTACATGGTGGAGGGTCAAGTGCTTCTTTATTCTTGAAGTTGCCATTCCAACCATTCCAAAAGGAGTTTTTTTAATGAGCATGGTATTTTAAGGCATAGCTAATAAGTGGATGTAGCCAATTTTTCATCACTGTGCATTCTTTCCTTGCCTTAGTTGGAAGCCTTTTTTGGTCTGGTTCCTTTTGCCTAAATTATTGCACTCATTGGTAAAACCTGAAATGTCCCAATCCATATATTAGCTGCACTTTTTGGCTCATTGGTTCTCTATGTTTCGAGAAGTTTTTCTCAATTTGTGCTGAGGGTGTTAACACTGAAATTAACTTGATACTGTGTGTGCACTGTACTTTGCGCCCAGGGCCGGAACTAGGGGTAGGCAGCTGTCTAGGGCGCAAAGATTGGTGGTGCTGGGCAGTTACCTCTTCTGCCTACCCCTAGACTGTTCCTGGCATTATACTTCCGACCTTGAATGGTGCCAGCATGTATCGGCACCGAGCGCTGCCACTGTGCATGTGCACGAGTGCTGAAGCTGTCATGCACATGCGAGCGCTGCAGATATGCATTTGCAATTGAGCTCTGCTGACACGCATGCGCAATCGAGCGCCGCTGATGCGCACGCGTGAGACGAGGATGGAAGGCGAGCTGGCCGGGTGTGCTGCCTAGGGCACCCGGCAGGCAAGGCCCGCCTCTGTTTACACCTTATCGTGCCAAGCAGAAAAAACAAATGACAATTTTGTGCCAAAATGCAAGTATAGCGGATAATTATTAACATTATTAACATATATTTCTATATATTTCATAGCGCTCCGCTGTAGCAGAGAATGTATTGAATTGGGCCAGGGGCAGGCAAAGATGTTTAACAAAGTTAGAAGATGACAGCCCCCTGTGGCCAACTTTGAAAGCATTAATAATTTGTTTGATTAGGCTTGTGGTGAAGTAAGTTCATGTTTATTATACAAAATACAGCATTTCTAGCCTTATTCTATTTTAGACTTTCCTTGCCCTTTAAGAACTGTTCAAATTGAACAATGCAGTTGAACGATTTTTATTTGATCAAATATCGAACATACCCTTAAAAAAAATTTGATGGCCGAATTTGGAATTGAATTTTATTCAAATTTCGACCCTTAGTAAATCTGCCCCTGTGTCACTGTTTTTCTAATATTGAAGTGTAAAGTGTAATTTTTCACCTTGTAAAGCGGGGGGGGGGGTGCCGACCAGTGGCGTAACTACCAGGGGGTGCAATTGCATCAGGGCCCCACCCCCTTGGGGCCCATCAACACTCCAGCATGCAATTTATAGGTAAGGGCCTGACAGGGGGGCCCAGGTGCCCATCCTGTACTGGGGCCCACCATGGAGTAGTTACGCCACTGGTGCCGACCCTGTAAACTTTAGATACATTTAGTTGATCTCTTATCTTTGAGCAGAATTCCCAGCTTTCATTACAGGCAGCTGTTAGAATTGATACAATAGTTGCTAATAATGCAGAGACGCTGTTCAGACAAGTATCCACTAAATGTTGCAAAATGTAAACAGTTTAGTCTGCATCTGAATTACTGAGCTGCCAGGACTCAAACAACAGAAACGGACATTCAACTTTATACTTAGATTTTGGAAAAATTAAGCTATTTTTCAGACTATAACCCTAAAAAAAGTATTGAACATCACATTGAACGTCTAGCGCATGAGGTAAAGTTCAGTAAAATGGGCATCTTGGTGAATTAGCGTACTTATGTCCCATTGCTTGGCGTAAGGGTGCAAAGTTGCGCTAGTCTATTTACTTCGCCCAACTAATTTTTTTCACCAGGGACACTGTTAGTGAATTGGTGAAGTTGCGAAATGACATCATGCTGACAAATAAGCGCTAGAAGCTTCACACTTTAGTGAATTTGCCCCATAGACATTCGCAGTGTGAAAAATGTGCAAATCTGTTTGCAAACTCTTATTGAGCTTTATAAATTTAACCGCTCGTCGTAGGACACATTTTCACCATTGTGCCCTCCCTGTGTGAAGTTTATAAATGAGCCCCACTGTGTAAAAACTCTAACGCTGGCCCAACAGGTGCCATTACATACATTGCACTGACGCAGCCTATTGCTGCCACACCTGAACGCCGTTTCCCGCGCTGGCATAATAGCCGCTTATACAGCATTGCGGGGGGCAGTGCATTCATTGTTAACACAGTATTTCACTAGCTCACAACACCTGGCGAAATGCAGCATTAAGTGAGAGGAATAAGAAATAGATACGGGACAACGGTACAGCGAGGGATTGTGAACGTGTAAACGATTAGTAAACACGCACAGGTGGAGGAACCCTGGTGGAAACGCTGAAGGCTGAACCGGATCGCTCCCGACTCCCGAGAGATCCCAGCAATCGTTGCGCGCTCCCGCCTCAGCTAACGTTACGGAACGTTCCTCTCGTGATAAGTTAATGCTTCCGCCAGTGAGTGCCGGGCGATATAGGGCGCGCTCCCGCCCCACCGGGACATTTCAGTGATCGCGCATTGATCGGAGAGAAGGAGGCGCGCACTGGCAGTGCATGGTGTATGTGAAATGAGCGCGCTTGGCGGATACGGCTTTGTACCAGGACTGAGCTAGAAAGCGGCTGAACCTAAGAAGAGAAGCTAAAACATTTAGGGGTATTGGAGCCCGAAAATTCAAGAGCGGCATAGTCGGGACTACACGCCCGCAATGTCCTGAAACGGTAAGTGCACAGAAAACTATCTGCCCCGTGTGTGTGCGCGCGGGCGGCAAGTGCAAATAGCGCACATATGGGATTGGTGGAGGCTCGTTGGAATAAGCGCACGGGATTCAGCGCCTGTCGTTCTGCACGCGTTTTTTTTTCCATTAAAGATTAACTGCACCATGTTCTGGCGCATGTAATGCTGGCACTCGGGCATTCTTCATCCCTTCAGGGCTTTCCTCTATCTCTCTTCCTACAAACATACTATCACCCATTCACATGCACCTGCTGCTAGATTTATATCTATATGAGCCCCCGCCTATAGCTGAATAATCTACTGGCTCCTGCGCCCCCTCCCTCCCCTTCATCTGTTGGTGCTGACAGGATACTTACTCCTTTATCAACTCGCATATTAACCTTCATCATGATTCTAAGCATATGCTTATACCTTGTCATTGTTTTTTTTTGTACAATATGAAAGTTTCAACATTTCACAGCTGCCTCCAGTACCTGATGCCATGTATAGTAAGAATAACCCCTCAGAAAGAAGAGCCAGCATTTGTTTTCATCTAGTGCCTCAAAGTATGAGGTGTTCTTGCTTTTACCCTTGGCACGTGCAGGGGTTTTAAGCAAAAGCAGCTTTTATAGACCTTCTATATACCCATTCAATCTGTGTGCTCAGGAGTATGCCAGTTATGAACATCATCAACCCATCTATTAGCAATGTATCAATTTGCATTAATCACACAGATGCTTACAGACCGTAGATCTTGACACGTCCCCTTGTGAAAGTATTACAAGAATAAGAGGAAATGGGTATCTTTCAATGTCTACATGCTGGTTAAATAGCATGACTACAAGTATTTATTGGTTCTGTCTTGGAGAGGAATGTCCCATCTGATATACTACCTCCACTAGGTCAAGTCTAAGTTAGCTAAGTTCTATTTAAAATATATAATATCCAAAACTGTATTTTAAAATTGAAAGAATATGGACATCTTTGTAAACAGTCTTGCATTTTAGTATTACATCTGTACAGTTGATTGCCACCTCAAGTACCTGGCCATTGTGATGTACTAGACAGAATTCATTATTTTATGTACATAAGTATGACAGTTGTTACATATAAATGCCAGTTTATTAACCCTAATAATAAATCAACTTGGAACCTTTTTATGGTGTGTTTCTGGAAACAAAGCTTTATGCCTGGGAATTTACCTGAACCTTGACTGGAGATGCTGAAACAGTTTTAAGCTTGGTAAGATATATAGATAGATTACATTTATATATATATATATAACAGATTACAGATTATCCCAAACTCTTGATATAGTGTAGGAGGGAGAATAGACCATAAAATGGAACCTTGCAATGGATTAGGAGTAGGAATGCTCTATTCTATTTTCAATATAATTTTTAACTGCTTAAAGGAGCACACATAGTTGAACTGTGGATTTAATTTTTACACAAAAAGACAAAGTGTATTATAAAACCCTACATTTCTTCCTGTAAACTTTGTTTTTCAATCAATTTTTGTTTATACCAGCCTTGTCTTACTGGGAAGAAAGGAGTTGCAGGATAATGCTAAGTATCCTGTCAGTGTAGGCATATGAGGGCTTGTTTGCCAATGAATAAAATTATTTACAACTGGATCATTCTCTGACTCCTTAGTGGAACTGCAGCAGAATTGATGACGGTTTAAGCCACGCATGCTGCAATCGCCCGTAGACTAATTATGAAATCTTTATTGCATGGCTTATGTTTAGAGCTCAGACCTGTATTATGCAAGGATGGGCTGCACTGAAAAGGGACATTTCTTTTCAGGATACTGAATGATTTTATAATCTTTACTCTCCTATCAGAACAGCAGCAATGCATTTTGTGTTTTTAGTCCCATACACAGTAATTGTACAATATCTGTCTTGAGATTGTCAGTGCATACTAAGTAGAATGCCTGGGAGTGTATCCCTCACCTCTCTGATCTCTCTTGCATGCTTTTTCCCACCTGCTTTACTCTGTTGTATCATTTTCTTTTTTGGTTCTTGTTGCCTTTAGTTATTTCTTGACTATTATCTGTTTTCTTATTCCATTTGTTCAATACATCATTCTCAGCCTACATACACTTTTACTCTGTATCTCAGCATAACATTACCCTTCTATTTTTATAGTGCTTATCTTAGATTATGGCTTTGTCAAATGTTAAGGTTACCATGAGCTGCAACAAAAACAGCAGACCTAGCTGTATGTTAGTCATCAGATGCAAATGAGAATTTCACTTACCATAACTTCCTTTTCTTCTAGTCTCGACATGTCCGTACACATGGGTAGTATTGCCCCGCCCATCAAGGAGGTAGGCCCTATATACCAAAGCCAATCAAAATTAATCATGACCTATAAGACCACATGACTTCCTCCTCACTGGTGTTCTACATTTGCCATAGCAGTACAGGAACCAAATAAATTGGGATGGGAAACCCTGTACTGATGGTCGGGACTAGAAGAAATGGAATTTCAAAAATGCAACATATTGCATACCATAATAAACAGTCTCAGCAAAGACTGTCTAGCCTGTGTTTCCTCTCAGACTAGGGGACATGGACAATATCATGGAAGAACCTAACATTACCCACTAGCATCCATAGCCATAAACCTAGCACAAGCTAGCTCACTAGAATTGCCACCCTAGCTACTACCAGCAGACCAGATTATCCACACCAGAAACTGACAACCTATTGGAAACATTTTCTACTAGTGCTGGGGCAACGTACCCAACCCTCAGCACTAATTCACGGGATTAAAAAATAAGACTTGGCACTCAAACATGTAGCCCCAAAGCTCACTGGCAGCAGCTCACAGCAGTGTAGATAAGTTATCCTAACAATAACTGATGCCACATCCATATGCAGTTGTCCTACAGTGCAAGGACTCCTGCAAACAAAGCCCACTACAGCACAAGTCACTTGAGGACCCAAGCTTGCTACAGTGCATGTAAAGCTGGAAGGCAGCCTGCTACCACAAACCAGAACTACTGACCTCAAGAGGCTACTGAACCAAGCACTGTGCATGCAAAGGGCTGATGCTAAATCAGGTAACCAGTATGAAAAACCATCAGTGCCAACCAGTAGCCATGCATGTAACCACTGGTGCACATGCCACCCAATACATATGTTGCACAAGTAGACACCCTACATGGGATTAACCAACTCACATGCCAGACACCACAAACACAAACCAATAGTGGACAAGTCAAGACATCATGGGTGCAAACCACTGGTGGACAGACCAGACACAGAGCATAAAAAACCTCCAGAGCAAAAGACAACTAGCACTCCAGTAATAGCACATACACTTGCCCTGTGTTTGAAATCTGATCACAAGACAACTTCTACACATGCAACCACTGATACACTAAAAAGTAAATGCCCATGCAAAACATGAGTTCAAACCAGTCTCTGCTAGAAGGTATTGGCATACAGGAACCAAAGACAAGCACACAATTTTGGAACAAAGGTCAGATATAAAACCAGCCAATCTTGAACCAACTGACTTCTGATGAATCCATCAGTACAGAACTAGCTACATAACTCAAGCTGATCGGCTGGAGTAAACCCAGCTGCAAAGCAAAGAAGCAACCCTTCATGCAAGGAGAAATTTTGAATCCAGAAGCCCAACAAACTGCCCCCAAGGAATAGCCATGCTTGTTCAGCTGCCATGCCTGCCAAAGATACAGCAAGGCCAACAGCCACAAACATCAAGGGCCACAGCAAAGGGCAGCAGCCACAAGCACCAAGGGCCACAGCAAAAGGGCAGCAGCCACAAGCACCAAGGGCCACAGCAAAGGGCAGCAGCCACAAGCACCAAGGGCCACAACAAAGGGCAGCAGCCACAAGCACCAAGGGCCACAAAAAAGGCCAGCAGCCGCAAGCACCAAGGGCCACAACAAAGACCAGTAGCCACAAGCACCAAGGGCAACACCAAAGGCCTGCAGCCACAACAAAGGCCCACAGCCACAAGCCCCAAGGGCCACAACAAAGGCCCGCAGCAACAAGCCCCAAGGGCCACAACAAAGGCCCGCAGCCACAAGCACCAAGGGCCACAACAAAGGCCCGCGGCCACAAGCACCAAGGGCCACAACAAAGGCCCGCAGCCGCAAGCACCAAGGGCCACAACAAAGGCCAGCAGCCGCAAGCACCAAGGGCCACAACAAAGGCCAGCAGCCACAGGCACCAAGGGCTATGCCAAGACTAGCAACCCATGTGGCAAGTACAATAGAAAATACCTACAGGCACTTAGTGGTAAAGGACAGCTGCCAGGTGAGACATTTGTACTACAACTGGACTCACTATAATGTCCACCAGGTAGGAATGAAATCCCTAAAGAGAAACATCCCATAGAAAGGCACAAAAAACATAACAACCTGCAGAATCTTAATAAGAAAGGAGGAGATACCATACTGCTATGGAAGTACAGACCCCCAGCCTGTCCGGGAAGCACATGGTGAAATAATAAGCATCTATACCAGCTGTGTCTACATAGAGAACAACGAAAAACCCTTCACAGTCAAAAGTCCCCACTGCCCTCACCCTGCACACTGTTAAGCTAGAATTGTGTCCCTTAGAAATTCTGACTCGCACAATGCAGAAAAGTGGGGCACGGGCACCATGTTCGTCAGCCTCTGCTTTTTCGTGATCCTTTTGCCGTTTGGTAATTTACGGAGCTTTCCGGTTCCAACTGCACATGCGCTATATATGGCTATGGATTGGCGCTTGTTCAGTGTAGAAGCCGAGGCTGATGAACATGGCGCCCCTGTGCCACGCTGCGCTGTTCGGGTCAGAATTTCTAAGGGACGCGATTCTAGCACAAGTTTGCAGGGGGAGGTGAGCCTATGGAGGGGAGGGCAGTGGGGACTTTTCACTGTGAAGGGTTTCCTTCTCCTTTAAAGGGGAATTCAACCCTGCCAGTGCTAAACACCTCCCCTGGACTATTGCCCCTAACTTGTGTATTACCCCAAAGCCCAGGTCCCTTTGTGCAGGGTCACAGGCGCCATCTTCTGCTGCAATGTCTTCTTCCGGGGGCGCATGCACAGTAGGACGCATTAGCCGGTTGATACTACTGCACATGCGCACGAAGTTCGCTGATTGAACTGCGTAAACTTCTGGCGCATGCGCGATAGTACCAACCAGCAAATGCGTCCAACTGCGCATGTGCCGCAATCGCAGATGGAAGAAGACGTTGCAACAGAAGATGGTACCTGTGACCCTGCACGAAGGGACCTGTGCTTTGGGGTACTATACAAGTTAGGGGCAATAGCCTGGGGAGGGGCCAATGGGGGGAGGGGTTTAGCGCTGGTGGGGGTTGAACTCCCCTTTAAGTTTTCACAATTGCAATGACAAAGTGCCCTTAAGGCCAGACTCCAGCCAGAACCCTGATAATTTTCAGCTGAGGGACATAATTAGCTTGCAGACTTCCCAGTGCACGGAGTATTTTAGAAACGGACAGCGGATACCGAGGATCATACTTAACGGATTTAGGTTTCGTTATCACTAGCCTATATCCATACCCATGACCCTTTTGTCTGATATCTTATTACAAAACATAGGAGAAGGGATGCTAATTAGCTCACAGGTAGGAATGTGGGAATACTCACTCCGGTACACCAGGTTAAATCTTAGTAGTTGAAATCTTCAGAAGTTGCGCATACGGGGGGTGGGGGGGGGTCGGGCTATTTTAGCACAAGGCTAGGACCATGAGTATGCCTATCCCTGCATTTCTCCCAATAGGTGTCCATTGGAATACTGTGAAAATTGGGGCATCAGGTTAACTTTTTCTCCATTACCTGATAATCATCCCTCTGTATCCACACAAAAGCAAAAAATAAATTACTAAAAAGACAAATGAAAAACATGTATGACTTTCATCTAGGTTCACAAAATGTTAAAGAGGGAGATATTACCTCCTTGTCCTGTAGGACAAAAAAATAACACGTGAAGAGGAAGGCATGTGATCTTATAGGCAATGATTGATTTTTATTGGCTTTGGTATATACAGGTCCTACCTTCTTGTCTGGGTGGGGCAATAGTACCATGTGAACTGACATGGAGGGACAAAGAATAAATTCTGTGCAACTTACCATATGTTTAAAGGTCTGTTCTACTATGTTGAGAATGTATTTTCTGGTTTTATTCATTATGTATTTGAGTAACTTCACACTATCCTTACATGTAAAGAGGCAAGCACCCCAAAAGGACACCTTGGGCTGATGCGGTTTGTGTCAAACGATACGCATTCATAGGCTATGAAACTTTTTTTTTATGTAAAATAAAGTTTAAACTTTTTAACTTTGGCTGAGGTGTCCTTTTGGAGTGTTTGCCTCTTTGCATGTGATAAAGGTTTTCTCCCACCCCAAGTTAGGGGTACAGGGTGACGCACCTGGGCCACCAACTTCCAGCAGTGAGTGACCTTTCACTTGTGCAGGATGTACAGTATTATAAATTGATTTACAGTTGACAATGCTTGGCCAGTATCCCAGCAACTATACACCCAGGCTCACAGTTTTAGGGTCAGTAACTTTATTTAGGCTGAGCACCTGACCCTAACCCGCCCTCACCCAAGCTGCACCCAGCCTGACCTGGCTCAGCTCCTCCATTTAAAGATCCCCCCCTGCTCTGCAGTGCTGTCATAAAAGGCAGTCACAGATCTGTAAAAGGAAGAGCCAGCAGTGTTGGGTTGTGGGCAGGGAGAGCTGAAGGAACCACTGAACTTGCCCCCGACCCAAAGACCCGTGGGTTAGGGTCGGCCCGCACATCACTAAAATGTAGGGTTCTTTGCTTTAAAGACGTCATAACTGCAAATAATGTTTATGTACAAAGTATTGAGTGGCAGTAAAATTACACTTCATCAGTATAAACCATTTAAAGGGATCCCAACACTAATACATTTTAGAATTTTAACATATGAATGTACATTAAATGTTACCTATATATCATGTTGATCATTTTTTGCTGAAAGGTTTGCTTCTCTATATATTATATATATTATATTATATAGTGAATAAAGTACCCCCTCTTGTAAAATATAAGGATATTATAAGTTACCGAGGAGTTTCATGACCATATAAAAACACGAGGCCAAAGGCCGAGTGTTTTTGTACAGGTCATGGAACTCCGAGGTACTGTAACTTCTAATATCCTCATATTTTGCAACTGGGGGTACTTTATTTATTATAATACACAGGTTTCAGGGAGTCATGTGACAGAAATGACATCAGAACTCACCGTTTATAAGGATATAATTTACAAGATATTTACGGCTTTTGTGTATTATAATACTATAATTGTTCGTTGAAGTCCCTAAGCCTGACTCTCTGACTTTGACAACCTGACAGTCCCATCTCAGCCTGTTAGTTACAGTTTCTAATGCTAACAGACTCCTGCTGCACAAATATGGAACCCCCCTCATACAGGAACATGGGGGATCAGACAGATAATGTAAGAGCATCATGCAAAATTATAAGTAGCTTTCAAAGGCAATATCATAATAGATTTAAAAAAGAGTTTAATTTCAGGTGTTCGTATTTCTTTAACTGTCAGCAATGTCAATGATATATTTTTGGATTAGATTGAAGTGAATAGACACGGAAAGTTTAGTTCTTAGTGTCTGTTAAAGGATATTAAAATATTTATTGAATAGTTTTAACCCAAAGCTATACAAATGCCATCCCCTTTATCCAGATAGGATTGTCCATATATTACAATATGTTAATTTTGCAAACTGTCTGACATAGTTCAACCAGTCCTATTCTCGCCATTTGATTCATTCCAATTTCCCACATTTTAATATGTATTTATCTAGTAACTAACTTTTATTGGAACTTGCTTTATCAACTCCCAATGTGTTGCTCTCCCCATGGAACACAGCAGGGATCTCCTGAAAGAAGATTGGAAGTAGAGTAACTACTAAGGAGCCAGCCACTGCTCCTGTGTAGCAACAGAAGTAGTTGTGCTCATCACTAACTTCCTTGGTGCGATGGGATGTGACCACATGATTCAGACAAATAAATTAAATTCTCTGCAGTTATCTTCATTCAATAGTCTAAAGCACATTAAGGCAATATTTGCAAAAATAACTCCTCTGCTGTCTTCTGAAAACCATTACATGGAGAAGTTGAATAAAGTATTGCATGTAGTATATCTGTGGTGCACATAGGACATCACTTTACACCTGCAACTGCTTCCAATAATGTTGAATAAAAAAAGCCCTGAAGCAAGTACATGTAGACTACTCATGCCACTAGCCTAATACACAACAGCTTTATTTATCAGCTGTTTCTGAGAAAAATAAGCTTTCTCCCCGCCCACTCCTCAACAATCCAAGTTATCCAAAGATCACTGCAGGGTTGGAGGCCTAAAGGTTAATTGTACCCCTGTTGTCATGGCACTGCTTGGACTTTGGAAAGATGGAGCAATGACCTGAGACCAGCACAGGGATGTGACAGTCCCTGCAGCCCCCTGTGCCAGTACTGTCTCAGACTGTCATCTGACAGATGAATCAACATAATTTACATTGTATATATGTAAACATTGTATACATTGTATATATGTGATATATTTGTGTATACATGTGTTTGGTTTAACAGACTGTTGGTTCTGTATCTAAATTTTAGGACACAAGTAGAGTGGAAATGTATTCCGTTTAAACAGATTTAGCCTAATAATATGTTAGCACTTTGCAAAGAGCAATAGCAGGTATAGGATGAATCCAGGCAGAAGTTTAAAGCTGCATTACTTCTTTATTGAGGAAGTGGATCACACACACACAACATGTTTTGCGCTAGGGCCCTTTATCAAGTGTCAGCCTCACAAACCCGCACTAACCTGACCCTCCTAAAAGATCTCAACCGTTTGGTAAATTTTCCGGTTTCTCCACTGACGCAGGGCTGAGGGCGGTGCGATCCTTCCATGATTATGAATCAAAACAGGACTTCAGCCTATGGAAGGATCACTCCGCCCCCAGCCCTGCGTCCGTGAAGCAACCAGGAAGTGCAGTTAGCTGTGTGAGTGTGTCGGCTCAGAAAAGTATGCAGGGCTGGGGGCAGCTTTGCGGGAGGGGCTTGCGGGGAAATATTCCCTGCAACGTTTTCTTCAAACTGACATATTCCTATGATTTTTATAGAAACGTGTCAGAATCGCTTTAATATATTAAATTACATGTAATAAAAGCAATTGCATAGTGTGAATTATAGGAATATAAACATACATCATACATGTGTACAAAAACTAATGAAAACATCTGGTGCATAATTTCAGGGGGATGCACATCAATGCATTGCAACTATTATCCATGGTTTGGATTGTATCTCCTGTAAGACAGCTGCTGGTTACTATATGGTTGACAACTTATCCATTCTTTTAAATTCTGAGACCTGGTGGCATATGGAAAGTGAAAACTGCAAACAATAAGACCTATAGGCCTGATCAAATTGTGGAAATCTCACCCCCTGTTTTTCCAGTACACTTCCCCACACCTGTGCTATAAAGGAACAATGCAAGTCTTTCTATTGTTTATTGCATTATTAGTTATAGCATATATGTAATATAGTTTATAAAAATGTAATTTATATATTGTTTGTAATTGTTTTTCTGCAATCTTTAAGGTTATAATTAGTGGGCATTTCAATTTACAGTTACTCTTGAAAGTTTTAAATGTTCATATCTGTGATACCAGTTCAAATAAAATGCTTTATGGAAACTTTTTGTTTATATTAATAAGGGAGACATAGCTAATATATTTGAACATAGCATTGTGCAATGTATTTTTCATATAATACTATGAATGATGCCTTGCTGAAGTATTGCATCACAAAAAAGGCAGATTAAAGTAGGCCACACATATATAACCACAAGTCTTATATTCTGTTATAAAAGTAAGCTGTATTTGCAGTATGTTCTTATTCGAACAGTTATGTACCATTTACAAATATTTCTTGTAATCCATAAATTTACAGCAACATGATGTTTGTCTGCAGATTTTTTTTGAACTGATATCTTTAAGATGCCTCTGTCATATCCAACTGGGACTTCATTTCTATATCTAGGAAAATGTGCACCAGGTTACAGCTTTCTTTCATTATTCCATGCACATTACACTCATTAGCCCTTACTGGTTGACGTGTCTTATTTTATTGGTGCAAATGTGCCTATTGTTATGAATTCTGCCCACTATATAATACAGTAATCTTGGATTCGCTGACCACAAACAGCTTTCTTTTTCAGGAGAGTTGGAAGCAGAGACTGAAGTAGAAATTAGCAACCTTAAGAAAATGCTGTTTCCTAAAAAAACTACAGGCTCTGCTGATAAATAATGTAAAATAAGCTGAGAGTGATGGTTTTCACCTTGAATATAATATCACCTCAATTAGGTAAGCAGTACAAAATAGTTAGGTTGTATGAGAAATTACTCTTGAGTATGAATGAGCAAATTGGGCTTGATCTTTATCAAATGTTGGATATCCTACAGGATGGAGGCAGATCCACAAATACAGGAATGGCGATTTAACATATTTGTGCATTTGTATTTTATATGTAGTTCAGCATTTGTGCTAACTAAAAATACTGTACCATGTTATTTATAATTGAAATGCTTTGTTTTTATAAACACAGTATTCAGTACTGCTATCACCATTATCGTGTATAAACCTGCTTATTTTCCAAGAAGTATTCCCAGCTTTTTGCTCTGTACTCTTAACTAATGATATGGCACTGGATTTGACTGCTGATTTAGTAATGTGATTTTTTTGCATTCATATTGCATGTGAAGCATTTACAATGTACAATATATGCAGTTAACCACAAACCCACAAAAAAATTAATTTCTGCTTTTATTAGTGCAAGCAAAGTTGATAGCAAGGCTATGTTCTATGCGGCTATAAATATAGAAAACATTTTCATTTATGTTGCTGTATTATATGCCCTCCATTCTACTAAACTATGCCAAGCCATGCATTAAATGTTGGCATGTCCTGTATCTTCCCATTAGCCATGTGGCCTAATTATTAACCTTGCGACATTGGCATGTTGGCTTTCGTATACATACATGTAATATCAGAGTTGGACTGGAGACACCAAGAGAAATCCCGGAAGGCCCTAGGGAGGTGGTGCCCCAGCTTAATAATACACACTAGGATGTGACGGGGGTCAAGGAGGCAGGGGTAGTAATATATGGTGGCACTGTGCTACTTTTTCCCTTGGGCTAGTGCATTTTTTTCCTAATAGGAGTAACAGCCTGGACAAAAACCAGTGCAATAGCCGAACTTCTACGTTTATCATACAGGTATGGGACCTGTTCTACAGAATACTCAGGACCTGGGGACTTTCCGTAATTTGGATCTTCTAGAAAATAATTTAAACATTAAATAAACCTATACATATATGTTTGGTTTACCTCCATTAAGGAATTAACGTCTTAGTTTGGAAAAAGTACAAGCTACAGTTTTATTGTTACAGAGAAAAAGTTTTTTTTTTTTTTTAAATTGTTTATTTTTCAGCTTTCTGCATAACTGATTTCCTGATAATGGGTCCCATAAAATTTTACAAAAGTGCAAAAAGGGCCCAGATGCATCAACAACAAATAGGAACGATGAATTGGAAAATGGTGGCAGGTACACATGGTGAATAGGCAACTGCTGTAACTGACATGACACGATTTCCTAAGTCATTCACACCTAAAGGGAAATTAATGACAGTTATAGTTACTGCCCTATTATAAAAAAAATATTAGGATCAGAGAACAATTAGACAAGTAAAATACTGCCAATAAACTGGATACTTGAACAGCATACCAAAAGAAGGATACTTGATTTCTTAATCAACACATACATAGTAGGTTCCATGTAGGATGCTGCCACTTTGCAGAGTGTTTTGTCTAAGTTGGGAAACTGGGCAGCAAACTGGAAAATGAGGTTCAATGTTGATAAATGCAAGGTTATGCACTTTGGCAAAAATAATATAAATGCAAGTTATACACTAAATGGCAGTGTGTTGGGAGTTCCCTTAAGTGAGAAGGATCTTGGGGCTTTTATAGATAACAGGTTGTCTAATTCTGGGCAGTGTCATTCTGTAGTTACTAAAGCAAATAAAGTTCTGTCCTGCATGAAAAAGGGCAAAAACTCAAGGGATGAAAACATAATTATGCCTCTTTATAGATCCCTAGTTAGACCTCATCTGGAATATGCAGTGCTGTTTTGGACTCCAGTCCTTAGGAGTGATTTAAATGAGCTGGAGAGAGTGCAGAGATGTGCAACTAAACTGGTTAGAGGAAGACTTAAATTATGAGGGGAGACTGTCCAGGTTGGGG